>LR990650.1:600000-937032 GCA_905147715.2 Xestia xanthographa
TTCACCAAGAAGCACAGCTTCTTGCCTTCGTACACCGTCCCGTGAAGAAACCCATCGAGAGTGTGAGTCAAGTAATAATCTATTTATTGAGAACTTTATTAATGCGCTTAAGGGTATGAATAATACGAGCGATCGTGATAGATTTCCTGTCTTAAATAACGTAATTCCTGATTTTGATTTGACCCATTATGTAAGGAACAAACGGTTGATACGTGGCTTCATAAGGTTGACGAATGTGCACAGATCTATGTTTGGAACGATAAACAAGTAGTCCACTATGCCCTACCGAAATTAACAGGGGTAGCTAAAACCTGGTATCAGGGTCTACCCTCACTACTATTTTCTTGGCCAGAGTGGAAGTTAAAGTTGAAAGAATCCTTTCCAACTAGGGATAATTATGCAGACTTGCTAACGGAAATGCTGAATAAAAAGGTACGCTATGGGGAGTCATTGGAGATATATTACTATGCTAAAATGAATCTTCTAAATCGTTGCGAAATATCGGGAAAACGTGCAGTTGACTGTGTCATAGCAGGTATAGAAGATCGTGGTGTTAGGTTGGGAGCACAAGGAGCAGAATTTACGGAACCGGAATTGCTACTTAAATTTTTGAAGACTGTAAAAGTAGGCCAAGATAGGTCCACAAACGAGCAGCAGAAGGTTAAGGATAGAGATAGGCGATCACAAAATAACACATTTACCGGTAATGAAGTAGGCCCCAGTTCCCAGAAGTCGACTGGATCCCGCATGGTCTGCTACAATTGTAAGGAAACCGGTCATCCATTCTATCGATGCACAAAACCGAAGATTCAATGTTCTAAATGTAATTTGTTAGGTCATAAGGACACTGAGTGCCCTGGGACAAAGCAAAGTACCAACGATAAACCAAAGGCAAAATGAAAGTAGAACATAGGCGATTCAAGTGCCAAATATAAAATATTATATAATAAGTATTAAAATAAATGGGTTGTTTTCAGAATGTCTCGTTGACTTGGGAAGCGAAGGTACTTTGGTCCGTCTCAGTGAAGCTCGGCGTTTAGGATTAGAATGGAAGGTAGGAGACGTGCAACTATTAGGAGGAATAGGTAACGTGCCATATAACCCCCTTGGCAAGGCTAATGTCACGATCGAAGAGCAGGGTGTTGTAGAAAATCACGTGGAGATATTTGTTATTGGTGATTACTTAATAAATTGCTCTGTACTACTAGGTCACACTTTCACTGAAAGGCCCTCAGTCAAAATAGTAAAAACAGAATCGGATGTCATTTTCCAGCGGGGTAGTGAAGAATTGGAATCGTTTGAAAAATGAAAACAGACTAGTACAAAGACCGGTTTTGGGACTTTATGACCCTAGTGCACTAACCCAACTCTATACCGACGCTAGCAAGTACGGGGTAGCTGGCATTTTAATGCAACAAGACAAGTCTGGGGTGTTCAAACCTATTGCTTATTATAGCAGGCAAACCAGTCCGGATGAGCAAGAACTACACTCCTAGAGACCATTGCTATTATTGCTTCATTGAATAGGTTCAGGCATTACTTAGTTGGTATTAGATTCACCATAATACAGACTGCAACAAGTACCACTTTGAGTAAACGCGACTTAGTCCCAGGAATTGCTCGCTGGTGGCTGCAGTTCTTAGAATACGACTGCTCGATAGAATACCGCCCTGGTGACAAAATGGTACACGCAGATGCCCTTAGTAGGGGTGCTATAGACGGTAGTCCAGACGTTCATCACGTGTTAGATATACTTTCAGTAGGTACTGACGATTGGCTTGCCACAGTGCAACAGACTGACGAAAAAAATTAAAAATATCGCGAATATTTAGGTGACCCCAAATGTAATGATGCCGTTGACATATTCAAAACTTACAAGCTTGTTAATGAACGGGTATATCGTATAATTGACGAAAATACTATCCGTTGGGTTCTTCCAAGTGGCACTAGATGGCAACTACTGAAAGCCAATCATGATGATGTGGGACGCTTCGGGTTTGACAAAACTTTGGCACGCTTACAAGCTACTTATTGTTTTCCAAAGATGGTCTCTGCTTGCTTTCAGTGCGCACATCACAAGCTGCCAAGTGGTGCCAGGCCCGGTGAACTACACCCCATCCCTAAATCTATCATACCATTCCATACCATATATGCGGATCATCTCGGTCCATTTATCCGTACCAAGCGTGGCAATACATTCATCCTTGTTATCATAGACGCGTTTACTAAATTTGTTGATATCACCGCTGTGCGAATAAAACCAAATCGGCCACAAGCATTAGGGTATTCAAAGAGCATTTTAGTTACTTCGGCGTGCCAACCCGTTTGATTACGGACCAGGGCACAAGCTTCACTAGTGGGCAGTTTAAAACGTTTATTCAATCATGTGGTATAAAGCACGTGCTATGCTGTCGCTACACCTCTAGCGAATGGCCAAGTGGAACGGTACAACGGCACCATTTTGGCAGCGCTTGGGGCAATGAACCACGACAAACCAAATGGTTCATGGGATGAACATTTAAGACGATGTTAGGGCTACGGCCGGCTTATATTACACGACAGAGGACAAAGAACGATATGATAGATACAGGAAAATAGGAATGCGTTTCAAAGGTGATTTGGTTAGAGTAGTAAGAACCGCGACAGGAATAGAGGGGCGGTCTAAGAAGGTCGAACCTAAATGTAAAGGTCCTTACAGAATTAAGAAGGTGCTCCCCAACGATAGGTTCGTAGTCGAGGACACACCTCTCACAAAGACTAGTAAAAGGTACGAGGCTGTGGTAGCCATTGATAAAATATTCCCATAGATCTGCTTTAACGAACCCGTATCAACCGATTGTGAATCCGAGCGTAATGATTGTGAATTTGAATGTGAAGAGTTGTAATATTGTACATAGAATTAAATAAGTAGGTAATTAAGGACACTAAATCAAATAAATTGTGTATTTCTAATAATATTATGTACATTTAAAGAACTAAGTAATCAATGTCATAGTAAAAAAAAAAAAAATGTCAAATACCGATTCATTGGTTAGTCATGTACTAATGAGTTGGTGAGAGGTATCAGGTAACGGATGCCTCTCATTTTAGCAATTGGTTATAGAAATAATAAGTTAGGAGTGTCAGGTAACCGACACCATAAAGGTTAAAGGTTTTAAGTTTCGATGATTAATGTCATGTATCATCTAAATTATTCCATGTATTAATGGCTGAAATATTTGCTGGTCAATGTCATGGACTAGTAAATACCGATTCATTGGTTAGAGTCATGTACTAATGGGTTGGTGAGGGGTATCAGGTAACGGATATCTCTCATTTTAGCAATTGGTTATAGATGATAAGTTAGGAGTGTCAGGTAACCGACACCCTAAAGGTTAAAGGTTTTAAGTTTCGATGATTAATGTCATGTATCATCCAAATAATTCCATGTATTAATGGCTGAAATATTTGCTGGTCAATGTCATGGACTAGTAAATACCGATTCATTGGTTAGAGTCATGTACTAATGAGTTGGTGAGGGGTATCAGGTAACGGATGCCTCTCATTTTAGCAATTGGTTATGGATAATAAGTTAGGAGTGTCAGGTAACCGACACCCTAAAGGTTTTAAGTTTCGATGATTAATGTCATGTATCATCTAAATTATTCCATGTATTAATGGCTGAAATATTTGCTGGTCAATGTCATGGACTAGTAAATACCGATTCATTGGTTAGAGTCATTTACTAATGAGTTGGTGAGGGGTATCAGGTAACGGATGCCTCTCATTTTAGCTATTGGTGCATCTGTATCTGGTCAAGGTCATGGACCAATACATATACTGCCGATAGATATAGATTAAGTTAGGAGTGTCAGGTAACCGACACCCTAAATGTTAAGTATAAGTATTATCATTAATCAAGGTCGTCGATTAATGAATAAATTTAGGAGTAAATCTTAAATGTTAAGTATAAGTATTATCATTAATCAAGGTCGTTGATTAATGAATAAATTTAGGATTAAATCTTAAATGTTAAGTATAAGTATTAATATTAATCAAGGTCGTCGATTAATGAATAAATTTAGGAGTAAATCTATTGTACAGTAACTGCTATTATATTGAGCTATATTTAGACAAAGAAAATGTAGTGTATTAGAATGACTTTTAGCCAAAATTATTATGGACTTATGAGGTAATTTATGTTCATTATGTTACGTTTATAATTTATAATGAAAAATATAATGTTTTTGTAATGCATAATAACGAGGGACTCGTTGGAAGCCGGATGGCCGAGCTGTTATAAATATTTAAATTATACCTATATTTATTATTTATGTTGGCAACTATTTACAATTATTTATAGGAACTTGCATGATTAAAAGTAGTTGTATTGACTTCATGTGATTGGTCGAGACTTTGACAGTTGTCGACGACCAATCACAAGCAAGTAAAATGGCGGGAATGAAAATAATAGTCAACGGGCATTTTAAGGGATAGGCCTGCTATGCTCTGGTATTCGTGTTTCGACCACGGTGCTAGTCACTTGCCTTGTATAACTAAATCAAACTGTATTGCTGTAACTATAATAAAGCAGTATTTTAAAGTTGTTACAGAGTGTTTTAATATTCAAAGTCCCTGCTTCTGAGTACTGAACCAGTATGGTTCACACCATTAAGTTTGAACCAAACTATACCCTGAGGCGCAAGCGCAACGTTAGCGATATGACATATTTATACACCCTCATACCATTTAGCCCTGCACGTGCTCACCTTGGCATTGGGTCATCCATCTAATTAACAACAGAATCCACATTCATAACAAACGGAACGAACGAACGAATTAACTTATTTTCCCGAAGATGGTGTCGCATATTTACGTCCACCAAACCACCACCACTCACACTCACCACCCATTAAAAACGATCCACCCATCACGACGAATCAAACTCGACACGGTAGTGACGCATAATTACTGAGTTCCTATGGCCACCTTTCTGCTCCACCATCAGACCCTGTTACCATCTAGCACCAAAGTACTCATCAAGTTGAATCAAACGAGCCTAAACTCGATGGGGTTATGTCGTTCAATTACTGAGTTCCTACGGTCATCTTCCAGCTCTATCATCAGACCCTGGTTACCATCTAGCACCATAGTTCTCTTCAAGACGGAACAAACGAGTCTAAACTCGATGGGGTTATGTCGTTTAATTACCGAGTTCCTATGTCCATCTTCCAGCTCCATCATCAGACCTAGGTTACCTTCTAGCGCCAAAATACTCATTAAGATGAATCAAACGAGCCCAAACTCGATGTAGTAACGTAGTTTTATTACGGAGATCCTATGTCCACCTTCCAGCTCCATCATCAGACCCTGGATACTATCTAAAGACAAAGTACTCATCAAGACGAATCAAACGAGTCCAAATTCGATGGGGTTATGTCGTTTTATATCGGAGTTCCTATGGCCACCTTCCAGCTCTATCATCAGTCCCTGGATACGATCTAAAGACAAACTACCCATCTAGACGAATCAAAAGAGCCCAAACTAGATGTGGTAATGTAGTTTTATTACAGAGATCCTATGTTCACCTTCCAGCTACATCATCAAACTCTGGTTACCATTTAGGACCGAAGTACTCTTCGAGACGAATCAAACGAGCCGAAACTCGATAAGGTTATGTCGTTTTATAACGGAGTTCCTTTGGCCACCGTTCAGCTCTATCATCAGACCCTGGGTGCCATATAGAGACAAAGTACTCTTCGAGACGAATCAAACGAGCCCAATTTCGATAAGGTTATGCCGTTTTATAACGGAGTTCCTATGGCCACCTTTCAGCTCCATCATCAGACCCTGTGTGCCATAAAGAGACAAAGTACTCGTCAAGACGAATCATACGGGGCCAAACTCGATGGGGTTATGTCGTTTTATAACGGAGTTCCTATGGCCACCTTCCAGCTCTATCATCAGTCCCTGGATACGATCTAAAGACAAAGTACTCATCATGACGAATCAAACGAGCCCAAACTCGATGGGGTTATGGCGTTTTACAACGGAGTTCCCATGGCCACATTTCAGCTCCATCATCAGACCCTGGATGCCATATAGAGATTAAGTACTCGTCAAGACAAATCATACGAGCCCCAACTCGATGGGGTTATGTTGTTTTATATCGGAGTTCCTATGGCCACCTTCCAGCTCCATCATCAGACCCTGGATACCATCTAAAGACAAAGTACTCATCAAGACGAATCAAACGAGTACAAATTCGATGGGGTTGCGTCATTTTTTTACAGACTTCCTATGGCCACCTTCCAGCTCCATCATCAGATCAGCTCCATGTTCTCATAATATTGCATTGCCCCGCGATATACATATGCGTGCAAAATTTCAGCTCAATTGGCAACCGGAAAGTAGGTCAAATTTAACTTGCAAGATTTGATTACAGACAAACACCGGGACAGGTGAAACTAAATAAAAGCTTGTAAAAAAGCATTAGGGTTCCATCTCGAATATCATTGGGTTCCATGCAAAAAAAAAAACAAAAACCCATCAAATTGTTAAAATCCGATTCAAATAAGGAAATAATATTTTTATAATAATTTGACGCGGGTGAAGGTCGCAGGCAACAGCTAGTCTTTGACCAAGTCTGGTTCATAATCCCTTTTAACAGAAAAACAATAAGTTTACAGACACTAGTCAATTAATAAAGTTTTACTTTGACTTACACACTTGCCTAAACTACGGTTTAACAGGCTGTCGTCACATTGAGCACACACGTCACGAGTCCCGGTTCCTCTTAGTTTAACTGTAACAAAGCTTAAGTGCTTATTGTAACATTGTGGGAATGAGTGAGATGCCTCCGAGAGGGCTAAACGTGATAAAGGTTAAGAGTGACGTCACTCGTCTTAATGTCAACATATCTCTTACATACACGTCTGCCATAATTCGTAGGTACAGTAAGCGTTCATAAGTGCTCAGGGCAGGCAGTCTCGACATAGATAGCGACAAATTCGCTAACTTTTGATTGCTAATTACTAACGAATAAATTGGGTTGCAATGATGATGCTTGCTAGTAACGCTAGTCTCAACGTCCAAGATGCGTTTCTTCCAAACATAATTATTGCAACCTAATTTATTCGTTAGTAATCGGCGATCGAAAGTTAGCGAATTTGTCGCTATTTATGTCGAGACTGCCGGCCCCTGGCACGCTAAGAATTGTATTGCTGTGGTCGAGCGACCGTGCGTCTGTATGTGTAAGTGGTCTCAGTACAGTACGCTCACCAGAATTCGCCCACTGTCGCAGGTCGTCGCGTCGCACTCCACATAACAAAAAAATATATTTCCGTCTCTTTTGATAGACACGCAGCAAACACTCTTATTTGTGTGGCGACCTGTTCTTACCATAGGATAGCTAAAATTCACACATATTTAATAAGTGTTGATAACTGTTTGGGTAAAGCAGCGGCTTCACGATTTATGAGTTCCGAGTTCGAATCGCGCTACCAATGTGTGGGTCTTTTGTATCTTTGTAACCATAGTTATATTTGTATTTTTATGCAAAAAATTATTTTGTTTTTTTTTTTAAAGAAGTTAAATATTAATTAAAAACCCATCGTTATATTATTTAACCATTTAAGTGATTGTGTATTATCTTTTTGGTGTTGGAAGGTGCAAATTGACGACCTGATTGGCGCAGCGGTAGTGAGGCTGCCTTACGTTCTTAGGGTCCCGGGTTCGAATCCCGGTCGGAGCAAATGTTTGTGTGATGAGCACGGACATTTGTTTCCGAGTCATGGATGTTTGTATGTATATTAAGTATGTATTTACAAAACAAAAAGTATATAATTAGTATATCAACTATCTGGTGTCCACGACACAAGCGTTGCTTAGTGTGGCACTAGATGGCGCTGTGTGTAATGTCCAGCAATATTTATTTATTTATTTATAAATAAAAAAGTCGTGTTAAACGATAACAGAAATGTTTATTCGTTTTATTTATTTATAAAATTATAAAAAAACAAACTTTAATGAGAATTTTAACGTCGCATTCCTATCTAGTTAAAACAAGTTCTCTTGTAATCGTTCGATTTTTTATTGTATACCCATACCATAGTCAATTCACAATAACATAACAAGGAAAGGATATTCTAATCTCATAAATAAAATTGTTGATACCCATTTATTAATAGGTATCGGTATTTAGCAGAGTTTATTGAAAACTAATATAAGTATGATTTAGACTTTATGAACATACTTATTTTTTTATGTGACGTCACAACAGCCCCGGATCTTGATTTTTTTCGATGCGGGGCAAAAACTGAAAAATGCCGCCCCCGCCCGTCTATATTTTTATTTTTATCATCATCATTATTTCAGTCATCAGACGCCTAATGATGGCCATAGGCACAGGGATGGACCGTGAGTTTGTTGGCTTCTGGGGGCCTGGCCAAGGGCGTCGCCAGCTTTTGGGCCAGAAGGGGGGCCTATCAGAAGGGTGCGATTTTTAAGTTTACTATTTACGGATGCAGCTGAAGTGCATATAGCCACTTCAAAAATGTTAGCACCTCCGTGACCTCGGATTGGTTAGTTTAGGTTTTGAAGAGTTATTTGAAAAGGCTCCAAGAGCGAGCTAAGCGAGCTCAAAAGTTTTAACACTCTACTTTGGACAGATAAGAACTATTTCTTCACTTCATACAGGAGTTACTTGGTTGACTTCAAAAGTTAAGATTAAGGAGGAATTTGACTGCATGAGCGAGCGAAGCGAGCTCGAAAATTTTTTGACACCTTGCTTTGGACAGGTTTGAATTGTTTCGATCTTTCATACAGGAATTACTTGGTCTAAAAAGCAAGCAAAGCCAGTTGGAAAACTTTTAAACAGTTTACCTACCTTGGACAGGTTAGAATTGTTTCGAACTACCGGAGTTACTTATATTATGGACAAAGTTAAAATTCAAGAGAAACAAGGCTGTAAGAGCGAGCGAAGCGAGCTCGAAAATTTTACGTCTTTCCTCAGAAGAGAAAGATCTTGATCAAAATGTCCACATGCCCCAATTTTTGCAAAAGGTGACTGAGGGCCCTTTATATCCACGCGGGGCCCTGGGCTGCAGCTCAAAAAGCCCTTATATAGTTCCGTCCCTGCATAAGCCTCGCGGATAGAATGCCATAAGGACCTAACTAGCGCTGCTCTTTCTGTGTTTACACTATATATTTACAAATATACCTACATACATGGACGTGTAGGACATATATTGTTGTTATGAAAGCACCTACCCTGTGCTTTGAAACAAAACGAGTTGGATGTATTATTGTATTGTACTTCAAATTGAAATTATCATTTTACTCTTCTAGCTTTTTGTTCTGCAAAGAAGTCTATGGCCTTGTCATAATTTATTTCATGTGCCATTCGATTTTCTATCGCTAAGATTGCGAAACTTGACAAATGTTCCTGGCTCATAGATGATCGCAAATAACTTTTAATAAGTTCTGTGATGACTTCGGAGCAGTCTCCACAGTAGTGAATGCCCGGAGAGTACCTGTGCCAGACGGAAAATGAGAGCGCCATGCCGTCTCTTAATGCCTCTTCTTATGCCACTTCTTATGCCACTTCTTCGTCACGAGTCTTATCGCCGTATAAAAGATGTGCACTGGGTTTCGGACCTGGGTTGCCGAACTTCTCATTCCACCACTAGGAACTGGGGGAGCACAGCCCTGTACACCTTGACATCATGTCGTTGGCGGCGCATCAGGTACTTGCTGTGTGTAAGGACTATAACGGCAAGATCTCATAGTAGTGATCCGGCCAAAAAGCTCACCGCCTTGAAGGAGACCGTTTGATTTATTCTCTTCACCCTGACGGCCATCGCTCTCTGGGTTCATCGCTAAATTACACTATTTAGGTCGTCAAGTTGTCCGCCCATACAGGCACTCCATAGGGCGCTATGGACCGTACGATCCCCATATATAATCTTCTGTAGGAATTGGATCCCCTCAGATTGGGCAGTAGCCACGAGATTAAGTTCGCGGTGCCCATCAACCGGGGTGTCAACTGCTGAAAATGCGGCAATTAGGGACGAGTCCCAGGTACTTCATCGGCGACTCGGATCCCATCTACGACCCCAGAGCTGTCGCCAAGATACAAGAGACGACCTGCCGGAACGTTTGCCTTCACCAGCGTGTCATAAGAATAACCGATGACACAAACACCATGAAGAAGCTAACCGCGAAGCGCCCAGTCGTACATAGATGATATCTCTATCACTCAGATAGGCCCTGATTATGCAGCAGAAGTTGGTACGGCATAGGTTTGGCATGGTATAGGAGTGCCACAAATCTTTTCTCGAGGTAGAAATCCTGAGCCCTGGGGAGAGTCGAGGAGCCTGACAACTGCGCAGTTGCTCTGCGAGGCAGCGGCATCTAAGCGGGTCCGCCAGATCCTCAGTAGCCAGGTGCTGAAATAGGCGGTCTACAGTTTAGCTCTCAAAGAGTTTGTCTTCCTCATCTAAATCGATGGGCTAGTATGCATATGGGGTGTCTGCAGGGCGCTCCTTCTTCTTCAACAGGAACAGTTTTCCAGTCAGATAGAAATCAATGAGTTGTATCGTTACAACTCATCATTATCGCAACTTTGACTTTGTAAGTCAGCCAAGCTTGAATTTGCCGCCCCCTAAACTTGCCGCCCGGGGCATGGGCCCCGGCTTGCCCCCCCCTAGATCCGGGCCTACGGTCACAATAGATGTAACACGCATTGAGGTTATAGTTTAAGTGTTCATTTTCTTAAAGAAAAGAAGATTGAAACTAAACCTCAATTTAAGATCATTACATAATTACGGATAAGTAAACAACTAAACATTAACAACTAAATAATATTTTGTTACACGTCTAATTCAAATTAAAACACTAGGATTAATATTTTGTATAACTCCCATTATTTTCGATGCAGTCAAGTAGACGTTTGCGCCTGGACCCCACAATATTTTGATATATTCCGGTTCCTTCCTCTTAAATTTTCCCATACCGCCATGCAATGTGTTGTTAACAATTCAAATAATTCCGCAAAGTGTCTCGTAGGCGTGAAACCATTTGTTTCATACTGGCCTACCATATTATTATGGCGTCGCTGCGCTTCGCTAACGAGCGACGGCCTGCCACTTCGCTGTCGACTAGCAAGGCTCCCTTCTTCCTCATACTTTTTTATCCAACGACTTACAATATTCCTCTAGAACAAAAAAAAGTATTGTTAGGCACCTGTAGAACAAAATACTAAAGTGATCATTCACTCTGCATTTATAAATAAACACTAATTATTTATCTTTTAGGCCTCATGATGGATTTAAAAAACAATTAATTAATCCTTAGGTCACCAAAGAAATTAACAATAACATTAGGTTTGAATTTCTAATAAAAGTTTAAGTTACAATAAACAACAATTAATTAGTCCTTATGTCATCAAATAAATTAACAATAATATTAGATTTTAATTTCTAATAAAAGTTTAAGTTACAATTATTCATAAATAAAGTACTCACAAAGTCCGGTTTCTTCAGATATTTGTGTTCTATTAAGACCACTTATGCAGCGCGATAAATAGTCGCCCTCGCCTCAATATTAATATTTGCCTGCATTTTGCAACAACAATACCGCTATCTATTAAACCACACGTCACTAACCAACAACTTCAACCAAACGAAAACATTCATTCCGGTCAAGTTAAATATTCATAAATCTCATGTCTACCTCACATAAATCTAAACTCCTTACTTATTTTTCTATGATCTACCGTTCAACTTCACGAAATGTGTGAACAAAGCGAACAAGATAAAGAATATAATATTTCTGTTCCATTACTTCCAATTGAGTATAAAAACTGGTAAAAACTTACAAAAAGTGTAAAAGTAACAATGTGAGATTTGAATACACGGCTTACTGATTCGTTCATAAATCTGCACGCGCCTAACCGCTAGGCTATCTTGACTTATGTTTTCATGTTGAAATTTTGAACTACAATTACTTGTAGACGACAATGTCTATTTTCTTGAAAGTAGAAGGTCGTAAGTCAAACTAAACGTCAAGCTATTGCTTTGTGAGATTGTCACTGGACTTTTGGTCGACACTGTACATTTGTGTCTGCTTAAAGCAGCTTATGATACGGTCGACCTCAAACGGCTGTTGTGAAAGGTGGATACCTTGATCAGCGATCAGAGGTTTGATTGAATACTCCACGAACTTCTACACAGCCGCCGTTTCCAGCTCCACCTTGTTTCAGAATGTCGTTAGAGAGCAAAAAAGAACGGCCTACCCCAAGGTAGTTTCTTCGCACCGCTTCTATCAATATATACAAATAAATTAAACTGAAGTGTCTGTTTGTAATTTGAAAATAACTGCTTTTTTTACTGAATGCATATGAAATTATATATTATAGAATATGTTTAAAAAACCATGTCCGATCTGAAGGAAACATATTAATGAATTTAAAAAACCCCGATTTTTGTAACCAAATTACCACAATCTCCCTAAAATGTAACAAACTGTTAAAAAGTGACAACACCATCTTCGGCATTAGTGTGTTCGATCGTCAGTGGTTTGTTTATGACGTCACTACCCGAGAAGCGACCGGAGTGTCACCGTTAGCGTTGCCAGATCAGATTTTCTAAATATCAGGACTTTAACGTAAAAAAGCAGGACTGGGATGAAAACATCGGGACGCACAAAAAAATGGAGGAAAACAACACAAAAAAATTATAGCAGCAATCCTTTATTCAAAAACTAAAGACTTTTCTGAGATCAATCAAACAATACCTACTTAAAATTTAAAACAAAAACGTAGGTATACAAAAATATATTATTATTTTTAGGAACTTTTCTTTAAAAGGAACTTACAAGTATCAAGAAATGGAAGACACTAATTATTTTATAAAATAAATTTGTAAACATAAATTATTTTTATAAAAAATGTGTTTTGAGCTTGATTTTGCCGCTTTTAACATTTTTTTTCCTTTAGAACAAATCTATAAAACTCTTCACAAGACATCTGAAAATTCACTTTTATTTGAATCCTCTGCCTTCACATGATCTATCGATAATTTATTACGCCTGTCAGTCCATGTTACATTTGCTTGGGAGAACTCTTTCAGTCGATGCATTCGACCCAGGGATAGATGACATAAATTAGTACAATTTTAGGAGATTAGGCAAGTTTTGCTTCTGGAAAATGTTATGCCATTTTTCGATAGGTTTTTTATTGTTATCTTCAATAGCTGCTTTTAAGACGTTTTTGATTTTGCATCCCTATCGAAATCAGTCGCAATATTTAATTTCTCTATCATTTCAATGGCCATTTTATAATCAAAATTAGCTTTCAGAGCAAATGGGTGAGTCAATTTCAACAACTCGATATTTTACCTAATTTCCATGGACATTTTCATTTTTAGGTTTTTTGAAAAACTTTAATAATAAAGCGCAACATATCCACATTATATATTATGTATATACATTTTCTGAAAGGGGATATTATAATTAAATTACTTGGAGAGTTATTTGGGCCACCGAAATTGGCGAGCCACAGAAATTTTATTATTGCTACCCAAATTGTATTGGTGACACAGAAATTCTGCGTTTACACCGAAATTGTGAATTATTGTAAATATACATTGTTTTTTTAATAATATGTAAAGAAAGATAAGGTTTAATAAAAAAACTGATATAATGCGAATATCGTCGTTAATATATATATATATATATATATATAGATATATATAGGATGTAGGATCAGGAGTGCCGAGAGGTATATCGTCAGGATTTGGAGTTCCCATTTTATTGGGATAAACAAGACTGTATTAGGCAATTACAGTGTTATATTTACAGTAAGTACACACAATATAAAATAGCACACAATATAAAAATGGCAATAAAAACAATAAAAAACAAAAGACAACAATAGGCGAACAGACCTTATAAGGTCACAGTTCGTACAGTGGCCAAGCCACCCAATTACAGAGTGTATCTCGCTATAAGCAAGGTTACAACTACTGTAAATATACAGCAGCGCTGTACCAGGTAAACCGACAGTTTTGTCGGGAGCAAGGGAGCTCTGTAATGAGTCGAATCCGAAGACCGACTGACGAGCTTACTGAGTGCACGCTCTTTTATAGGACTATGCCACCACTTTGCAATCCCTCCACAACTCTGTCCGTTGGCGCGCGGAAGTGCGTCACGTGTTTACTTGATACATAAAAATGTGCTAAATCTAGTAAGAATTACATTACAAAGTAATCAAATAATACAACAATAATTGTCGTAAATAAAGAATAGTGAATTCACAAAGAATATCAATTTAAAAATAAAGCAACATGTCATCAATTTGTTTTGAACAAAACTACCGGTCACACTTATCGAAATAAGTTGCCAAAAATCAATTGGTGTGTACACCAAGTACTTAATAAATTATGATTCGATTTACTAGATAGTAATTGATACTAAAATCACTTGAATTATTAACAAAAAAATCGACTCTTAACAAAATTTGTTGAATACCCACAATTGTAATTGACAACCAACTCCGACACGGCCAGAACTGACGTCCTACACGACCTCGTGTGATCCTGAAAAAGAAAATCTCTTGTGAATATCGATCGGCCTTTCTGACAAACAAAAGCCTTAACAAAAGTTGTGTTGAAAAGAAAAATCCTGAGTTTGTCAAATAAAATTAATATCAATAGCAGTTGCATTGCAACCATTCAGAATGACCATACTGTTACTGACAATACATAGCTCAACTAAAGTAGAGACACAGTCTCCCAGCCGAAATCACACCATGGGATTCGACAAGTAATTTGGAGTGAAATAGACAACCCGCATAGGCGTCAACATAGACAACCCGCATAGGCGTCAACATAGACAACTCGCATAGGCGTCAACATAGACAACCCGCATAAGCGTCAAGTTCAACGTCCAAATCCAGGAGTCAACATAGACATCCGACTAAGCGTCAAGCTAAACAAGAGTCAACATAGACATCTTGTCAATTCAGCTATACTATGTCAGCAGCAGATGATTCATCATCAGTGTCAGTATTGACATCATCACTAACAATAACTGGACATTCAGGCATTTTTCGTACACGATCATGGGCATATTTGTAAATTCTATTGGTATTCAAAGCTTTTAACAAATATCTATCGCCATCTAATAGTTCTAAAATTTGATAGGGACCTTTAAATTTAGGATCTAGTTTAGTTTGATTTCGTTCCTCATTAGCAATAAGAACAAAGTCTCCAACTTGGAACTTTTTCAAAATAGCTTTAGTCTTATCATAATGGGCTTTATCGTATTCAGCATTTTTAGTTATACCCAGGGCTGCTTGTTCTCTTACATAGGACAGATTTACTTCTACCTCTTCACTGTCAATAGTCATCAAACCCAAAGGTCTAGCAACTCGTCCAATCAATAATTGTAAAGGACTAGATTTAGTAACTCTATTCATTGTGCAATTAAGAGCAATTTGAATGTCTTCAATGGCATCTTGCCATGAACGCTCACTGGTCTCAACGGCGGTAAGCATACTTTTTAATGTTTTCATTATCCGTTCAACCTGCCCATTAGCCCTACATGCACCTGTAGCTATTAAATGCAAAGCAATATTATGGGAATCACAAAATTCTTTGAAGTTTTTGCTAGCAAAACAACGACCTTGGTCAGCTATAACTCGAGAAGGTGCTCCAAATAAAGAGACACTGGACTTAAGGGCTTTAATGCAATTTGATGCGTCAATCTGGGTAGTATGGTACAGTAAAAGTAAAACATACTTCGTAAAAGAATCAATTATAACAATGATGTATTCCTTGAGATCACTCTTTCTACTAAGTTTTCCTGTAACATCTATATGCAATGTGTGCCAAGGTATACTGACTTTAGGTATAGGGTGTAACTCTGCTTGAACTTTACCAGAGTTAGATTTTGAGATTTTACACGTGATACAGTTATCTACGAATTTTCTAACATATCTAGCCATTTTATCAAACCAGTAATGCTCATAGACCTTTTCAAGTGTTTTATCCCAACCTAAATGCATGATTGCTTCATGGATGTGGTTTATAACAGACCATCTAAAAGCTCTTGGGACAATAGGTAAACAACGAGTTTGTCCATTGCGTTGTATTTTGCGGTACAAGGTTCCTGATCGTAATTCATAACTTCGGGCAATATCAGGGGATAGAGAGTTACTTTTCAGATTAGAAATCATTGCTGAAATCTCAGAATCACGCTGTTGTTCAGCTAAAAGCCAATTAGTAGACAGAGTTGTAATATCAACACGTTTCTGTTCTGTTTTGTTGATCGATTGTGGAAGGGGGTTTCTAGAAAGAAAATCTACGTGGTTCATATATCTGCCTTCTCTATACATAATCTCAAAATCATAGGCCTGTAGAAAAGCCCACCATCTATGTACTCGGGGAGTTAAATCAGCCTTACTGCGCGAGGCTTTAAGGGAATTACAGTCGGTTACAACGGTAAATTTATGTCCTTGCAGATAATGATGAAAATGCTTAACTGCTTTAACAACGGCTAAAGTTTCTAATTCGTAGGAATGATATTTACTTTCAGTTGCAGTCGTTCTTTTACTATAGTATTCTACAACATGCATTTTACCATCAACTTTTTGAAAAAGAATGGCACCGTAACCATCAGCACTAGCGTCAGTATGTAATTCGATGGGATATTCAGGGTTATAAATCATTAAAACTGGTTCATTCGTAAGGATTGAAATTACTTTTTGCCTAATTGTCTCATGTTCATCAGTCCACTTAAAAGTCTGTTTACTAGTAGTTAAGAAGAACAAAGGTTTCATAATCTGTGAAAAGTTCTCAACAAATTTTCTAAAATACGATGCAAGACCAATGAACTGTCTCAATTGGTGAATTGTTTTGGGAGATTTTAAATTAACTAGTGCTTCTATTTTTCGAGGATTTGGGCGAAGTTCCCCAGAAGTGATTTCGTACCCAAGATATTCTACTCTACGCTTTAGGAAAGAGCACTTGCTAAGATTTAAAGAAAATCCTGCTTTGGTCAATGATTCAAGGACTTCTTCAAGTCGATGTAAACCTTCACAGGGGTCTGTACTAGGGACCATGATGTCATCGATGTAAATAATCACGTAAGAATGGACTAACTTGCCTAATGCATTTGTTACAGCACGTTGGAAAACACTAGGAGCATTTCGTAAACCGAATGGCATAGCCAAATATTCAAATTGCCCATCGGGTGTTACAAAAGCAGTGGCCTCAATACTATCAGGGTGAATAGGTATCTGATGAAACCCAGAAGTACAGTCAAGGCAAGTGTAAAAGTTAGCACCACATAACCTTGCGATTTGGTCAGCTATTAGGGGTAGTGGAAACCTATCTGCTACAGTATTACTATTGAGCTCACGATAGTCTACACACATTCGATCTGATCCGTCGCGCTTCTTTATCAATAAAATAGGACTTGCAAACGGAGAGCAACTAGGTCTAACTATTTGAGCGTCAATCAGATCATTAATCTTGGAACGAACTAACTGCCTTTCGTCTGGAGTAAGTCTGTACGGTCGGCGATGGACTGTCTTATGTGGATCAATGAGGCGTATTTTAAGTTCACCTGATGTGACTCGAGTACATGGTAGTCCCTTTGCAAAAGCATGAGAATATTTTTGGAGGAGCTCAATCAACTGTGGTTTATATTCAGATGGAATATCTGTATCAATATCATGAAAATTAGAAGTCTCAGGAATAGAGCATTGATCAATAAACTTAACTTTTGAAATAGTAAGATTTGTTTCGGTCATGTTAACTGCAAAACCTAATTTTAATATCTCACGGCCTATCATGATACTATGACTTATATAGGCATCCGGCATCACATGAAACAGTATCTCTAAATGGTAACCATCTATTTCTACTTCACTCAGAATTTGTTCGGTACATATTATGTTAGAATTTCCTATTCCCATAACATTGACCATACAAGAAATACGTTTGCCAGACAACTTTTCAGAAAATGTTTCAGTAATAAGAGAACATTCAGCCCCAGAGTCATAACAAAATGCAAACGACTCACCAGATTGCTGTAGAACACCAGTGATAGGCCGTACATCACAAGCTTCAACTCTCTTTACGGATGGTTGACTGGTCGACGGCAGACTCCCGGTGTCTTCACTTGAACCTCCCGGCCGCCTTCCGGTCGCCTTTGGGCAGCGAGGAGCGACGTGTCCCGACTCCCCACAGCGGTAACAGACGATCTTCTTTGGCGTCGTCTTATGTGACGAGCTGGCTGGTCCAGGATGTTTGCTAGTGTTCTCGGCCTTTTTGCGACAGTTAGTGGATTTGTGCCACAAAAGTGACATACTATTGTACCTGGTTTGAACTTCTTTGGTTGAGAAGAATCTTGTTGGTCAGAGGAAATCTGAGACTTTCTCTTAAGGTGAGACAAGACACTCAGTTCTTGTTGAAGTTTGTGCCTACTTTGTACTTCAGTAGTAAATGCTAGTCGATGAGCACGGGAATCAAATTTGGAGACATGGGCCAGTACAGTAGAAACAGCAATGTGTTCGACACTCAGGTTATTCCATTTAGATGTCAGTGAAGTGACCTGTCGACTGGCGTATGCGGCTAAAGATTCACCTTCTTTTGGTTGACTGTTATGAAGGTTAATGAGGGTAGCGGCAACAGTTTCCGAAATGGCATAACGAGAGAGGAAGAGACTCTTGAAGTCTGTCCAGGTCATACCTGCATACGATACTTGGGAAAGCCATACGTTAGCACTGCCTTTTAAGGCCTTAGTGAGGGCAATAATAAGAGTACCACCTTGAAGAGGATTTTCCGATAGGCAAATATCTACGGTTGTACTCCAAGATTGAGCATCGGAATCGGGTAGGTCTGGGTCAAAAACGGGCAAAGCAATTACAGTAGACTGAGTGGATTGCGTCTTAATCGCTTCAATTAACTGAGACATATTACGATTCTGAAGCTCTAACATTACTCGCCATGGATCACCAACACCTTCCGATTCCTGGGCTAAACCTAATCCCACTTCTGATGTAGGATCAGGAGTGCCGAGAGGTATATCGTCAGGATTTGGAGTTCCCATTTTATTGGGATAAACAAGACTGTATTAGGCAATTACAGTGTTATATTTACAGTAAGTACACACAATATAAAATAGCACACAATATAAAAATGGCAATAAAAACAATAAAAAACAAAAGACAACAATAGGCGAACAGACCTTATAAGGTCACAGTTCGTACAGTGGCCAAGCCACCCAATTACAGAGTGTATCTCGCTATAAGCAAGGTTACAACTACTGTAAATATACAGCAGCGCTGTACCAGGTAAACCGACAGTTTTGTCGGGAGCAAGGGAGCTCTGTAATGAGTCGAATCCGAAGACCGACTGACGAGCTTACTGAGTGCACGCTCTTTTATAGGACTATGCCACCACTTTGCAATCCCTCCACAACTCTGTCCGTTGGCGCGCGGAAGTGCGTCACGTGTTTACTTGATACATAAAAATGTGCTAAATCTAGTAAGAATTACATTACAAAGTAATCAAATAATACAACAATAATTGTCGTAAATAAAGAATAGTGAATTCACAAAGAATATCAATTTAAAAATAAAGCAACATGTCATCAATTTGTTTTGAACAAAACTACCGGTCACACTTATCGAAATAAGTTGCCAAAAATCAATTGGTGTGTACACCAAGTACTTAATAAATTATGATTCGATTTACTAGATAGTAATTGATACTAAAATCACTTGAATTATTAACAAAAAAATCGACTCTTAACAAAATTTGTTGAATACCCACAATTGTAATTGACAACCAACTCCGACATATATATATATAATATATCATCAACCCATCACGGTAAATGTTGATCCAGTTTAGATTTAGAACAAATGTTGATCCGCCTATTTCGTATGTACATTTGGCTCCGGAGTGAGATAGAGCTCTATTTATCGAATATATGAATTCAGCGTGTGACGTCAGTGGATGTGCATTTGCCTGTTTTTAAATTACTCGTCATAAAATTTTACGGTTTTAGTTGATCCAATAACGGTCAAAAAAATGATACTGAAGCGTATAATGCTGCTCCGGTTTATATCTGACTGTTAGTGGTAAATGTTGCTCCGGAGCTGAATATGAAGGGTACGTACTAAAAAACAGAACGGCAACATCGCACTAGCGTGCGAATGAAATAAACATGTTCCTACTTCAAGTTAAAGTGAGACAAGATGCTGTCGCGCATTTCTTCGTCGTTTGTCGCGTCATCTACTTTGTGGCAGCAGCAAGTGCACAGTGATACATACGTCGCCTTAGTTAAGATTATTTCTAACGTCTGCAATAAAAGTTGACCCAAGGCCATTTACTAATTACCTACTTACAGCTGATGTAGGTACCTACTCATTCTAGTTTCAACACCAGAGTCTCTTCACGTTGAAGTAAAATTACAGATCTAGGTAGGTAGGTACCTACTAGCTAGTAATAGCAGCTGCCGCCGCTCCATACTTAGGTAGGTACCTACTTACCTACTTTGTGGCAGCAGCAATGCACCAGTAGTTTTTCAAGTGGTGTAGTGATTAGTGCTCGCAAACTAAGAAGATTTCCACATTTTCGAAATTAAAAAAGTACGTGTGACGCTTGGTCACACGAACGTAGCTTTAGATTGACCACATGTTAGTTGACCACTGTAGAACCTAGGTCTCACTCCCTCACGTTCACCACAATTCATTGGCGCTCTTCTTAAACTGCCTCCGTGGTCTAGTGGTTAGGGTGTTGGTTTTTCGATCAGATCGTAGGTTACATTCCCGAAGGAAGCAAATCGAAAAGACAGAATCAGATGATCCTTGCTCCAGAAGGCATGATAAAGTTGTTTATCGATGTGCTGTGCAGGCACAGAGCGCGGAGCGGAGGTGTCCACACGTAGACGTTGCGCGGTGCGACGAAAAGCTAGCCATGCCTACTCTCCGGATTTCATACTAATTCGAATAACACCGAAAAAACCGCCTCCTACTCTGTGTGTGGACAGCTTTATTTTATACGGCATTTTGCGCACTTAGGTCGGTTAACTAGCGTCGGAGTTATGGGAATCGCAAAATAAGTACTGGATTTACTTAGTGAAAGAGGAAGTTTATTAAAATAAATTACAAGGAGCAAGAATACCGACCGACCGAACCGGGAGACGAGAAGTTACTGACTCATTTTACATTTGAACAATTATTGAAAACTTGGGATACGGTCGGAGCGGCACGTTACAAACTAAACAATGTACAAAGGTTTCTATAGCTAGGTAACACAATAAAATAGCACAGTAAAACAATAAACATATTACGAACAGAACCGTCGGCATCTCAATAAAAATATCAAAGGCTATTACTCTAAATTCTTAAAACTAATATGAACAATAAGCAAACTGGGCAAGGCCCTACCATAAACTATTGTTATCCTTACATAGCCAAAGAACAAAACCACCCGCAATAAAACATCTGCGGGCTTGCCGTGAGAAATTAAAGCTAATGGTACGTAACAGTTAACTTAAAATACTTACATACTAATTTCACTAAAGTAATATCTATAATATTAATACATAATTAATGAAGACGCTACAGTACCCCCCTGCCAGTGATCGAGATCACAAAGAACTGGCCTGGTAGTAATCAGGGAATCGTACGCGTCTACCAGACCTTCGCGGCCCCTGCGGTTCAGGAACCTGAGGTACAGATGGTGAACATTGGGGAACTGATTCAGGTGTGGTTTGAGAACGTGAATTGATTTCGGGAGCGAGATCTACGACAATATTAGTAGCGCTGTCCGGATGACAATTAGAATCCCTTAACAAATAAGCTGGTTTCAGTCTATCGATTGATACCGTAACCTCGCGGCCACGTATATCTAATACGAATGTTTTATCCTTCCTGGAAATTACTCTGTAAGGGCCGTCGTAAGGTTGCTGTAATGGAGCTTTGACTGTATCGTTCCGCACCAACACGTGAGTAGCGTTATTAAGGTCCTTGAAAATGAAAGTGCTTTTCTGTCCGTGCTGTGTACTCGCGACAGGCTTGAGGTTATTAAAATGCGAACGTAGCCCTTTAGCAAATTCAGCCTGCGTAGTTTCGTTAGTCGGATTGTCACCTAAAAATTCCCCGGGGAGGCGTAAGCTCTGTCCGTAAACTAATTCTGCGGATGTGCTCTTCAAGTCCTCCTTCCAAGACGACCTAATTCCTAGCAAAACGGTCGGGAGAATTCGAGTCCAACTACTGGTTGCTGCATTGTGACACTTTAGTGCACTCTTTAATTGACGGTGGAAACGCTCGACCATGCCGTTAGCTGCAGGGTGATAAGCCGTCGTTCGAAAATGAGCCGTACCGATCAGGGCATTGAGATCTCTGAATAGATGCGACTCAAACTGTTTTCCTCTATCCGTTGTGATTCTAAGTGGTATGCCAAAACGAGCAATCCAATTGGAATAAAATGCACGGGCTACTGTGTCGGCTTCTTGATTGACAATGGGAACCGCTTCTGGCCATCTGGTAAATCGGTCTACCATAGTAAGACAATAATGGTATCCCTCAGAATAGGGCATTACTACAATGTCAATATGTACATGGTCAAATCGAGATGACGGAAGTGTAAAAGTTCCCGGCGCTGTAACGACGTGACGAGACACTTTTGACCGTTGACAATCAACACATGCTCTGGCCCATGACTTACAATCAGAATTTATCGAGGGCCAAACAAATCGTTTAGTGATAAGCTTAGTCGTAGCCCTACTACCTGGATGGGAGGTGTTATGAAGCATATTGAACACGGACTTTCTGAATGGTTCCGTAATAAAAGGCCTAGCTGTTTGGGTAGAAAAGTCACAAAAAATTGGTTTGTCTGACTCTGGCAAATGAACAAGACGTAATTCAAGGGACGAGTTTCTATTGTCAATTAAGCTTTTAAGCTCCGCGTCATTTTGTTGCGAGGATGCAAGAGCTTTCCAGTCTATCTCAGTACATACTGACTCTACGCGAGATAGTAGGTCGGCCGTAATGTTGTCCTCTCCTTTGACGTGACGTATGTCTGTACTGAATTGTCCAATAAAGTCTAAATATCGAAATTGCCTAGGGGAACATTGCTGATTTTTCTTTCTAAAAGCGTAAGTTATTGGTTTGTGGTCTGTAAAAATTGTAAAAGTTCGCGCCTCAACGTGATGTCTAAAATGTTTGACCGCGGCGTAAATTGAGAGTAATTCTCGGTCATAGGCTGAATATTTTTGTTCAGTAGCCGTAAGTTTCTTAGAAAAGAAAGCAATTGGTTGCCATTCATTATCGACTTTCTGTTGTAAAGCCGCGCCTATGGACATGATGGATGCGTCACTGAAAATAGCAAGTTCGGCGTCGGGCTTTGGATGCACTAACAACGTTGCTTCAGCTAAGCTGTCCTTACACGTCTCAAAGTCACGCTTAGCTTGGTCGTTCCAAGTAATAGGTGTTTTTCCTTTCTTGTTGCCGCACAGCAATTCATGTAAACTAGCTTGGCTACGCGCTGCATTAGGTATGCACCTTCTGTAAAAGTTCAACATACCTAGGAATTGACGTAGCTGCTTTGCGGTGGTTGGTAAAGGATAGGTACGTATTGCTTCAACCCTTGTGGGGAGCGGACGCGTACCTGCTGCTGACACTTGATAACCTAAAAATTCAACTTCAGACTTTCCGAACACACACTTTGCGGGGTTTATTACTACTCCGTATTTCCTTAACCTAACAAATACAGTCTCTAAGTGTTTTAAATGTTCCGTTTCGTCACTAGATGCGATTAAAATATCGTCTATGTAGCAGTACACAAAATCAAGTTCACATAACACTTCGTCCATAAATCGTTGAAAAGTTTGTGCTGCATTACGCAAGCCAAAAGTCATAAACCTAAACTCAAATAAACCGAAAGGCGTAGTTATTGCTGTCTTTGGAATGTCCTCTTCAGCGATAGGGATTTGGTTAAACGCACGCACTAGATCTAATTTTGAAAACACTTTTTTTCCACTTAAGCACTGGGCGAAGTCTTCTATATGTCGCACTGGGTATTGGTCGGGCACTGTTCTTTCATTCAAACTACGATAGTCGCCGCAGGGCCTCCACTCGTCTTCACACTTTGGAACCATATGTAGCGGCGAAGCCCATGAACTTTTCGACGGTCGAGCGATGCCTAATTTTAACATCGACTCGAATTCTTTCTTAGCTGCTATCAGGCGGTCCGGGGCTAGACGCCTAGGCTTCTGTGCAACCGGTTGACCGGGTGTTACAATTATGTGGTGTTGAGTATTGTGTTTGACCGTTTTCTGCATAGTCCCATCAAGGCGAGTAATGTCGACATATTGTGCTAACAGATGGTGGTACGGCGTTTCACCGTTAACGGTTTTGACTGACTCGATTTTGCACCCAACTACCTGTCCATTAACGGTACACTGGGTGGTTGCATCTACAAGTCGTCGGTTGCGCGCATCGATCATTATATTATAATGTGCTAAAAAATCGATTCCAATTATTGGTCTAGATACATCTGCCACCACGAACATCCACGGGAAATCTCTACGTAGGCCTAGGTTAAGCGTGAGTGGGATCGTTCCATACGTAGCGATCTGTGTGCCATTAGCGGCCACTAACCCATAGGCAGACATTTGGCGAGCCGTATGAATCAGTGACTTTGGATAAACGCATAGGTCTGCACCGGTATCTACGAGAAAATCTACCTTACTGCTTTTGTCCTTTATAAAAATGCGGCGTGTGGGTGGCTGGGAGTTTGCGTCATCCGCCACTAATGACCCCCGCTCGCGTTTCCCGCTGGTGGTGATTTATATGCGCAGGGTTGCACACACTTCTCTGCTGCAGGGCCGAATTTATGATGGTACCAACACTTCCACCTTTCTGGTCTCGACCTTGATCGGCTTCTTGAGTGGCTGCGACTTGAACTCGGTCTGGAGCGGCTGCGTGGTCGGGACACTCGTAACTCGTCTAACTGAGCCTGCATTTGAGCTAGTATTACCCTTATTTGTCCTTCAGGCAGCGCTGCGGGCTCTTCTTGTGCAGCGGCTACAGTGGCGCAGATATTTCGGCCAGATCGTAGCTGTTGGTTTTCGTGGATGAGATCTGCCATTTCCGCAAGGTGATTCAGAGAGGCATCCATCTTTGTTATCACCGCGTTTTGCATGTCGTGAGCCAAACCTTTCATCCAGATTGCTCGCAGGACGTCGTCCGTTACCGTAGACCCAGCAAGAGTCTTTAGGTGCCGCAGAAATTGTGATGGCGTGCGGTCACCGATCGCCTGGTCTTCGAGCAAAAGCCGTGTTTTTTTCGCTTTTGAGTCACCAAACCTTGTCAGCATTGTCTGTTTGACATGTTGGTAAGCATCTCCTTGGAAAGTCGGCACCACGGTTAATATGTCGGTGAGCTCTTCCATTGCTTCCGTGTCTAGGGCGCGTACAACGCATTCAGTTTTTAAGCGCGGGCACGTTACTCCTGCCAATGCCATTAAGCACTCTGCTCCGCCAAACCAAATTTCTGGCTTGGCCGGATTAAAAGGCTTTAACACCACTTGACGTGTATTCGCAGCGGGCTGAGGTTGGTCCTCACCGGCCATTTTGTTATAATATATTTATGTCTTTTGTGAACGAAAAACTAACACTTGTTCGCGCACAGGTTTCGCAATTCCGCGCACTAACCGAGCACTAGGTAACCAGATCTCTCAACGAACGGATTATCACGTCGGGGTCACCACTTTTGCGCACTTAGGTCGGTTAACTAGCGTCGGAGTTATGGGAATCGCAAAATAAGTACTGGATTTACTTAGTGAAAGAGGAAGTTTATTAAAATAAATTACAAGGAGCAAGAATACCGACCGACCGAACCGGGAGATGAGAAGTTACTGACTCATTTTACATTTGAACAATTATTGAAAACTTGGGATACGGTCGGAGCGGCACGTTACAAACTAAACAATGTACAAAGGTTTCTATAGCTAGGTAACACAATAAAATAGCACAGTAAAACAATAAACATATTACGAACAGAACCGTCGGCATCTCAATAAAAATATCAAAGGCTATTACTCTAAATTCTTAAAACTAATATGAACAATAAGCAAACTGGGCAAGGCCCTACCATAAACTATTGTTATCCTTACATAGCCAAAGAACAAAACCACCCGCAATAAAACATCTGCGGGCTTGCCGTGAGAAATTAAAGCTAATGGTACGTAACAGTTAACTTAAAATACTTACATACTAATTTCACTAAAGTAATATCTATAATATTAATACATAATTAATGAAGACGCTACAGGCATTTACACTCGCGTACGAGTCGCGAGACGAGGCGCGAGGTGAGAGTGTGAACAGACGCTCGTGCCTCGTCTCGCGACTCGCGGCGCTCGCGTCAGGAGCGATACGAGTCAAAGGCAGTGTTGCCAACCGTACGATTTAAATCGTGTTTATACGACTTTTTAATGTCTGGTGCTGTGTAAGATCATGAATTCAAAACCGTACGCGAAACATACGCTCTTATCTCTCTTTTTGTTTCAATTCGGTAATTTCGTCTCTTGCGTACACGGTAACCCGGACATATATAGATAAATGTGTGTGAAGTTGGCAGATCATTGTCCAGCAGATCAAAAATAAATCGGAGTTCTATTCGCATGCAGCATAGTTCTGGAGTTCCTGATACTTTTCAGAAATAGTTCTGCCCTTTTTCAGGAAAAAAAGTCAAACGAAAATATGATCTGCTAACTTCCGGTAGCAGATCATTTTTTCCAAAACTAAATTTTTCAAAGTGTTTTAGGCGCACAATGATGAGTTCTATAATACATTTTTTAATACACACATACATGTACACATGCATAATACCAATTTAATACATGTTCTTAATAAATTTTTGATATAGTTCTGTGACCATAAAAAAGAAAAAAATAAAAAGAAACATAGTGACTTCAATCCAGAAAAAAGTCGATACTATACATACAAATGCCAATAATTACATAAAACGTGGATTCTCATAGATTTTTATAGACAATATCTGTAGTCTAGACGTTGAAGTAACAAGTAAAATCATGTATGAAAAAAAACTAGATCTAAAGTGTCACCAGTGCATAGCTGAAGCCTTAGATTAGCGAAAATAATTATAAAATTCTATGTTTGGATCATAAAGTCCAAAATAAATTATGTATAGTATTCTGCACAGACAACTCTCCAGTTTTAAATACAACAATAACAGGGCTATAAAAAATCACGGCAAGAACACTCAGAATTTATACAAAAGTATCAGCAGAGCATGGTTGAAGATAAAGATTAGCAAAAAAATATGAAAATTACTGTCAACAGATTTCATGTTCGCAAAAAAAAATCTATAATTAATTATGAGTGGTATAGAGGACCTAGAACTCCTCGGTTTCAGATACAATAAAAGCAGTGCTAAAAAATTACTTGGAAAGTAGACCTAGAACTCACACTCAGATATCAGCAGATCACACTTGAATATTAAGTATTACAGAAATCATGAACAGATTTCGTGTTTGTAAAAAAAATCTATAATTAATTATGAGTGGTATTGAAGACTTAGAACTTCTCGGTTTCAGATAAAGCAATAGAAGTTCTGTAGAAAAACATGAAAAGTAAACCTAGCACTCACACTCAGATATCAGCAGATCACGGTTGAAAATTAAGAATTGCAGAAATCATTAACAGATTTCGTGTTTGCATTAAAAAATCTAAAATTAATTATCAGTAATATTAAGGGACCTAGAACTCCTCGGTTTTAGATACCTCAATAGTAGTGCTAAAGAAAACATGAAAATAAAACCTAGAACTCACACTCAGATATCAGCAGATCACGGTTGAAAATTAAGAATTGCAGAAATGATTAACAGATTTCGTCTTCGCATTTAAAAATCAATAATTAATTATGAGTAGTATTGAGGACCTAGAACTCCTCGGTTTCAGATACGTCAATAGTATTGCTAAAGAAAAACATGGAAAATAAACCAAGAACTCACACTCAGATATCAGCAGATCACAGTTGAAAATTTTGAATTGCAGAAATCATGAACAGATTTCGTGTTCGCATTATAAAATCAATAATTAATTATGAGTAGTATTAAGGACCTAGAAATCCTCGGTTTTAGATACACAATACAAAATATGAAAATTACTGTCAACAGATTTCATGTTCGCAAAAAAAAATCTATAATTAATTATGAGTGGTATAGAGGACCTAGAACTCCTCGGTTTCAGATACAATAAAAGTAGTGCTAAAAAATTACTTGGAAAGTAGACCTAGAACTCACTCAGATATCAGAAGATCACGATTGAAAATGAAGAATTGCAGAAATCATGAACAGATGTCGTGTTCTTATTATAAAATCAATAATCAATTATGAGTAGTATTGAGGACCTAGAATTCCTTGAATTTACATACCGCAATAGTAGTGCCAAAAAAAAACATGGAAATCAAACCTAGAATTCAGACTCAGATATCAGCAGATCATGCCTGAATATTTATAATTGCAGAAATTATAAACAGATTTCGTGTTCGCATTATAAAATCAATAATTAATTATGAGTAGTATTGAGGACCTAGAACTTCTCGGTTTTGCATACCTCAATAAAAGTGCTAAAGAAAAACATGAAAATTAAATCTAGAACTCACACTCAGATATCAGCATATCATACTCGAATATTAAGAATTGCAGAAATCATGAACAGATTTCGTGTTCGCATTATAAAATCAATAATTAATTATGAGTAGTATTAAGGACCTAGAAATCCTCGGTTTTAGATACACAATACAAAATATGAAAATTACTGTCAACAGATTTCATGTTCGCAAAAAAAAATCTATAATTAATTATGAGTGGTATAGAGGACCTAGAACTCCTCGGTTTCAGATACAATAAAAGTAGTGCTAAAAAATTACTTGGAAAGTAGACCTAGAACTCACTCAGATATCAGAAGATCACGATTGAAAATGAAGAATTGCAGAAATCATGAACAGATGTCGTGTTCTTATTATAAAATCAATAATCAATTATGAGTAGTATTGAGGACCTAGAATTCCTTGAATTTACATACCGCAATAGTAGTGCCAAAAAAAAACATGGAAATCAAACCTAGAATTCAGACTCAGATATCAGCAGATCATGCCTGAATATTTATAATTGCAGAAATTATAAACAGATTTCGTGTTCGCATTATAAAATCAATAATTAATTATGAGTAGTATTGAGGACCTAGAACTTCTCGGTTTTGCATACCTCAATAAAAGTGCTAAAGAAAAACATGAAAATTAAATCTAGAACTCACACTCAGATATCAGCATATCATACTCGAATATTAAGAATTGCAGAAATCATGAACAGATTTCGTGTTCGTAAGAAAAATCTATAATTAATTATGAGTGGTATTGAGGACCTAAAACTCCTCGGTTTCAGATACCTCAATAGTATTGCTACAGAAAAACATGGAAAACAAACCTAGAACTCATACTCAGATATTAGCAGATCATGCCTGAATATTTAGAAATACAGAAATCATGAACAAATTTCGTGTTCGCATTATAAAATCAATAATTAATTATGAGTAGTATTGAGGACCTAAAGTTCTTTGGTTTTACATACCTCAATAGTAGTGCCAAAGAAAAACACGGAAAACAAACCAAGAACTCACACTCAGATATCAGCAGATCACGGTTGAAAATTTAGAATTGCAGAAATCATGAACAGATTTCGTGTTTGCATTAAAAAATCTAAAAATAATTATCAGTAGTATTTAGGACCTAGAACTCCTCGGTTATAGATACCTCAATAATAGTGCTAAAGAAAGACATGGAAAACAAACCTAGAACTCACACGCTGATATAAGCAGATCACGGTTGAAAATTTAGAATAGCAGAAATCATTAACAGATTTCGTGTTTGCATTAAAAAATCTAAAATTAATTATCAGTAGTATTAAGGACCTAGAACTCCTCGGTTTTAAATACCTTAATAGTAGTGCTAAAGAAAAATATGAAAATCAAACCTAGAACTCACACTCAGATATCAGCAGATCATGTTTGCATTATAAAATCAATAATTAATTATGAGTAGTATTAAGGACCTAGAACTCCGGAGTTTTAGATACATCAATAGTACTGCTAAAGAAAGACATGAAAATCAAACCTAGAACTTTCACTCAGATATCAGCAGATCATGCCTGAATATTTAGAATTGCAGAAATCATGAACAGATTTCGTGTTCGCATTATAAAATCAATAATTAATAATGAGTAGTATTGAGGACCTAAAATTCCTTGATTTTACATACCTCAATAGTATTGCCACAGAAAAACATGGAAAACATACCTAGAACTCACACTCAGATATCTAGTTCTAGGTCCTCAATACTACTCATAATTAATTCTTGATTTATTAATGCGAAGACGAAATCTGTTAATGATTTCTGCAATTCTTAATTTTCAACCATGATCTGCTGATACCTGATTGTGAGTGCTAGGTTTCCTTTTCATGTTTTTCTACAGAACTTCTATTTGTTTATCTGAAAACGAGAAGTTATAGGTCCTCAATACCACTCATAATTAATTATAGATGTTTTTTACGAACACGAAATCTGTTCATGATTTCTTCAATTCTTAATATTCAAGTATGATCTGCTGATATCTGAGGGTGAGTTCTAGGTTTAATTTTTATGGTTTTATTTAGGAATACTACTAGTGTATCTAAAACTCCGAAATTCTAGGTCCTAAATACTACTGATAATTCTTTTAGATTTTTTAATGCAAACACGAAATCTGTTAATGATTTCTGCAATTCTTAATTTTCAACCGTGATCTGCTGATATCTGAGTGTCAGTGCTAGGTTTATTTTTCATGTTTTTCTACAGAACTTCTTTTGGTTTATCTAAAACCGAGAAGTTCTAGGTCCTCAATACCACTCATAATTAATTATTGATTTTATAATGCAAACACGAAATTTGTTCATGATTTCTGCAATTCTAAATTTTCAACCGTGATCTGCTGATATCTGAGTGTGAGTTCTTGGTTTGTTTTCCGTGTTTTTCTTTGGCACTACTATTGAGGTATGTAAAACCAAAGAACTTTAGGTCCTCAATACTACTCATAATTAATTATTGATTTTATAATGCGAACACGAAATCTGTTCATGATTTCTGCAATTCTAAATTTTCAACCGTGATCTGCTGATATCTGAGTGTGAGTTCTTTGTTTGTTTTCCATGTTTTTATTTGGTACTACTTATGAGGTATGTAAAACTAAGGAATTTGAGGTCCTCAATACTTTTCATAATTAATTATTGATTTTATAATGCGAACACGAAATCTGTTCATTATTTCTTGAATTATAAATATTCAGGCATGATCTGCTGATATCTGAGTGTGAGTTCTAGGTTTGATTTTCATGTTTTTCTTTAGCACTACTATTGTGGTATCTAAAACCGAGGAGTTCTAGGTCCTTAATACTACGTATAATTAATTTTAGATTTTTTAATGCGAACACGAAATCTGTTCATGATTTCTGCAATTCTAAATTTTCAACCGTGATCTGCTGATATCTGAGTGTGAGTTCTTGGTTTGTTTTCCGTGTTTTTCTTTGGCACTACTATTGAGGTATGTAAAACCAAAGAACTTTAGGTCCTCAATACTACTCATAATTAATTATTGATTTTATAATGTGAACACGAAATCTGTTCATGATTTCTGCAATTCTAAATTTTCAACCGTGATCTGCTGATATCTGAGTGTGAGTTCTTTGTTTGTTTTCCATGTTGTTATTTGGCACTACTATTGAGGTATGTAAAACCAAGGAATTTGAGGTCCTCAATACTTTTCATAATTAATTATTGATTTTATAATGCAAACACGAAATCTGTTCATTATTTCTTGAATTATAAATATTCAGGCATGATCTGCTGATATCTGAGTGTAAGTTCTAGATTTGTTTTCCATGTTTTTCTGTAGCACTACTATTGGTGTATCTAAAACCGAGGAGTTCTATATCCTCAATACTATTCATAATTAATTCTTGATTTTTAAAGCGAAGACGAAATCTGTTCATGATTTCGTGAATTCTAAATATTCAGGCATGATCTGCTGATATCTGAGTGTGAGTTCTAGGTTTGATTTTCATGTTTTTTATTAGCACTACTATTGAGGTATCTTAAACCGAGGAGTTCTTGGTCCTTAATACTACTTACAATTAATTTTAGATTTTTTAATGCGAACACGAAATCTGTTCATGATTTCTGCAATTCTAAATTTTCAACCGTGATCTGCTGATATCTGAGTGTGAGTTCTTGGTTTGTTTTCCATGTTTTTCTTTGGCACTACTATTGAGGTATGTAAACCCAAGGAAGTTTAGGTCCTTTATACTTTTCATAATTAATTATTGATTTTATAATGCAAACACGAAATCTGTTCATGATTTCTGCAACTGTAAATATTCAGGCATGATCTGCTGATATCTGAGTGTAAGTTCTAGATTTGTTTTCCATGTTTTTCTGTAGCACTACTATTGGTGTATCTAAAACCGAGGAGTTCTAGATCCTCAATACTATTCATAATTAATTCTTGATTTTTAAAGCGAAGACGAAATCTGTTCATGATTTCTTGAATTCTAAATATTCAGGCATGATCTGCTGATATCTGAGTGTGAGTTCTAGGTTTGTTTTCCATGTTTTTCTTTAGCACTACTATTGAGGTATGCAAAACCGAGGAGTTCTAAGTCCTTAATACTACTTATAATTAATTTTAGATTTTTTAATGCAAACACGAAATCTGTTCATGATTTCTGCAATTCTTAATTTTCAACCGTGATCTGCTGATATCTGAGTGTGAGTGCTAGGTTTACTTTTCATGTTTTTCTACAGAACTTTTTATGGTTTATCTGAAACCGAGGAGTTCTAGGTCCTCAATACTACTCATAATTAATTATTTATTTCATAATGCGAAGACGAAATCTGTTCATAATTTCTGCAATTCTAAATATTCAGGCATGATCTGCTGATATCTGAGTCTGAATTCTAGGTTTGATTTTCATGTTTTTCTTTAGCACTTTTATTGAGGTATGCAAAACCGAGAAGTTCTAGGTCCTCAATACTACTCATAATTAATTATTGATTTTATAATGCGAACACGAAATCTGTTTATAATTTCTGCAATTATAAATATTCAGGCATGATCTGCTGATATCTGAGTCTGAATTCTAGGTTTGATTTCCATGTTTTTTTTTGGCACTACTATTGCGGTATGTAAATTCAAGGAATTCTAGGTCCTCAATACTACTCATAATTGATTATTGATTTTATAATAAGAACACGACATCTGTTCATGATTTCTGCAATTCTTCATTTTCAATCGTGATCTTCTGATATCTGAGTGTGAGTTCTAGGTCTACTTTCCAAGTAATTTTTTAGCACTACTTTTATTGTATCTGAAACCGAGGAGTTCTAGGTCCTCTATACCACTCATAATTAATTATAGATTTTTTTTTGCGAACATGAAATCTGTTGACAGTAATTTTCATATTTTTTTGCTAATCTTTATCTTCAACCATGCTCTGCTGATACTTTTGTATAAATTCTGAGTGTTCTTGCCGTGATTTTTTATAGCCCTGTTATTATTGTATTTAAAACTGGAGAGCTGTCTGTCCAGAATACTATGAATAATTTATTTTGGACTTTAAGATTCAAACATAGAATTTTATAATTATTTTCGCTAATCTAAGGCTTCAGCTATGCACTGGTGACACTTTAGATCTAGTTTTTTTTTCATACATGATTTTACTTGTTACTTCAACGTCTAGACTACAAATATTGCCTATAAAAATCTATGAGAATCCACGTTTTTTACCCGACTGCGGCGAAGCCCAAAAGGAGGGTTATGTGTATGTCCGTTTCTTTGTTCCCTCGTAACTCCTCAACGGATGGAAGGATTTGCATAGAATAAATGTCGTTAGATTTGTCTTGATGGCGCGAGTGTCACTAGCTACATTATTATTAAAAAGCAATTAAATATCGTGGATTTGGGGTGCCATATTGTGGAGTTCGATTTTTTTTCTTCTTCTAATACCATCGAGTGGGGTATCAAACTGAAGGGTTTTAAAAGGTGATTACAAAAATATATGCAACTTATATGTTTGAAAGTAATTTGAAATTACAAATCCATATAATTATAAAATGGAAAACTGACCGACTGACTGGGTGATATATCAACGCACAGCCCAAACCACTGGGTCTACTGATTCGTAGGTCCCTTATGTGGTCTAGGAGTGCAATAACAAAGATTTTTTCAAAATTTATCCCTTAAGGGGGTTAAACGGGGCTCCAAAGTTTGTATGGGGAAACAAGATTAGTTAGACTATTTTATTCGAAACTTCACAGGAGTGCTCTTATTGATAAATGAGTAGAAACAGGTTTCAGGTTTTCTCAGAATTCAGCCCCTAAGAGGGGTATTGGGGTGACAAATTCTAAAAATCAATGCACAGCCCAAACCGCTGAGTCTAGAGATTCCAAATTAGGCCCATAGGTTCCTAATGAGATTTAGGGGTACACTAAGAAAGGTTTTTTCAAAATTCACCCCTTAGGTGTTACCCCCTTTTTTTTTTTTTTTTTTTTTTTCGGATGGGAAATCATCAAATAACCTCTCCCGCTCTGGGCGGAGCAGGAGGGAGTGTCAGACTTTTACTGACTAAAACCCATCCATGTTCCTTCATCGCCCTTTGTGTTCCGGGGCCACGGTATCTCTTTCGAATAGTCCCGCAACCCCGGCAGGCATCGGTCCTTACGGACCCCTTCCTTTTTGCTGACTCTCTTTGAGGCGCGCGTGGAACACGAACGCGCCGTCGACACGGCCTGTCGTCATGAGACGGACGGACGGCGAGCTAGCCCATAGCTCACCGTCCACAGGCCCGCGCCTACGGTGGCCGGGGGCCACGTGGTGGTGGCCCCCGACGCCCGGGGCGTCTCCCGCGGCGGCCGGGACGTTGAGAGGTTCGCTCCCTCTCACGTTCCGCCACCTCCTTCTCTAGCATTACTGCTTCGCAGAAGGAGGTGACGGCGTCCCATTCCGTCTCGCTCCGGACCATGGCTTGCACCAGGGCCGGACGCGAGAGGTCGCCGCCGCCAATCGCCGCTTCGAGGACACGGCGGTGCTCCGCCCACGCGGGGCACACCTCCACCGTGTGTTCCACCGTGTCCTCCGGTCGATCCTCACAATGGAAGCACCCGGGCGTTTCCTCCCGCCCGATTCGGTGCAGGAACCTCCCGAACACTCCGTGTCCGGTGAGGACCTGCGTCAGGCGGAAGGTGAGGACGCCGTGGCGTCTCTCAAGCCACTCCTCAAAGAGGGGACTTATCGCCACTATTGTGGCGTGCCCTGCACGGGGTTGCGACAGTCGCTCTCTCCATGTCGCCATGAGATCCCGCCGGAAGTCTGTCCGCTGAGCGACAATTTGTCGCTGCAGCGGAGTTTCCCCCCGGCGTAGCGTCTCCGCGCGCCATTCATGCAGGCGCGCGAGGACTATCGCCTCCAGATCCCATGGCGGCAATCCGGCAAGGAGGCTCGCCGCCTCGCGGGCAATCGTACGGTAGCCCCGGGCCAGCCTTACGGCTACTACCTTTTGGGGCGCGTTCAGGTAGTGGGCGGCACGCCGCCTCAAAGAACGCGCCCACACCGGGGCCCCGTAAAGGGCCATGGATCGCACGACTCCCGCGTAGAGCCTCCGGCAGGAGGCGTTTGGCCCCCCCAGGTTGGGCAGGAGCCGCCTGAAGGCAGCCCCAGTCCGTTCCAGTTTGGGGGCCAAACGTCGGAAGTGCTCCACGAAGTTCCACCGGCTGTCGAGGACGAGTCCTAGGTACTTCAAAGTCGACTCGACACCGATGGATACCCCTCCTACCGTGAGTAAGGATCCCGGAGGTGGCGCATTCCGAGGCCCATGAAAGCACATGGCCTCGGACTTGTGCAATGCCACCTCGAGACCCAGTTGCCGGATCCTCTCAACGACTGTCGCATAGGTGTTACCCCCTAAGGGGGTGAAACGGGAGTCGAAAGTTTGTATGGGGAAACAAAATTAGTTAGACTGTTTTGTTCGAAACTCCACAAGAATACTCCTATTGATATATGAGTTGTTAACATTATTTTGTGTTTTAGGTTTTTTCAGAATTCAACCCCTAAAGGGGGAAATGGGGCGAAAAAGTCTGAAAATCAACATGGTTATTGTTTGTATGGTGTATTGGGTCGGGTGTATTACAAAAAAAAACGATTTTAAGATTTAATGTGGCGGACCTGAAATACTCTCATCCCCTGTAACGTTGGGGTGCGATGGGGTTAAAATGTCTAAAAATCAATATGTGTGTCGATATCGAGATTATCAGGGGTGCTGATTACGAATATGGCATTTATTTTGAGATCCAAAAGATGGCGGATTCGACTTCATTACAGGGTTATTGTTGATTTATTGTGATGATTGTGATAATGATGATAATTGTGATAACGATGATGATAATTGTGATAACGATGATGATGATTGTGATAATGATGATGATGATTGTGATAACGATGATAATGATTGTGATAACGATGATGGTGATTGTGATATTGACTGCGATAGTGATTGTGATAGTAATGGTGATAGTAATTGTGATAGTGACAGTGATAATAATGGTGATTTCGATGGTGAATGTGACAGTGATGGTGATAATGGTGGTGATAATGATGGTGATGGTGATTGTGATAGTGATGGCGATAGTAATTGTGATAGTGACAGTGATAATGATGATGATTGTGATGGTGAATGTGACAGTGATGGTGGTTGCGATAGTGATATTGATGGTGATTGTGATAGTGATGACGATTGTGATTATGATAGTGATGGTGAAGGTGATGGTGACTGTGATGGTGAATGTGACAGTGATGGTGATTGTGATAGTGATGGTGATTGTTATAGCGATAGTGATTGTGATGGTGATAGTGATAGTGATTGTGATAGTGATGGTGATGGTGATTGTGATAGTGATGGTGATGGTGATTTTGATAGTGATGGTGAATGTGACAGTGATGGTGATTGTGATGGTGATTGTGATGATTAAATAAATAAATAAATAAATAGATTATAATTATTGTGATGATTATGAAATTTGGCACATTAATTTTATAACCATAATTATAACCTGAATCATATTTATAACCTGAATTAACATGTAGGATACTATTTATCCCTTTAGTATGATCCCATGGGACAGTTACCGAACTTCAAGCGGGCGAAGCCACGGGCAACAGCAAGTAGTATAATAAAAGTACCTAAATAAAATTCAAATATTTGCAACGCTCTGCAGCCTGTACGACTAGATGGATTTTAGCTTGAGAGGTGTCGTTAGATTCGTATTTACTGTGAAAGTGACACTGGGTATATCAAAATAATCAAGACACAAAATGGCGGATTTTTAGCGCCAAATTCAAATTTTTGCTCGATAAAGGGCTCATCATGAGGATTTTGAAATGGTTTGATATGATGTAACTAAAAAGTGTAAAATAAAAAAAAATAATAAAAAAAATTAAAAAAACCTGACTGCGTAAAAAATAACTAATAATTTTAAATAAAAAACTGAAAAGAATAAAACAATTCAGGAGACCGGACATATTGACTGCAACAGTCGGGACCCATTAAATAATCTAGACATTACATCCAATATGGGTCCCGACTGTTGCAGTCAATATGTCCGGTCTCCTGAATTGTTTTATTCTTTTCAGTTTTTTATTTAAAGTTATTAGTTATTTTTTACGCAGTCAGGCTTTTTAATTTTTTATTTATTTTTTATTTTATTAGATCTAATACTGTGAGTTGTTAATGTACTAGCTCAATCGGGCTCTTGATATTCCACATCAGGTACTCCAGGTCCTCAATTTCTAAGTGCCAGCAGAAGCGGCCCATCACGATGAACAACTTTTACAAAGGCATAATTTCCGTATCTCGTACAGTTTAACTGGACTCTTGATGTTCCACGTCAGGTACTGCAGACCCTCGATAGCTGATAAAAAATAGCCTATAGTCCGTCTCCGGCGTGCTAGCAATCTTTGTACTAAAATTCACGAAGATTTGTAGTAAGCGGAACGGCAACGTTGGAGTGACCACCGTCGGCCAATCACCGAGGAAGTAAGAAAGTGCTTCATTGTGATTGGTCCGTTTGAATCGGATCAACATTTATCGGAGCGGATTTGTATATTGGAGCCACATTTGACAAGCGTACTTTTCAGTCGAGTGACGTCACAAGAATGTCAAATGTTGATCCGATTGGAGCCACATTGGTATGAAAAAAAGCGTAATGGATCAACATAAGGCCTTCGGATCAACATTTGTTTTTGGATCAACTTTTAACTGATCGTACGTCTTGAAAGATCAACATTTACCGTGATGGTATCTCTATATATATATACAATCAACCCATCACGGTAAATGTTGATCCAGTTTAGATTTAGAACAAATGTTGATCCGCCTATTTCGTATGTACATTTGGCTCCGGAGTGAGATAGAGCTCTATTTATCGAATATATGAATTCAGCGTGTGACGTCAGTGGATGTGCATTTGCCTGTTTTTAAATTACTCGTCATAAAATTTTACGGTTTTAGTTGATCCAATAACGGTCAAAAAAATGATACTGAAGCGTATAATGCTGCTCCGGTTTATATCTGACTGTTAGTGGTAAATGTTGCTCCGGAGCTGAATATGAAGGGTACGTACTAAAAAACAGAACGGCAACATCGCACTAGCGTGCGAATGAAATAAACATAAGTTTCTACTTCAAGTTAAAGTGAGACAAGATGCTGTCGCGCATTTCTTCGTCGTTTGTCGCGTCATCTACTTTGTGGCAGCAGCAGGTGCACAGTGATACATACGTCACCTTAGTTAAGATTTTTTTCTTACGTCTGCAATTAAAATTGACCCTAGGCTTTTTACACTGCTAATTACCTACTTACAGCTGATGTAGGTACCTACTCATTCTAGTTTCAACACCAGAGTCTCTTCATGTTGAACTAAAATTACAGATCTAGGTAGGTATTAGCTAGCAGTAGCAGCCGCCGCCGCGCCATACTTGGTAGGTACCTACTTACCTACTTTGTGGCAGCAGCAAGTGCACAGTGATACGTCGCCTTAATTAAGATTATTTCTAACGTCTGCAATAAAAGTTGACCCAAGGCCATTTACTAATTACCTACTTACAGCTGATGTAGGTACCTACCTACTCATTCTAGTTTCAACACCAGAGTCTCTTCACGTTGAAGTAAAATTACAGATCTAGGTAGGTAGGTACCTACTAGCTAGCAATAGCAGCTGCCGCCGCTCCATACTTAGGTAGGTACCTACTTACCTACTTTGTGGCAGCAGCAATGCACCAGTAGTTTTTCAAGTGGTGTAGTGATTAGTGCTCGCAAACTAAGAAGATTTCCACATTTTCGAAATTAAAAAAGTTCGTGTGACGCTTGGTCACACGAACGTAGCTTTAGATTGACCACATGTTAGTTGACCACTGTAGAACCTAGGTCTCACTCCCTCACGTTCACCTAAATTCATTGGCGCTCTTCTTAAACTGCCTCCGTGGTCTAGTGGTTAGGGTGTTGGTTTTTCGATCAGATCGTAGGTTACATTCCCGAAGGAAGCAAATTGAAAAGACAGAATCAGATGATCCATGCTCCAGAAGGCATGATTAAGTTGTTTATCGATGTGCTGTGCAGGCACAGAGCGCGGAGCGGAGGTGTCCACACGTAGACGTTGCGCGGTGCGACGAAAAGCTAGCCATGCCTACTCTCCGGATTTCATACTAATTCGAATAACACCGAAAAAACCGCCTCCTACTCTGTGTGTGGACAGCTTTATTTTATACGGCATTTACACTCGCGTATGAGTCGCGAGACGAGGCGCGAGGTGAGAGTGTGAACAGACGCTCGTGCCTCGTCTCGCCACTCGCGGCGCTCCTCGCGTCAGGAGCGATACGAGTCAAAGGCAGTGTTGCCAACCGTACGATTTAAATCGTGTTTATACGACTCTTTAATGTCTGGTGCTGTGTAAGATCATGAATTCAAAACCGTACGCGAAACATACGCTCTTATCTCTCTTTTTGTTTCAATTCGGTAATTTCATCTCTTGCGTACACGGTAACCCGGCCATATATAGATAAATGTGTGTGAAGTTGGCAGATCATTGTCCAGCAAATCAAAAATAAATCGGAGTTCTATTCGCATGCAGCATAGTTCTGGAGTTCCTGATACTTTTCAGAAATAGTTCTGCCCCTTTTCAGGAAAAAAAGTCAAACGAAAATATGATCTGCTAACTTCCGGTAGCAGATCATTTTTTCCAAAACTAAATTTTTCAAAGTGTTTTAGGCGCACAATGATGAGTTCTATAGTTCTTAATACATTGTTGATACAGTTCTGTGACCATAAAAAAGAAAAAAAGAAAAAGAAACATAGTGACTTCAAACCAGAAAAAAGTCGACACTATACATACAAATGCCAATAATTACATAAAACGTGGATTATCATAGATTTTTATAGGCAATATCTGTCGTCTAGACGTTGAAGTAACAAGTTAAATCATGTATGAAAAAAACTAGATCTAAAGTGTCACCAGTGCATAGCTGAAGCCTTAGATTAGCGAAAATAATTATAAAATGCTATGTTTGAATCATAAAGTCAAAAATAAATTATGTATAGTATTCTGCACAGACAACTCTCCAGTTTTAAATACAACAATAACAGGGCTATAAAAAATCACGGCAAGAACACTCAGAATTCATACAAAAGTATCAGCAGAGCATGGTTGAAGATAAAGATTAGCAAAAAATATGAAAATTACTGTCAACAGATTTCGTGTTCGAAAAAAAAATCTATAATTAATTATGAGTGGTATAGAGGACGTAGAACTCCTCGGTTTCAGATACAATAAAAGTAGTGCTAAAAAATTACTTGGAAAGTAGACCTAGAACTCACACTCAGATATCAGCAGATCACGGTTGAATATTAAGAATTGCAGAAATCATGAACAGATTTCGTGTTCGCATTATAAAATCAATAATTAATTATGAGTAGTATTAAAGACCTAGAACTCCTCGGTTTTAGATACACCAATAGTATTGCTAAAGAAAACCATGAAAATTAAACCTAGAACTCACACTCAGATATCAGCAGATCACACTTGAATATTAAGTATTGCAGAAATCATGAACAGATTTCGTGTTCGTAAAAAAAATCTATAATTAATTATGAGTGGTATTGAGGACTTAGAACTTCTCGGTTTCAGATAAACCAATAGAAGTTCTGTAGAAAAACATGAAAAGTAAACCTAGCACTCACACTCAGATATCAGCAGATCACGGTTGAAAATTAAGAATTGCAGAAATCATTAACAGATTTCGTTTTTGCATTAAAAAATCTAAAATTAATTATCAGTAATATTAAGGGACCTAGAACTCCTCGGTTTTAGATACCTCAATAGCAGTGCTAAAGAAAACATGAAAATCAAACCTAGAACTCACACTCAGATATCAGCAGATCACGGTTGAAAATTAAGAATTGCAGAAATCATTAACAGATTTCGTGTTTGCATTAAAAAATCTTAAATTAATTATCAGTAGTATTTAGGACCAAAAACTCCTCGGTTTTAGATACCTCAATAGTAGTGCTAAAGAAAGACATGAAAATCTACCCTAGAACTTACACTCAAATATCAGCAGATCATGCCTGAATATTTTAAAACTGCAGAAATTATGAACAGATGTCGTGTTCTTATTATAAAATCAATTATGAGTAGTATTGAGGACCTAGAATTCCTTGAATTTACATATCGCAATAGTAGTGCCAAAGAAAAAAATGGAAAGCAAACCTAGAACTCACACTCAGATATCAGCAAATCATGCCTGAATATTTAGAAATACAGAAATCATGAACAGATTTCGTGTTCGCATTATAAAATCAATAATTAATTATGAGTAGTATTAAGGACCTAGAACTCCTCGGTTTTAGATACACCAATAGTAGTGCTAAAGAAAATCATGAAAATTGAATCTAGAACTCACACTCAGATATCAGCAGATCATACTCGAATATTAAGAATTGCAGAAATCATGAACAGATTTCGTGTTCGTAAAAAAAATCTATAATTAATTATGAGTGGTATTGAGGACTTAGAACTTCTCGGTTTCAGATAAACCAATAGAAGTTCTGTAGAAAAACATGAAAAGTAAACCTAGCACTCACACTCAGATATCAGCAGATCACGGTTGAAAATTAAGAATTGCAGAAATCATTAACAGATTTCGTGTTTGCATTAAAAAATCTAAAATTAATTATCAGTAATATTAAGGGACCTAGAACTCCTCGGTTTTAGATACCTCAATAGCAGTGCTAAAGAAAACATGAAAATCAAACCTAGAACTCACACTCAGATATCAGCAGATCACGGTTGAAAATTAAGAATTGCAGAAATCATTAACAGATTTCGTGTTTGCATTAAAAAATCTTAAATTAATTATCAGTAGTATTTAGGACCAAAAACTCCTCGGTTTTAGATACCTCAATAGTAGTGCTAAAGAAAGACATGAAAATCTACCCTAGAACTTACACTCAAATATCAGCAGATCATGCCTGAATATTTTAAAACTGCAGAAATTATGAACAGATGTCGTGTTCTTATTATAAAATCAATTATGAGTAGTATTGAGGACCTAGAATTCCTTGAATTTACATATCGCAATAGTAGTGCCAAAGAAAAAAATGGAAAGCAAACCTAGAACTCACACTCAGATATCAGCAAATCATGCCTGAATATTTAGAAATACAGAAATCATAAACAGATTTCGTGTTCGCATTATAAAATCAATAATTAATTATGAGTAGTATTAAGGACCTAGAACTCCTCGGTTTTAGATACACCAATAGTATTGCTAAAGAAAATCATGAAAATTGAATCTAGAACTCACACTCAGATATCAGCAGATCATACTCGAATATTAAGAATTGCAGAAATCATGAACAGATTTCGTATTCGCATTATAAAATCAATAATTAATTATAAGTAGTATTAAGGGCCTAGAACTCCTCGATTTTAGATACAACAATAGTAGTGCTACAGAAAACCATGGAAAGCAAACCTAGAACTCACACTCAGATATCAGCAGATCATGCCTGAATATTTAGAACTGCAGAAATTATAAACAGATGTCGTGTTCTTATTATAAAATCAATAATCAATTATGAGTAGTATTGAGGACCTAGAATTCCTTGAATTTACATATCGCAATAGTAGTGCCAAAGAAAAAAATTGAAAACAAACCTAGAACTCACACTCAGATATCATGAATAAATTTCGTGTTCGCATTATAAAATCAATAATTAATTATGAGTAGTATTAAGGACCTAGAACTCCTCGGTTTTAGATACACCAATAGTATTGCTAAAGAAAACTATAACAATTAAACCTAGAACTCACACTCAGATATCAGCAGATCACACTTGAATATTAAGTATTGCAGAAATCATGAACAGATTTCGTGTTCGTAAAAAAATCTATAATTAATTATGAGTGTTATTGAAGACTTAGAACTTCCCGGTTTCAGATTAACCAATAGAAGTTCTGTAGAAAAACATGAAAAGTAAACCTAGCACTCACACTCAGATATCAGCAGATCACGGTTGAAAATTAAGAATTGCAGAAATCATTAACAGATTTCGTGTTTGCATTAAAAAATCTAAAATTAATTATCAGTAATATTAAGGGACCTAGAACTCCTCGGTTTTAGATACCTCAATAGTAGTGCTAAAGAAAGACATGAAAATCTACCCTAGAACTCACACTCAGATATCAGCAGATCATGCCTGAATATTTACAGTTGCAGAAATCATGAACAGATTTCGTGTTCGCATTATAAAATCAATAATTAATTATGGAAAGTATTGAGGACCTCAAATTCCGTGGTTTTACATACCTCATTAGTAGTGCCAAAGAAAAACATGGAAAACAAACCAAGAACTTACACTCAGATATCAGCAGATCATGGTTGAAAATTTAGAATTGCAGAAATCATGAACAGATTTCGTGTTTGCATTAAAAAATCTAAAAATAATTATCAGTAGTATTTAGGACCTAGAACTCTTCGGTTGTAGATACCTCAATAGTAGTGCTAAAGAAAAACATGGAAAACAAACCTAGAACTCACACGCAGATATAAGCAGATCACGGTTGAAAATTTAGAATTGCAGAAATCATTAACAGATTTCGTGTTTGCATTAAAAAATCTAAAATTAATTATCAGTAGTATTAAGGACCTAGAACTCCGGAGTTTTAGATACACCAATAGTACTGCTAAAGAAAGACATAAAAATCAAACCTAGAACTCTCACTCAGATATCAGCAGATCATGCCTGAATATTTAGAATTGCAGAAATCATGAACAGATTTCGTGTTCGCATTATAAAATCAATAATTAATAATGAGTAGTATTGAGGACCTAAAATTCCTTGGTTTCACATACCTCAATAGTATTGCCACAGAAAAACATGGAAAACAAACCTAGAACTCACACTCAGATATCTAGTTCTAGGTCCTCAATACTACTCATAATTAATTCTTGATTTATTAATGCGAAGACGAAATCTGTTAATGATTTCTGCATTTCTCAATTTTCAACCATGATCTGCTGATATCTGAGTGTGAGTTCTAGGTTTGTTTTCCATGTTTTTCTTTAGCACTACTATTGAGGTATCTAACACCGAGGAGTTCTAGGTCCTCAATACTACTCATAATTAATTATTGATTTCATAATGCGAACACGAAATCTGTTCATGATTTCTGCAATTCTAAATATTCAGGCATGATCTGCTGATATTTGAGCCTGAGTTCTAGGTTTGATTTTCATGTTTTTCTTTAGCACTTTTATTGAAGTATGTAAAACCGACGAGTTCTAGGTTCTCAATACTACTCATAATAAATTCTTGCTTTTTTAATGAGAAGATGAAATCTGTTCATGATTTCTGCAATTCTTAATTTTCAACCGTGATCTGCTGATATCTGAGTGTGAGTGCTAGGTTTACTTTTCATGTTTTTCTACAGAACTTCTATAGGTTTATCTGAAACCGAGGAGTTCTAGGTCCTCAATAACACTCATAATTAATTATAGTTTTTTTTTACGAACACGAAATCTGTTCATGATTTCTGCAATTCTCAATATTCAAGTATGATCTGCTGATATCTGAGGGTGAGTTCTAAGTTTAATTTTCATGGTTTTATTTTGAAATACTATTGGTGTATCTAAAACTCCGGAGTTCTAGGTCCTAAATACTACTGATAATTAATTTTAGATTTTTTAATGCAAACACGAAATCTGTTAATGATTTCTGCAATTCTTAATTTTCAACCGTGATCTGCTGATATCTGAGTGAAAGTGCTAGGTTTACTTTTCATGTTTTTCTACAGAACTTCTTTTGGTTTATCTGAAACCGAGAAGTTCTAGGTCCTCAATGCCACTCATAATTAATTATTGATTTTATAATGCAAACACGAAATCTGTTCATGATTTCTGCAATTCTAAATTTTCAACCGTGATCTGCTGATATCTGAGTGTGAGTTCTTGGTTTGTTTTCCATGTTTTTCTTTGGCACTACTATTGAGGTATGTAAACCCAAGGAAGTTTAGGTCCTTTATACTTTTCATAATTAATTATTGATTTTATAATGCAAACACGAAATCTGTTCATGATTTCTGCAACTGTAAATATTCAGGCATGATCTGCTGATATCTGAGTGTAAGTTCTTGGTTTATTTTCCATGGTTTTCTTAAGCAATACTATTGACGTATCTGAAACCGAGGAGTTCTAGGTCCTCAATACTATTCATAATTAATTCTTGATTTTTAAAGCGAAGACGAAATCTGTTCATGATTTCTTGAATTCTAAATATTCAGGCATGATCTGCTGATATCTGAGTGTGAGTTCTAGGTTTGATTTTCATGTTTTTTATTAGCACTACTATTGAGGTATCTAAAACCGAGGAGTTTTACGTCCGTAATACTACGTATAATTAATTTTAGATTTTTTAATGCAAACACGAAATCTGTTCATGATTTCTGCAATTCTTAATTTTTAACCGTGATCTGCTGATATCTGAGTGTGAGTTCTAGGTTTGATTTTCATGTCTTTCTTTAGTACTACTATTGAGGTATCTTAAACCGAGGAGTTCTAGGTCCTTAGTACTACTTATAATTAATTTTAGATTTTTTAATGCAAACACGAAATCTGTTCATGATTTCTGCAATTCTTAATTTTCAACCGTGATCTGCTGATATCTGAGTGTGAGTGCTAGGTTTACTTTTCATGTTTTTCTACAGAACTTTTTTAGGGTTCCGTACCCAAAGGGTAAAAACGGAACCCTATTACTAAGACTTCGCTGTCTGTCCGTCTGTCCGTCTGTCCGTCGGTCCGTCTGTCCGTCTGTCCGTCTGTCCGTCTGTCCGTCTGTCTGTCACCAGGCTGTATCTCATCAACCGTGACAGCTAGACAGTTGAAATTTTCACAGATGATGTATTTCTGTTGCCGCTATAACAACAAATACTAAAAACATAATAAAATTAATATTTAAGGGGGGCTCCCATACAACAAACGTGATTTTTTTATAATAATTGGTACGGAACCCTTCGTGCGCGAGTCCGACTCGCACTTGGCCGGTTTTTTGGTTTATCTGAAACCGAGGAGTTCTAGGTCCTCAATACTACTCATAATTAATTATTGATTTCATAATGCGAAGACGAAATCTGTTCATAATTTCTGCAATTCTAAATATTCAGGCATGATCTGCTGATATCTGAGTCTGAATTCTAGGTTTGATTTTCATGTTTTTCTTTAGCACTTTTATTGAGGTATGCAAAACTGAGAAGTTCTAGGTCCTCAATACTACTCATAATTAATTATTGATTTTATAATGCGAACACGAAATCTGTTTATAATTTCTGCAATTATAAATATTCAGGCATGATCTGCTGATATCTGAGTCTGAATTCTAGGTTTGATTTTCATGTTTTTCTTTAGCAATTTTATTGAGGTATGCAAAACCGAGGAGTTCTAGGTCCTCAATACTATTCATAATTAATAATTGATTTTATAATGCGAACACGAAATCTGTTCATGATTTCTGTATTTCTAAATATTCAGGCATGATCTGCTGATATCTGAGTGTGAGTTCTAGGTTTGCTTTCCATGTTTTTTTTTGGCACTACTATTGCGGTATGTAAATTCAAGGAATTCTAGGTCCTCAATACCACTCATAATTGATTAATGATTTTATAATAAGAACACGACATCTGTTCATGATTTCTGCAATTCTTAATTTTCAACCGTGATCTGCTGATATCTGAGTGTGAGTTCTAGGTTTGATTTTCATGTTTTTCTTTAGCACTACTATTGAGGTATCTTAAACCGAGGAGTTCTAGGTCCTTTATACTACTTATAATTAATTTTAGATTTTTTAATGCAAACACGAAATCTGTTCATGATTTCTGCAATTCTTCATTTTCAACCGTGATCTGCTGATATCTGAGTGTGAGTTCTAGGTCTATTTTCCAAGTAATTTTTTAGCACTACTTTTATTGTATCTGAAACCGAGGAGTTCTAGGTCCTCTATACCACTCATAATTAATTATAGATTTTTTTTTGCGAACACGAAATCTGTTGACAGTAATTTTCATATTTTTTTGCTAATCTTTATCTTCAACCATGCTCTGCTGATACTTTTGTTTAAATTCTGAGTGTTCTTGCCGTGATTTTTTATAGCCCTGTTATTATTGTATTTAAAACTGGAGAGCTGTCTGTCCAGAATACTATGAATAATTTATTTTGGACTTTAAGATTCTAACATAGAATTTTATAATTATTTTCGCTAATCTAAGGCTTCAGCTATGCACTGGTGACACTTTAGATCTAGTTTTTTTTTTATACATGATTTTACTTGTTACTTCAACGTCAAACTACAGATATTGCCTATAAAAATCTATGAGAATCCACGTTTTTTACCCGACTGCGGCGAAGCCCAAAAGGAGGGTTATGTGTATGTCCGTTTCTTTGTTCCCTCGTAACTCCTCAACAGATGGAAGGAGTTGGATAGAATAAATGTCGTTAGATTCGTCTTGATGGCGCGAGTGTCACTGGCTACATTATAATTAAAAAGCAATTAAATATCGTGGATTTGGGGTGCCATATTGTGGAGTTCGATTTTTTTTCTTCTTCTAATACCATCGAGTGGTGTATCAAACTGAAGGGTTTTAAAAGGTGATTACAAAAATATATGCAACTTATATGTTTGAAAGTAATTTGAAATTACAAATCCATATAATTATTAAATGGTAAACTGACCGACTGACTGGGTGATATATCAACGCACAGCCCAAACCACTGGGTCTACTGATTCGTAGGTCCCTTATGTGGTCTAGGAGTGCAATAACAAAGATTTTTTCAAAATTTATCCCTGAAGGGGGTTAAACGGGGCTCCAAAGTTTGTATGGGGAAACAAGATTAGTTAGACTATTTTATTCGAAACTTCACAGGAGTGCTCTTATTGATAAATGAGTAGAAACAGGTTTCAGGTTTTCTCAGAATTCAGCCCCTAAGGGGGGTATTGGGGTGACAAATTCTAAAAATCAATGCACAGCCCAAACCGCTGAGTCTAGAGATTCCAAATTAGGCCCATAGGTTCCTAATGAGATTTAGGGGTACACTAAGAAAGGTTTTTTCAAAATTCACCCCTAACGTGTTACCCCCTAAGGGGGTGAAACGGGAGTCGAAAGTTTGTATGGGGAAACAAAATTAGTTAGACTGTTTTGTTCGAAACTCCACAAGAATACTCCTATTGATATATGAGTTGTTAACATTATTTTGTGTTTTAGGTTTTTTCAGAATTCAACCCCTAAAGGGGGAAATGGGGCGAAAAAGTCTGAAAATCAACATGGTTATTGTTTGTATGGTGTATTGGGTCGGGTGTATTACAAAAAAAACGATTTTAAGATTTAATGTGGCGGACCTGAAATACTCTCATCCCCTGTAACGTTGGGGTGCGATGGGGTTAAAATGTCTAAAAATCAATGTGTGTCGATTTCGAGATTATCAGGGGTGCTGATTACGAATATGGCATTTATTTTGAGATCCAAAAGATGGCGAATTCGACTTCATTACAGGGTTATTGTTGATTTATTGTGATGATTGTGATAATGATGATAATTGTGATAACGATGATGATAATTGTGATAACGATGATGATGATTGTGATAATGATGATGATGATTGTGATAACGATGATAATGATTGTGATAACGATGATGGTGATTGTGATAACGATGATGGTGATTGTGATTAAGATTGTGATTGTGATGGCGATTGCGATAGTGATTGTGATTGTGACTGCGATAGTGATTGTGATAGTAATGGTGATAGTAATTGTGATAGTGACAGTGATAATAATGGTGATTGTGATGGTGAATGTGACAGTGATGGTGATAATGATGGTGATAATGATGGTGATGGTGATTGTGATAGTGATGGTGATAGTAATTGTGATAGTGACAGTGATAATGATGATGATTGTGATGGTGAATGTGACAGTGATGGTGGTTGCGATAGTGATATTGATGGTGATTGTGATAGTGATGACGATAGTGATTGTGATAGTGATGGTGAAGGTGATGGTGACTGTGATGGTGAATGTGACAGTGATGGTGATTGTGATAGTGATGGTGATTGTTATAGCGATAGTGATTGTGATGGTGATAGTGATAGTGATTGTGATAGTTATGGTGATGGTGATTGTGATAGTGATGGTGATGGTGATTTTGATAGTGATGGTGATGGTGACTGTGATGGTGAATGTGACAGTGATGGTGATTGTGATGGTGATTGTGATGATTAAATAAATAAATAGATTATAATTATTGTGATGATTATGAAATTTGGCACATAATTTTATAACCATAATTATAACCTGAATCATATTTATAACCTGAATTAACATGTAGGATACTATTTATCCCTTTAGTATGATCCCATGGGACAGTTACCGAACTTCAAGCGGGCGAAGCCACAGGCAACAGCAAGTAGTATAATAAAAGTACCTAAATAAAATTCAAATATTTGGCACGCTCTGCAGCCTGTACGACTAGATGGATTTTAGCTTGAGAGGTGTCGTTAGATTCGTATTTACTGTGAAAGTGACACTGGGTATATCAAAATAATCAAGACACAAAATGGCGGATTTTTAGCGCCAAATTCAAATTTTTGGCGCGCTCTGCATCCTAGACGGCTCGATAAAGGGCTCATCATGAGGATTTTGAAATGGTTTGATATGATGTAACTAAAAAGTAGGTATTAGTGGAAAATAAAAAAAATAATTTAAAAAATTAAAAAACCTGACTGCGTAAAAAATAACTAATAACTTTAAATAAAAAACTGATAAGAATAAAACAATTCAGGAGACCGGACATATTGACTGCAACAGTCGGGACCCATTAAATAATCTAGACATTACATCCAATATGGGTCCCGACTGTTGCAGTCAATATGTCCGGTCTCCTGAATTGTTTTATTTTTTTCAGTTTTTTATTTAAAGTTATTAGTTATTTTTTACGCAGTCAGGTTTTTTAATTTTTAATTTTTTTATTTTTATTAGCTCTAATACTGTGAGTTGTTAATGTACTAGCTCAATGGGGCTCTTGATATTCCACATCAGGTACTCCAGGTCCTCAATTTCTAAGTGCCAGCAGAAGCGGCCCATCACGATGAACAACTTTTACAAAGGCATAATTTCCGTATCTCGTACAGTTTAACTGGACTCTTGATGTTCCACGTCAGGTACTGCAGACCCTCGATAGCTGATAAAAAATAGCCTATAGTCCGTCTCCGGCGTGCTAGCAATCTTTGTACTAAAATTCACGAAGATTTGTAGTAAGCGGAACGGCAACGTTGGAGTGACCACCGTCGGCCAATCACGGAGGAAGTAAGAAAGTGCTTCATTGTGATTGGTCCGTTTGAATCGGATCAACATTTATCGGAGCGGATTTGTATATTGGAGCCACATTTGACAAGCGTACTTTTCAGTCGAGTGACGTCACAAGAATGTCAAATGTTGATCCGATTGGAGCCACATTGGTATGAAAAAAAGCGTAATGGATCAACATAAGGCCTTCGGATCAACATTTGTTTTTGGATCAACTTTTAACTGATCGTACGTCTTGAAAGATCAACATTTACCGTGATGGTATCTCTATATATTAAAGGATCTATTCTTTATCTCCCAAATAAAACGATGATTTCCAAGATATTAACGGATTTAATTCAGATAAGTGTTCGGTTCAACCGTCCAAAATCGAATGAATAACTTTTGCCTCGCTTTTCAAACGTCAAAAATGTCATACAAAGTATGGCCATAGAGAAGTCCGATTTGATTCGATACAATTTTATAATCGATTTAATATTTAACAAGAATAATAAAAATAACCACTATATCAATATTTACTAAGTGTAATACTAATATATATTCATGGGTGTATAGATAGGATACTTGACTAATTAACCTTACAACTCGGCCATCCTGTGTAAGTGAGTCCTCTCACTTGTTTGGTGTAAATTGTTTAAAACTACTGATTTGATTATCTATACAAAATAAACATAAAATAAATCAAAATGTAATAATGATGAATACATACTTCTACAACTAATTTCATTCTTCAATAATTAATTAATTATCACAATATAAATTCAAATGTACTCTATAGGTCAGCTAAGGTACTATATTCTTATCACAATCTACGTCTATCACAAATTCTCATCACAATCAAAAATTCAATAAGTGTCTATTCAATTTACATCTAAAATTATCTCAATTTAGCTTATCATTTAATCTAGATCACAAATCTTTATCATAATTCAAATTCATGAAGCTGAAATGCATTCTCATTCTTTGTTTCTTGCACAATCTGTCACGATCTTCGGTCATCTGTGCGGCACCGTTATCTTGGTACCATTCATAATCTGCACTGACCTCTTATGACAAAGTGTGCTCACATCGTATTATCTTACTCACTATCTTGCAATCATAATATGTGCGACATCGACTACTCAATGCCATTCATTATCTGCACTGATTGCTCATGTCTAGTTACTTAAATCCTTAACAATGACACGCAATTTCTAGTCTTTTTCATCAGGCAAGTTGATTAACCTATGTAAATTAGCATATTATTATTATCGACAAAATTAAATAATAATTGTTCCCACACGCTATGTAGAATAATAAATTACTCTCTCTCTACCTCTATGTCTGTACCCTCACCCTGATCACTGTCAGTGCTTTCACTGGTGTAACCTTTAAAGTTCATCCAGGGATGGATTTTATCTAGGGCAACAACATTTTCATACCTCTTGTTACCTTTTCTTGTTAATGGGGTGTCTTCGACGAGAAATCTGTCATTAGGCAATATTTTGAGGATTCGATAGGGGCCTTGGAATTTGGGGATGAGTTTATGTGATTTTCCTACATGATCTTTGTCTATTACGGTCCTTTCTATCCTGACTAAGTCACCAACGTTATATTTTGTCTGACCCTTCCTATGCTTATCAAACTGCTTTTTAGCATAATCCTGTTGTTTTTCTATCCTTTCCCTAGCATTCGACCTTAGTTTTACTAGAGCATCACCATCAATCCGTTCAGTTGTTTCGGCAATTACGTCAGTCAATACGTTTTCTGACGCATTCGTCAGTCTGCAACCGAACAACAGCTCAGAGGGACTCTTCCCTGTTGTTTTATTAATAGTGGTATTAATACCTAATTGTACGTCACCGATGTAATCGTCCCATAAATTATCATTTCCGCCATGACATTTTGTACTCAGAGCATCAATTATGGTTCGATTAAACCTTTCGACCTGTCCATTCGCTCTTGGAGTAGCTACTGCATTCAAGATGTGTTTTATTTTTAATTGGTCTATAAAATTCTTAAATTTTGCACTTGTGAAACAAGAACCGCGATCCGTTATAAGACGAGAAGGAACGCCGAAATAACTAAAATGTTCCTTAAATGCCTTGATTGCCGTAGTCGTCTTAGTATCTTTAACAGCTCGTATATTAATAAATTTTGTAAAGGCATCTATAATAACAAGCAAATACATGTTGCCTCTCTTAGAGCGAATGAACGGGCCCAGATGATCGGCATGAAGCGTATGGAATGGTTTCTCCAACTTAGGTATGGGATGAAGCATTCCTTCTTTGGGACCACCAGGTGCCTTATGATGCGGACGGGCAATAAGGGCGAAGTCCTTTACGAACCTCCGGAAAAAGCTAGTTAGACCGATAAATCGTCTGACATCATGAACGTTTCGCGGAATTGGGAAGTTTTCTATCGCTAATGTTTTGCGCTTTCCTGGACGTATCCCCTCACCACTTACATGAAATCCTAGGAACTCTAGTTCGGTACAGAAAAAACTACATTTTTTTACCTTAAGTGTAAGACCTGCGTCTTTTACAAGTTGAAGTACCTCTTCTAGCCGTCTCATTCCCTGATCAAAAGATCGAGAAGGTATCAATACATCATCCATATAAACGATCGTATAACCGACTTTCGATAGTATTTTATTCATGGCACGTTGAAAAATAGAAGGAGCGTTCGCTAAACCAAAAGGCATGCGTTTAAATTGGTATTGCCCATCGGGAGTAACAAATGCAGTCTTTTCTTGAGAATTTGCCTCTACTGGAATCTGGTAGTAGCCAGATGCAAGGTCCAAACTTACAAATAAAGAGTTACCAGCTAGCCTGTCAAGTTGATCATCAATCAAAGGTAGCGGATAGTGTTCCTTTTTTGTTTTATTATTTAATGCACGATAATCGACACATAATCTGCTATCGCCAGTCTTTTTCTTTACCAGTAGAACTGGACTAGCGTAAGGTGAGTTTGACTCGCAAACTATGCCTGCATCGATCATTTCCTTTACCATAGATTGGACCTGTCTACGCTCCGGAAAGGAAAGCCTATATGGGCGATAAACTACTGGTTGCGAGTCACTTAATTCAATTTCCATTTGAACTACATTAGTTAATCCCAGGTCTTTTAGGTTATCCGAGAAACACGTTTCATACCTTTTGAGCAGCTCTTTTAATTTGTTAACCTCATCTTCACTAAGCTGTTTGCCATAATTGAAAGCTAAATTAGTCTCAGCATTTTCAAAATCTAATAATTTTACACTCAAGTAGTCTGTACAAAAACTCGTGTAATGAGCGTATCCTTGTTTAAACGAACCGGACTATCACTAAAGTTTTGCACCAGTATCCTAACTTCTCCGTTTTGTATTTCATATTCACCCGGCATCAAGTAATACTCATTCTGTGACGTGCCGCGTAAGGAGCCACTGACGTGGACTACACCCGAATATTTGTTTGTAGACATACACGGTAATGGATACATTTCCTTAGAGGGAATTACTATATCGGTTATCAACTTTAATTGTAATTTAACTGAATGATCACGAGTAAATATTAATGAATGTGTAGTTTTCGTTATGACTATCCCTGGTTTTTCTGTGAAACTGTGTCCAATTAAAATTGAATATTTAATAACGCTATCATCAACAACGTACGCGTTAACCTCCTCCACAATACCTTGAATTTCAATAATGACGTTTGATACGCCCAATGGTATTACTATACTCTCACCTATACCCCTCATAGTCGGTAAGTTGCTATTAGTCCACGTGATTCCCCTCCTAACAGCTTCACTATGACGAATCAGCGTGCATTGACTACCCAAATCCACGTAGCCTTGAATAGCTTCACCGTTGAGTTTCAAATACATTAAATATTTATTATCATTACAATTATTTGTTTCGATACGCATCACGTCTTTTTCTTTTGGTTTATCAATTTTATTAGCAGAGTCAGAGGGTAATCTGGGACAATTAATTGACAAATGACCTAATTTGGCACAAACATTACACTTCAGTATCTTTTTTGTGCATTTAGAACTGAAATGCCCAGGTTCATTGCAGTTAAAGCATACAATTGACGCATTATTTTGTGACTTCGAAGTCTTAGTTTCGCTGCCATTAGTCGTCTGCTTAGAACTATTACTGGATAATGAAGAGGTAGTATTATTACGTTTATCATAGTTCACCCTTGACCTATCTGGTTCACGAATATTTTGTTTGATTGATTGAAAATATGTGAGAACCTGCTCCGGCTCCTGACATTTCGCTGCTTTCGCGCCTAATCTCAATGACCGATCCTCAATCCCATATAGTAGGCAATCTACCGCACGTTTACCATGTATTTCGCATCGATTTAGCAAATTAATTTTGTCATAATAATAATGTTCCAACGAATCGTTAAATTTCACACGTTTTGACAACATCTCGGTTAGTAATTCGGCATAGTCTTCACTACTCGGAAATGACTGCTCCAGTTTGCCCTTCCACTCAGACCATGAATACGACATAGATGGAAGGGCCTGGTACCACGATTTGGCAATCCCTGATAGTTTAGGCAGAGCGTAATGTATTATTTGATCGTCGCCCCAACCATAAAGCCGCGCACATTCGTCAACTTTATTGATCCACATAACTATAGTCTGACTCTTAACCATAGGGTCAAAATCTGGAATCACATTGCCCAGCATGGGAAATTTGTTGCCTTGGGGTCGACTATTGGTTAAAGCTTCCACTAAAGTAGCAAAAAATGCTTGCGTGTCACTATTAAGAACGTTGGGGGTACTCACGCGACCAGGAAGTGGAGGTGTGTGACGCTCGATGCTGGATTCTGAGCGCCTGCTGCGGCCTCGCCTGTTGCGTCCTCCATCCACGCCCCGCGCCCGGCTGGGACGATGTCGCCGACGCTGCTCATCGCTGCTGCTCCGACTGCGATACCCATCACGGCTGCTACTCCGGTTCGGTTGGTGACGACGTCTCATAGGCTGCTCACGGGAACTGCGGCCTCCACTACGACGAGATTCCAACGAATCGTCGCGATTGCTCGATCTCTGCTTTCGCTGCTTCTGTTTATGCGTAGTGCTTGTTCTCGTTGCTCTGCTCCGGTCACGCCGACGTTTACGCTCATTGCTCTTGCGATTATCGCTAGTTTTATCCATTTGTTACTCAGATAATAACTAGTAACTTTTGTACACAACAAAACTCGTGGTTATTTTGGTAATATTTCTTCGAAATTATGGGCGTAATTAACTAATCCCACTTCTGAGATAAAGGATCTATTCTTTATCTCCCAAATAAAACGATGATTTCCAAGATATTAACGGATTTAATTCAGATAAGTGTTCGGTTCAACCGTCCAAAATCGAATGAATAACTTTTGCCTCGCTTTTCAAACGTCAAAAATGTCATACAAAGTATGGCCATAGAGAAGTCCGATTTGATTCGATACAATTTTATAATCGATTTAATATTTAACAAGAATAATAAAAATAACCACTATATCAATATTTACTAAGTGTAATACTAATATATATTCATGGGTGTATAGATAGGATACTTGACTAATTAACCTTACAATATATATATATATATATATATATATTATATCGTCGTAATTATGTAATGAACACCTACATGTTAATAAGCATTTCTAAAAATACAACGTGGTGTACTATTGCTTAAATCAGTCTTACAAAATTAGCAATCAAGGAACTGATTATGTTTTTTACTTCTATGAAGAGGATGGGAAATCATCAAAAGACTTCTCCCGCTCTGGGCGAAGCAGGAGTCAGACTTTCAGACTTTTGCTGACTTAAACCCATTCATGTTCCTTCATAGTCCTTTGTGTTTCAGGGCCACGGTATCTCTTTCGAACAGTCCCGCAACCCCGGCAGGCTTCGGTCCTTGCAGACCCCTTCCTGCTCTCTTTGAGGCGCGCGTGGAACACGAACGCTACGTCGACACGGTCTGTCGTCATGAGACGGACGGACGGCGAGCTAGCCTATAGCCCACCGTCCACAGGCCCACCACGTGGCCCCCGGCCACGACTGCATGTGCATGGACCGCACGACTCCTGCGTAGAGCCTCCGGCAGGAGGCATTTGAACCCCCCAGGTTGGGCAGGAGCCGCCTGAAGGCAGCCCCGATCCGTTCCAGTTTTAGGGCCAAACGTCGGTAGTGCTCCACGAAGTTCCACCGGCTGTCGAGGACGAGTCCTAGGTATTTCCCGGCACCCGGTGATACTGGAGTGCCTCCCTAATGCAGCTCTAGGGCATGGTGTTGAAGGCATTGGCGATAAATGATAAATGATAAATGATAAATGATGTTTATTTTGCAAGTAGGTTTTTACAAACACTTTTACACGTCATTTTTTAAAACTAGATGGGGCCGGTGTTTCGTACCTGACTACTCTGAGAAGAAACAGCCGAAACAAACTCAGAGGTCATAGTCTCTTTTAAAGTCCAGACAATCTTGCTCAATTCACATGAGGACTATGCAGATTAGTGTCTGAGATGGTCTTTTGAAGAAAGAACCATACAGATTTGAGTAGACCTGTCCAGTCAGTGCAAGCATTTGTCAGTTAACGTGTAGCTCGACTTATAACTCAAGGAGCTCAACGAAACGACGAACAATACCAAAGAAAGGACATTTGGGAAGGTCGCTTATAGTACTCAAACTGCCAGACAGTTGTGGGAAAAAAACAAACAAAAAATAAAAAATGTGACCCACATGGTCCCCACATTCACAATAATCAAATAAAATTAATAACAAATTATTTTCAAATGAATGTAAGTAAAAAAAAACACACAAAAATCATTAAATGTCGCAATGATAATAAAAAAATAAAATAAAAAAGTAAAATACTTAAAAAAATAAGTATTCATGTCAAATCAGTAAATGTCACATAAAACAATAAAAAATAAAAAAATAAAAGTAAAATAATAAAATACATGTCAAAAAAAAATTCAATGTCAGAGTGTATAAAAGAAAGGAATCAATAATAAACAAGCGAAGTCCGAAATTTCGACATTCATGGAGCAAATTTCATTGGAGCAGTTTAATTTTAAAATATTAATCCCAAGCTTTTTTATCTTCAAGATAGTGATTAACATGATAGTAGGCTTTCAGGCACAGCTTCCGTTTTATAAACGATTGATGATGTTGAGAGACACCGCCAAGACAACCCCACCCCGGGAAACCACATACCCCGTCGTGAGGGCTCTCAAACGCATGATGGCGTCCACCGTAGAGTGGCTTGCGGAAACAAAACTGGTGTTCCGCAAGATCCGTCCCCGCAAGGAGCTCGGCGAGGCGGTTTGCAATTACTCTTTCAAAGAGCTTGCCTATCTTGTTGAGCAGCACCACGGGCCGGTATGCGGAGAGTCCGCAGGGCACCCCGGCTTCCGAATGAGGACCAGCTTTCCCGTCTTCCAACGAAGCGGGAACTGGCATCTCTCCAAGCATGCGCTTAGGAGCCCCTCTAGTCGGGGCCCGAGAGCCTCCGAGGCCAGGACCCAGGCCTTGCCAGGCAAACCGTCGGGTCCCGGGGTGGTATTTTCGGCACTGAGCCAAGGAGCAAGTGGCGGTACCAAGGTACCGCCACTCTCAGGTCTACCCCAGTCACTTTCGGAGCGTTTTCGTCGTCGTCCTGTTGGTCCGCTTCCAGCATCGCAGGCGGCGGAGCCATAGGATGTTCCCCTCGCGAAGGGAACAGAGTACTCACCACGTCCTCTACGAGCTCAGGCCGAAGACTGCGTCAGTAGGGGGGCCCAGGTGCGGAGTTTATCCCGCACCATCTTGTAAGGGCGCCCCCACGGATCTCTGTCGAGAGTCCCCAGCATCTCCTCGCGGGCCAGATCCCTGGCCCACGAGGAGATGCTGGGGACTCGACATCTGCGCACGTCGCAGATGTCGGACATGGCCTCCTGGAACCACCCTTCCTCATTGTCAACGTCGGCAGGCCTGCCCGGTGATGTCCCCCAGGCCTGCACGATCGAGGCTTCCAGGAGGAGCTCCCGGAGAAAGCAACTGTCAAAGTTCATTTAATTCAATTGAATGACTTTCAAGAAATAGTAATACAGTTTTATTTTAATGTCGGGGGCTAAGGACCTAGTTCTGTCAAAGTAATTTCAGCATAACAAGTATTGATTCTTTTCAATAATCTTCATTAACATTAATACAATAATTAATTGGTACAATTTCTGTGGAGTCGTGTAATTTCCGTGGGCACCCAGATGCCACGGAAACCACAGAAATTGCCCCACAGAAATTAGAAACGTGGTTACTTTTATTTTTTTACAAGAAACTATCAAGGCTATGACTATTATTTTGGATAATCTTAAATGTGTACCATAGGCTACTTATCATGCATAAAAGTCATACCTTTATATCTTGCGAAAATCCTTTTAAAACCTGATCACCGAAATTGTAAAATTTCGTTCCGAGTAAACTGAAATCACGTACTTAAATTTTTGGCGGAAAGACCTGGTGATATGGTGCACTACCATTCTTACTGCACGTAAGCGCACAACTGTCTCTTGCCGAGCAGGCATTTATTGTTCGTTTAAACTCATTGGTGGAAGCTCAGGACGGTGAAACAAAATTACCATAGAAATTAGTAATTTCGCTTGGACAAAACTACCGTTGACATGTACTCATTAACTATGAGTCTAAACATTCAAAACGAATTAATTTCTTGTAGGTCAATCATTACTTAACGCAATCAAAATACTTTTTCCTGTATATGTTGGAGATTATCTTCCTGAGAGGTAAATGCTGTGTATGAAAGTGATTGTGGACAAGACACAGAAATTGATAATTCGTCATTTACCGATTTTTTTCATAAAAAGTAATAGTGTTATAAATATAATTTAAGTGGCTTCATGTAGATTCATGTCACTTTAATTCTGAGAAAAAAAATCGTTGCATTATCTGTAAAGCAGCACTGCGTTTTCAGCCAAGACGCGTAAATTTTTCGCCTGAGAAATTCACTCGGGTGAAACATGTTAATTGCATTACTTTCGCTAAAATCGAATCATGCCTCTATAATAATATATTTCAACAAGTTTTGAAAAAACAAAATGCAGTCTGAATTGATATTGGAAGCAGTTTCAGCAGGCATTTTTCTTATGAAATTGTTACATGTAAATCCTAAAAATTTTTCTTCCATTCTTTGGTTAATTTCTTTCTTGAGATCAGTGAGTAACTCAAATGCTTCAAAGCATAACAGTCTGTCACTCTCCAGTTGCAACACGGTGTGTTGTATAATGTTTAATGCATTTTGAAAAAAGGCGAGATACGCTTCCGTCTGTTCATCATTGAAGTAAGTCCAAATAACTGATGGGCACTCGTCTTCTCCCAACTCCATGAAGATTTTTTTAAATATCTTGTACGATTTCACTAAACGCTCTATGGCCGGAAGGAGGGATAGCCAACGTGTGGTAACATGTCGTAAAACTGGTGCGAATTCGAACAAATCTTTCAAAGCCTTGTACCCTCTTTGCGTGGTAGGAAATAGTGCATTTTGATACAAGTGGAGAAAGTTTGTTATTGCATTCGAGGCGGAATTATAACACACGAGCCGTATAGGCGAGGGTGTTTTTGAGCCGAGAACTGCAATAACAAATTTCCACGTGTATCAAACGACGTTTTTCAATACACTTTTGAAGAAATAAAATAAAATAACGAAAAATATTTTTGTCACGAACTAAGAAACTGTGATTTTCATTTTCTTTTTTTTCGCGCTTTGCTTTCGCCAGGTTGAAGGAGAGGCAAAGGCATGAAGCCGATAAACAGCATCATCTTCCTGCCCTTATCCCATGTTACTTGGGGTCGGCGCAACACGTTTTCTTCTTCCATTCTCCTCTGTCAACCGTCACGCAATCATTTACACCTTTATCTACACCCATGCTATAAATCCTCTATAAAAGTATCTGAAACAGTTAGCTTATGGCCAACATTAAAACAGCCAGTGTCATAATAACCATTATAACACGCAAACGGGTGTTATAATGTTGTACTGAATTTCATTATGCAACTCGTTTTAAAAAAAGAACATTGTCTAGCACGTGCGATTCACTACCACAGCGCCGTAATTAAAAAAAAACTTAAGATAATTCGAATCCACGTCGTATCCCGCCATTTTTGTTGGATATTTGGATATTAGTATTGCATTATGTACTTTGTTGTTTACAAAAATGAGTGATACAAGCTTTGTGCATTTTAATAATAGTACAATCCAACATGTAAATAATTATATTATTACCTATACATGGTTTCTTTGTAATAAATATTCAGCAATTAAACTTTCCATGAATTTACATAGACTTCTTACAACACTACAAAAGGTTTCAGAACCTTTTATGGAGGATTCATTTCATGAATGTAGATAAAGTCTTGTATGCAACTGTACATAATTAGGTATTAAAATTATACAACAGTTGCATAAATAACTATTTTCCCTCATATCATTCCTCACACAATCCATCCATCTTTTCCTTGGCCTTCCTCTCGCTCTCCATCCATCCTCATTTATATTCATCACTCTTTTAGTCACATGCGATTCTTCCCTCCTCATCACATGCCCATACCAAGACAGTCGATTCCCTTTTAACTTTTCTGTAACTGGCGCAACTTTCAAACTTCCTCTAATATACTCATTCCTTATTTTATCCATTCTTGTCACACCACACATCCACCTCAACATTCTCATCTCCGCTACATGCAATCTTTTTTCATCCATCTTCTTCACAGCCCAACATTCCGATCCATACAGTACGACAGGTCTAATCACGGACTTGTATATTTTCCCCTTTAACTTGAGAGGCATCCGTGGGTCGCAAGTTGTTCCAGTGACCTGTCGCCATTTCATCCATCCTGAGTTGATCCGGTGCGTTACGTCACGGTCTACTTCACCATCGCCTTGGACAAGCGACCCGAGGTACCGGAAATCGGAACAGATCGGTATGGGTGTTCCGGCAAGAGTTATGGGCGTAGGACTGGAGAGACCGCCGAAATCACAGAATAGGTATTCTGTTTTGGACCTACTTAATTTCAGGCCAACATTCTCCAATCTTTGCCACCACACCTCCAATCTGTTCTGGACCTCTAGGCCACTCTCGGCAACCAACACAATGTCATGCGCAAACAGCATACACCAGGGAGCCTCTTCCTGAATGTCCGACGTAAGTGCGTCCATTATCAGCAGGAAGAGGTAGGGGCTTAGAGCCGACCCTTGGTGCAAGCCGACAGCCACATTGAAGCTGCCGGTAGTGCCCGCTGTAGACCGGACTTGGGTACTACATCGACTGTACATCGCTCGGATCAACTGCACATACTTCCCAGGCATACCTTTCTCTTTCAGGGCCCACCACAAAACCTCACGAGGTACCCGGTCGTATGCCTTTTCGAGGTCGATGAACACCATGTGCAAGTTTTTGTGCGCACTTCTGTATTTCTCGCACAGCTGGCGGATGGCAAAAATGGCGTCCGTCGTTCCTCGACCAGGCATAAAACCGAATTGATTTTGTGAAATTTATTTATTTATTTATTAAAACTTTATGCACATAACGTACAAAGGCGGACTTAATGCCTTGGGCATTTTCTACCAGTCTACCTTAGGGTGATGCAGAGACAAAACAGTAGGTGCAAGTACAGAACATTTCTAAGAAAGAAAAAAAATATATAATAATAATAAATACATATATACATACATACAAACAAAATATACAAAGTCAAGAGAGATTAAAATACAACGATGATGAAAAACAACTAATTAGTTATTGGACAAGTCTGCCAACTTCTTATGTAGGTATTCGCGAGCTTTAACTTTAAATATGAGCCGACTGGTTGCCATCCTGATATTCAGAGGGAGCGCATTCCAAAGGAAAACCGCCTGGACAGGAAAAGAAGATTTAAGAAAACCAAAGCGGTGAGTAGGACATCGTAGAAGACGATTATTGGATGAACGAAGATTCTTGCTGTGCGCAGAGCATAAATATTGAAAGTGAGAAGTCAAGTAAGAAGGAGAAGTGGGTTTATCTAGAAGGGTAAACAAAGTTGTCAACGCCCTTAACGCTCTGCGCTCTCTGATGGGTAACCATTTTAAGCGCGACCGATGTGCGGACACATGGTCATACTTACGGAGATTAAAAACGAATCGAATGCAGTTATTTAGAAGTCGGTCAAGTTTATTGAGGAGATCTGCATTCAGGTCATAGTAACACACATCACCATAGTCAAGTATGGGGAAAATAAGAGACTGAACCAGCATTACCTTTATGTGGGACGGGAGAATATTTTTCAATCGATAGAGCGACCGCAACGTACCGGTGACTTTCTTGCTCACAATCGCGACCTGCTTACGCCAGTCAAGGCAGGTGTCAACATGCAAACCAAGATCCTTGACGTCAGAGCTAAACGGAATCACTGTGCCGTCAAAGGTAACCGGTGGCACCGTTAAACCATTCAGCCTTCTCAAGCTATGGGGGCTCCCTACAATGATAGCCTGGCACTTGGTTGGGTTAACGGCTACACCGAAACGATCAGACCAGTTTTTTACCACTGCTAGATCCCGGTTCAGCCCCTCAATCGCATCAGATAAGTTGTCGACACCTGCCTGACTGTAGAACTGCAAGTCATCAGCGTAAAGATGATACGCACACTGAAGCTCGGTAGTTATAAGATCTATAAAAATAGAGAACAGAAGTGGAGATAAGATACCGCCTTGTGGGACGCCAGCATCAAGATTACACCAGTTGGAAGAAGAGTCTCCCGCAAGAACCGACTGCTGACGCCCCCGAAGATAGGAAGAAAACCAATGCAAAACCTCGGGAGAGACCATTCGATAGGAGAGGATGGATAAAAGGACTTCGTGACTGACGGTATTGAAAGCATTAGAAAAATCTATCAACACTAAAGCGGAAACTTTAGTGTCTTCCATTCCCCGCCTTATCATCATCAGTCACTTTAAGGAGAGCTGAAACGGTACTGTGGCCAGGCCTGAAACCGGATTGGAGAGGACTAATGAGGGAATTATGGTGAATAAAGTGAGAGAATTGTTTATGGACACAGGCCTCCAGTACTTTAGATAAAAAGGGAAGGATGGAAATCGGACGAAAGTGACTGGGAAGAGTGGGATTAGGAATTTTAGGCAGTGGTCGCACATAAGCTTTCCGCCAGAGGGAAGGGAACTCACCGGAGTAAAGGGAGAAGTTAACGACATGGGAGATTGCAGGAAGGAGCTGGTCAAGAGCCGTCACGATCATGTGGCGACTGATGCCATCACAGCCCACGGCTTTGGATTTAATGGAGAGGATAATCTTCTTGATCTCTCCCGGATCGACTGGGGTGAAGGCAAAGGGTGTAAGATTGGGACGCATCAGACCAGCAAGGTAGTCAATAGTTTGACATTTGGTTTGACTATCAAGAGTGGGAACAGTGGCGAAATGGCGATTTAAATCGTCCAAACCAAATGTTTTAGGAAGGTCTGAATGTCGCGATCTGCCGATACCTAGAGTTCCAAGGAACTTCCAAATATCAGCAGGAGAAGAAGAAGTGATATTATCAAGAATGTGGCGGCGTTTAGCGTTGCGTATCATCTGATTACAACGATTGCGAGCAATTTTGAAAAGAGTCCAATTATCCTCCGACCGATCCTTTTTAAACTTCCGGAACGCGCGATCCCTTCGTCGCATTGCCATCCGAACTCCTCTGTTCATCCATGGCGCAGGTGGGCGCTTGAGCTTGACTTTCTTGATAGGAGCGTGGGCGTCGTACAGCTTGACTACAGCTGAATTAAAAAGATCAATTTTATCATCAACTGAAGTAGCTTCCTCCAGGGGCGTCCAGTCAATATTAGAAGCATCTTGTATTAGGTTTTCAGTATTCATCCGCGCAAAGGCACGCCTGTATTGGAAAGTAGGTTTGGGCTTAGGAGGTTTAAGGATATAAGAAAGGAAGATAAGGTCATGATGGGAAAAGCCAGGAGCAAAAAGTTGACCATGTGAGGAGACTAGGGAAGGATTAGAGATGAGGATAAGGTCGAGCCAAGTATCATCACCGACAGTGTTGTGATGCGTAGGTTGGAGAGGCAACACATGCAAACTAGCTGACTCGACCAGATGCAGGAGTTTACAGGATCGAGGGGAGTTATGGGCAAGGAGGTTGGCGTTGAAATCTCCCATGACTATGTGATGTGCGTATTCCGAACCTAAAGATTCTAGAACCGATTCGAATTCGATGAAGTAATCAAGGGAAGGGGGACAATATACAACTCCAATAACGGTTTTAGCTCCTTTAACACAAACCTCAAGAAAAAGAAACTCAGCCGAACTATTAGAGGAAGAAGTAGCGAGAATTTTAAAAGGAAAATCAGCACGAAGATAAATTGCAACACCACCCCCTCTCTTACCGATACGATCATTCCGTAGAAGAACAAAAAAAAAAAAAAAAAAATTTCGCTCTCTTCTCTCAGTCGTCTTTCAATAACTTTCTCCCAAACTTTCATACTATGTGCCATTAGCTTTATTCCTCTATAGTTATTGCACTCCAGCACATCACCTTTGTTTTTAAAGATGGGCACCAGCAAACTGTTGCACCATTCGTCAGCCGATAAACAGCCTAATATAAAAAAAAAGATTTATTTTATATTTTTGAATTCAGAACACAAATAAATGTTAATTTGTGTATAAAAGTTACTACTAGTTTTTAATAATCATGTTTATCTATGATATTCTATTTATAAACACAATTTGAATATTCAAAAAATATTTATGCCGTAAAGACGCGTAGTGCTGAAAATAAAAAATAAAAAAACATTTACCTCAGACTATAGGCATTAGGCATTGAACCAATTTGGACTAAGTATAGGTATAGTTATCTGTGGCAATTTTCATTCCTGCACACGTGCGGGAAAATGGAAAAAAAAACGCACGCGTCGAAAACTGGTCCATAACGCACTAAGATTAGGTACAACATGCAATGTATTTCACACCCGTGCGATTTTTTCCACTTTCCTTGAATGAAAATTGGCACAGATAACTATACCTATACTTAGTCCAAATTGGTTCAGTGCCTATAGTCTGAGGTGAATGTTTTTTTTTAATTTCGGCGAAGCAAAACGCGTCTTTACGGCATAAACATTTTTCAAATAAATATGTGTGGGGGCGCGTGTCGGGAAACTCTTCAATGACTAAGTCCTTTTAGGTTACGAAATATATTTCGAAGATTCACAAATTACAGATAAAAATTATAAAATTGATTTCTAATGAATTAGGTTTAACATAATGTGTCCGTTCCCACCGATAGGTAAAGAAAAGGCGATGACAATAGTCAGTGACGTGTGAAGCGCGGTGTCGTAATACGAACGGTCGCTAGGTCGGTACGATGTGCTGAGCTAGCAGGTTGGCATCGTAACAAAATATTCAAATTGTGTTTATAAACAGAATATCATAGATAAACATGATTATTAAAAAATAATAGTTACTTTTATACACAAATTAACATTTATTTGTGTTCAGAATTCAAAAACATTAAATAAATCTATTTTTTATATTAGGCTGTTTAACGGCTTCATACCTTTGCCTCTCCTTCAACCTGGCGAAAGCAAAGTGCGAAAAAAAAAAGAAAATTCAAATCATAGTTTCTTAGTTCGTGACAAAAATATGTTTCGTTATTTTATTTTATTTTTTCAAAAGTGTATTAAAAACGTCGTTTGATACACGTGGACATTTGTTATTGCAGTTATAATTCCGTCTCGAATGCAATAACAAACTTTCTCCACTTGTATCAAAATGTACTATTGTCGTTATTGTTCTGTAACAGTTTAAAAACAGAATGCTTGCCCCCAAAGTTAACATTTGTGTTGTCAGCAGAATAACTTGTAAGATTTTTCAAGTCAGTGTTGAAGTTTTCCAGTCTCTTCATTATTATTATGTATAGCAATAGCGGTTTTGTTTGCATCATAATAGAAGTCCAATACGCAAGTTTTGACGTCGATTTCCGGTGTGTAGAATCTAACAACCAATGGAAACATTTTGATTGGCCCATGATTGGAGGTATCTGTAGAAACACTATAATAGACTCCACTTTATAGATACATATTTGTATCATAACTGTACCTTCAATCGAAGCTGGTCCTACATTATGTGCGATTGCACTCCATTTTGTACGGCCAGGGGTCAATTTTTCAGCTACTTTTGAATCTGCGTACAAAACACGATCAAGTTTTGATTCGCAATCTAATGAATAAACGATAAATTGTGTTTAACATTGTGGAATGTTTTAGTGATCTCAGCTGCCATCACTTTTTCTTAAAAGCTGGTTAATTGGTAATTTTTTTAAAACTGTTTTAAAGATGTTGTACTCCGAGCACTTTCTTCCCTTTTCTTATGCTCAGTTCTATCTTGGTGTCGATTAACATCATTTTTCCCACCATGTCTTATACTGAATTCTTTCTGACATAAAGCTTTAACGTTTTTCTTTTGCAGGTTTTAACCATGAATAACTTTTATCCAAATCTCTTGAAAAGTACATACCCGTTTTATTTTCTTTTTAGGAGTTCTCTAACTGGAATTTGCATCTGCTTCGTCAAATTGTACTCCATCAGAAGAATCCGTGTCATTCATTTTGAAATCCACTTATGTAGGGTTAGTTTTTGGTGACCGGCCAAATTTTCAGAGATGGTTTATAATCCATAATATCCGATATAATGAAAAAAAAGAACGAAATTTAAAAAAATAAAATTTCATTCCTGTCCACCACTAAAAAGTGAGCACAATTCAGTTCAACAACCTAGATAGGTAGCAGTAAGCACACACATAAATTTGGCGGTGCATGCACGCACACAAGTGCATTGATTCCCACTAGGCTTATGATTTAGGACATTTTCAAATGAATGCTATTATTTTATTTTATATTTTTTTAACACATCGGGAGCTTCTTGCATGCAGGCGACCACCTTTGAAGAGATCGAGGTCCACTTGTCAAATGCTTTAGGTAAACTAGCCACATCATCATCATTTCAGCCGGAAGATGTCCACTGCTGGACAAAAGCCTCCCAAAAGTATCTCCACATTGACCGGTCCCTTGTGACTCGCATCCAGCGGATTAGCCACTAACTACCTCGCTAATTCACTGAAGCCCAATCCGAGCAAAACACAGTCTTGCATTTTCAACCTTCGCAACAGAGAGGTTGGGCGCAGATCTAACATCGTTTGGAGTGGGGTATATATCTACTTGTCTAGGTGTCTACCGAACACAGTAACTTTCCAAAGTATCTTGGAGTTTCTCTGGACTTTCAGCAATAACTACAATACCATCAAGCAGAAGGTGTGAGTCTGTCTGTCAGGCCCCAACGAGATTTATCAACAGGCTTTTCATAAAGACATTATTTTGTACCTAAAACAAAAAAAAATAAGATAAATGTGCCTCAACAGTTTTTTATTAAATGACGTTTCTATGCATTGTCTAGCTAGCGCACCCTTATCGATTATTTTTAGTGTGCTCAGAGTTAGATACTATATTATGGGCCTATCTTACAAATCCAAAATTTCGAGTTTCTGTGAGCATTAGAAGATATTCGTTATTTAGACTAACGTCCAGCCAGCGGGCTTCTTCTTTAAATACTACTTTTTCAACCGACTTCCAAAAAGAGTAGGTTCTCAATTCGACTGTATTTTTTTTTGTTTGTTACCTCAGAACTTTTGACAGAGTGAACAGGGGTGAACCAATTTTGATGATTCTTTTTTTATTTGAAAGCTGGTGCTTCCCGTGTGGTCCCATTTAAATTTTGTGAACATCTGATGCTGATCTTCGGAGATATACAATGTAACTCTTCAAAAGTAGACGGCAAATGTGCCGTGAATGTTGCAATGTTTATTGTTTATACAACATCATGACGTAACATCACGCCTGTATACTCTGAGGCACCCAGATTTCGACAGGTCGTTCGTGTTCCGCGCGCGCCTCAAAGATATATCAGCAAAAGGGACTGTTCTAAAGAGATACTACGGCCTTGGAACGCAAAGGGCTAAGAAGGAACATGGATGGGTTTTAGTCAGTTAAAGTCTGACACTCCCTTCCGCTCCGCCCAGAGCGGGAGGAGTCATTTGATGATATCCCATACGAAAAAAAAAAGGTATGTTAAGTTCCATATATTGGGGATACGCCTATTACCATGACATGTATTGTTAACAATGTCAAATAAATTCATGGCAAATATTTGTTTGGGAACAACTAAAAATGGAAACTTAAAAAACTTTTTTGCAAAAAATAAAACCTACTTCAAAAACACAAAAAAGTGAAAATAACTTTAGCTTCAGAAGTCGGTGACAAAATCAATCAAACAAAAGTCAAAAGTCAAATGACTACAATATAAAACAATCTAATAATAAAACTAGGACAACTTGGAAGATAATCAACTCCACAAAAAATAATATTCCTAAAGATGAAATTGTACGAATTAATCTAAATGGAAAATCTAAAACGGATCTGCAACAATAAACCTACAAATCCTTCAAGATTGAATAATTTGACATCCCATCATAATTAAACGCTGAAATTGATTGATAATAATTATAATTCCTTATTTAAATGAGTCCTCCCCGTCCTGAATGAACACTGCCCGAGTGACATGTCAAAATTTTGTTCCGTATTTTAAAATTAAAATTAAATAGTAATTAAGTTAAATTAAGGTGTAATCATATGTAATTTCGTATTTTAAATGTGTAAATACCCAGGAAACATATTTTCCTGTTAATTAATAAATAATAAATAAATAAATTCATTTAATTCAGATGTCACAAGATCCATATAAGTAGCTACATTCATAATTTATCCACGTTCACAAAATTAATTCACAATTGTTAGTACAAAAACAGAACTTACTTATCTATGTTAGTATTTAAACTTAAATGTAAGTTGCTCCAAAACTTATGTAACCGACTGTCTAGTCGGTTACTAAACATCGCCAGAATGCTGTTAGGGCTGGCGCGGACTCTGCAGCGCAAGGCGGCACACCGCTTGCGCAAGACGGCATGGAAACCGTCCACGTGTGCATCCGCAAACATCCCTGATGCGCTGCATGCCCGCGGCAACCGCAACAACACCCTAAACGCGTTATTGTATTGGACGCGTAAAGCATTGAACGATCTTTGCGTATAGTTACTCCAGAGATTGCAGGTGTACAGCGATGTACAGTAGGGTCGAAATAGTGTAACTTTGACTTGAGCTGTACACCGATTGAATCTACTGGAGATCATATTCGCTCTTATCGCCAATGCTCTACGCTCCCGTTCAATATCCGGATCATCACATAAATCCTCTGTTATCAAGTGCCCAAGGTATTTAAACATTTTAACCCTTTTGAGAGGTAAACCATTAAGTGATACTGTTGGTACATACGATGGACACTTGGTACCAGACTTAAAAACCATCAGCTCACTCACTTACCGGCATTATATTTCAGACAGTGATCCTTAGCATCGATGAAGGTCTTCTACAAAGTACCCATGTCTGAAACCTAAGCCTGGCTTCCCCATGAGCCTCACTGACGTGCTTATTCCATCCCATTATTCGTTCTTTCTTACGTCCTGTCCTACTCCCGCAACTACACTCAGAAGCCCTACAGAGCGAACTTATAATATCACAGTACATTTGGTCTAATATTATCTTATGTTCTACATCATTACAACATTTATCACAACATTTACATAAATCACTGGGGAAGTCAATTAATTTCAATAATTCATTACATTTTATATTATAGTTTTTAATTTGTGTCGAATTTCTTTGCCCCCATAAAATATTTTTATTTATTAAATAGCATTCATTAAAACATTTCTTTGGCTTAATAGATTCTAAATTACATTTAATAATTAAAGGATAATGATCCGACCAATATACATCATACTTAACATTAATATCAGAAATACAATTCCATGCTGATTTCGTAACCACGCAGTGGTCTAGCCATCGTCTACTACCGTGAGCCTCACTCACGTAGGTATAGGCTCCAGACTGCATGCCTAACATCTGCATGTCAGCGCAAATCCACTCCTGCTCTGCACAAAAGCTAAGCAGTTCGTCACAAAACGGTTCACCGGGATGCGCATTAAAGTCACCTAACATATAGACTGTCTCAGTATCACTATTCTCTATTATGGTGTTTAAAGTACTTACACATTGCGTAAAATCCGGTAAATTATCCACGCTGTCTGTTGGCATATACACACTCACTACCACAATAGATTTATCACACGCCTTTATTTCGATAGCACATAACCGCGGGTTATCACATTGTATAATCGTAACCGACGTAAAGGAACTCTTGCGCCATAGCAGTGCCGTTCCCCCGTGTGGTCTTCCACGTAGCAGTCCAGCAGAGGTATTCACCGCTGAGGTTCCAGTACACTCAAATTCAGTGGAAATGCTATGCAGGAACGATATGTCATGTGGCAACAACCATGTCTCCTGAAGAGCTATGATATCAGATATATTACATAGATCTCTGATGTTGTCAATCGATCGTTTCACATTTTTACAGTTAAAACTTGTTATGGTACATGTGTGTTGCTTATTATCCATTATGTTCTATTGTTATTCTCGTTATGCGAGCACGTTCTTTCCACGGAATTTCGGTCTATTATACGATTAGCAGGTACAAAACGTCGAAAGATTATACCCTCTGGCCACAAGTTCTCATCAAGAAACATATCTACTTTGCTCCTAGAAACATATAACTTATAAGCATTATGTTCCTTCCTTTTGTCCTTGATTTGTATTTGTTTTAGCTCCACGTTTTCCAAGGTATTTTTCTTTATGTGTTCGTAATGTCTATCTCTGCCACATCTTTATGCACATTAGTTATGAAAACTGGGACTTTGAACTCCGCTGCCTTGAACTTTTCCTTAAAGTCCAAACTAGCTCGTCCTATTTTACCGGTGTACTGGTAGTTATTAATTACTTTTCCTTTGCGTTTTCCCACGACTTTCCATTCTCCTTCTTTGGTAATTTCCGCCATTGTGCTTATCGACTTCGCTTCACAGTTCAGAGCAGTTTGCATCTTCGCTAATGTTGACGAATTTAACAGCTGATTAACTGCGGTCGCCTCAGAACCGGTTTGCATCATAGATAACGTCGAAACTTGAGTATGATTCACTTCGAGCGATGTACTCTCACCACCATCGAATAGTGCTCGTTCTCGCAAGCTAGGAACATCCGTGCTACTCTGTATGTTGGTTTCAGTAGGCACAATTTCCATTGTCGACTGTATTTCATTATTATTGTGCAGTCTCGAGCAATCAAGTAATTCCATTGGCCCACTGTCTAAATACGCGCCTCGCCGATTATTCACATTCAAAATATCCGTGTTCTCATAAGTAGGTACCTTCGCAACTTGGTCTTTTTTATAGTCATAACGGTTTTCTTGATATCTTCGACGTGTTCTAAAGTTGCATAGCGTGATTTCACCTCTTCCAGGCCCGATTTCAGCATCAAAATATCTTTCAGAAGACTAGTAACATCGACATGGTCGAATGTTACTGGTGGCAGTTTATTCAGATCCCAGGCGACGAACATCGGAATCAATTCTGGATCTGTCGATTTAAACAGAGAAATAATATCTTCAACGTCTCTTTGCTCCTTCCCGTCCTTTCTTCTGTTTATTTTTCGTTTATCCGTAGGTACAGATTGAAATAGCAAAGTTTTAGACTTCACAATCTCCTCTGCCGTAAACGACGAAATACAGATTCGGCACATACTCTCCTCGTCCATAACTCCATATTTGTTTTGCACAAAACACAACAACTCGTCAACAACAATATTGCAACTGTTACATTTTAAAACAGACGGCATTTTTGCGCGAGTACCGATACACGTCAGTGCGCGGCGCTTGCGCTGACGGACTGACGTGTCTGACGTGACTGACGAATACAGTAAGTAGTCATAAAGGATTTGGTTGTACGGCGACGAAACGACGTTACCGGTAACCTAAAACCAACAGCTGATGTTCGGACTACGGATTGATACGGGGAGTATTTGTTTACTTTTATATTTAGAATAGCACACAATCGTCCCATAATCGTAACTTTACAACACGTCCACGCCAATTCTAGTATAGTTTTTGTTTTTTTGCTAATTTCCTTCTAAGGAATTATCTAGATTGCATTGTTGACAATTGTCATTTCGTAAAAAGTAAAACTTTAACGATATAAACTTGCTATCAATCTTTTCAATATTAGTTAAATATGTTGTAGATGTTCGTGATAGTTATTTCATTAACGTCTTGAAGTAATATTGTAATAATCATAAGTTTTTAGTCCAGGCAATCTACCCACATGAAAAAGTAAAATCTTAAGAAAGTAAAATTCTCATTGAAACAATAAAATTAATTATTCAGTAAGCTAATATAATTATTGTCAAGCTAATATAGCAGCCTACCTCATTTCTTTGAGTAACACAAACTTTTTCCCTGTTTTTCCTCTTTTTTATCTCTAAATTCTCTCCATTGGTCTATCCTGTTAGTTCTCACCGTTTCTTTATTTACAATTTTCAGTAACCAATCCGGAAACCATGCCTGTGATGACCCGTAAGGCTACTGCTCAAGATATGGAGCTAAAATTGAGAACGGCCCTCCAAGAACTTAAGGACTCTAAACTGTCAACTGCCAATGCCAGCAGCTGTTGCAAGAGAGAGAGGACAGTGAGGAGGAGGTCATTAACGTAAATAGCAAAAACTCGAGCTTAAAACGGGAGCTAGTAGACCTTCATCAGGAATTCTTGAATGTTGTCAATGAACGGGATCAACTAAGGGCGGTCACGGATGGGTTCAACTCTTGTAGCAACTTGTATGAGGAGGCTTTATGTAAAATTAGGGACCTAGAGGATGAATTAGTCCATGCAAATGTTAAACTTTTAAATTTGAAAAAGGAAAAGGATCATACTTAGGCTATGGAAACTGAATATTTGTATAATGAATTAGTTAATACAAATTGCAACCCTCATTCCATTATAACAATAGACCTTACAGAGGACTCCTTACTAAAGCATAACTACAGCCACAAAATTAGTAAAAATAAAATTAAGAAATATGCACGATTAAATAGAATAATTAAAAAATGTAATAAATACAAGAAACAACAAAAACACCTTTCCAAAAATATTCAATTAAGGAAGGAACGTGTTTCTCTAGTTACTAAATTAAATAACTATCAGATTAAATTGGAAGATAGAAGAAGAGAATTAGAAGATATAAATATTTATGAAATTGACACTCAGCGCTTACAATCAGAAATACAGGCTCTTAATCATTCGTCGATCATTCGTCGTTCATACTTTGCTACGTGAGGACGTGTATTTGTCTCTCAAGAGTTTTGTCTATTTACACTGTTTTGAGTTACCGACGATCAAGTTGACTAGTTCTACAGTTTTATCGGCCCCTCTCGTTCTATCTTGTGGAGTCGTCCATATAACCCGGCGGCCATATTTGATTTTGGTGCTGTGTCTCGCTTGTTCTGCCCCGGAGTGGATTGGAGCTGTCAGTGGATCTCCGACATACTCGAAAAACTTGTGAGTAACACACAAACAGAAAATCATTTGGTGGGATTCGAACCCGCGACACTCGGCGCAAGCGCTTCTGTATGATCCGTGGCTCCGACCTCCGAGCCAACGCAACACGAGTGCGGCGACGCGAAATTAGTCATCGGTAGCTGGAAGCCTAGTCACGTGACGCCGGTCGCCCCGTACCAAGATACTTAGCGATAGTAAAGCGACACTTTGAGGTTGGATTTTATTGACCGTTGTTTGGCCTGTTTCTGATAAATAATTGTTCGTTCAAAAATGTTTCACTCATCTAAAACGGGCTCCAGCCCTGATTTAAGGACAACGTCGGATACCGAATCCGGAGTTGCGTGCAGGAAGCGTAGGCATCCTGAATGTGGATTTACTGAAGCGCTAAACTCACTCGCTTCTGAGCTCAGATCGACCCTAAAGTCATTTCGCGGTGATGTTGACTCCAGCCTGGCTACTATCAACTCGAACATTACTGGTATGAAAACTGACTTGGAACTCCTCACCGCAAACACTACAGAGATTCGCAACGACATCAACATTTTGCGAGCTGAGCAAGAATCACTTAAGCAGCGCTTAATTGCCATAGAATCTAGAAACGAGGACCTTACTCCGCGTATCGACTCCATAGATGATTTGCTTCAGTTTACGTCGAATCAATGTGAAGATGTCTTGAAGAGAGTCTCAGCCCTTGAAAATCGTGTCATTTCTGCGGAGCGTACTGACGATCTGGTTGGCGAGCTTGAGGCCAAAATAGACGTGTTGGAGCAACAGGCTAGAGCCTGTAATATAGAAATATCAAATGTCCCGGAGAGGCGTGGGGAGAACTTGATCACGATTATTAAATCTATTGGGGACAAAATAAAATTTCCGATAACACAAAATGATATTGTTTCCATACATCGCGTTCCACAGAAAATTTTAAATAATGCCAGGCCCAAAACTATTGTGGTGAGGTTCTCTTCAGTGTCGTTTCGTGACAACGTAGTGAGCGCCTATCGCTTGGCAAAGGGCGTGAAGTCGGATCAGGTCGGCATAGCTGGTACTTCGCATACAATATACATAAATGAGCACTTAACTCTAAAGAAAAAGTTGTTCTTTCGTGAATGTCGCCTTGAGGCCATTAAACACAAGTTTAAACACTGCTGGGTCAAGCATTCCACGATTCTGGTACGCCGAACTGATATTTCCAAAATTTTTTCAATTCGTAATAGTAAGGATTTCCATAAATTTAATATTGCTGACGATATTAACGCTAAAGATAATTTGTAATTCTTTAAATTTTTGTATTTTTTTTAACTGTATAAATTCGTTTTTTTATTTTTATTTTGTTGCTTTCGACTACATACGCTCTCTTTACGCATACTTTCTTTGCTCATGCGAATCAGTAATATATTTTTCTCATATTTTTCCATGTCCTCTGTTAACTGTGGCTTCGGGCTTGTTGGCTGTATCTCTAAGTATCTGGGCTTTAAACATACATCATATTATAACATATCTCCTTCCTAATGGCTGAATCGCTGTGTATTTATTATCAGAACTGCAGGAGCATTCGTGGCAAACTTCAGACGATTTTTATGAATATTTTGAGTAACACATATGATATAATCGTATTAACGGAGACTTGGCTTGTACCAGACATAGCAGATTGTGAGGTTGTAGACGAGCGCTACACCGTTTTTCGTTGTGACCGAGATCGCGCGGCCACTGGTAAACGCGAAGGTGGAGGAGTTCTTGTTGCCATTTTAAAAACACTTCAACCTTTGTATATGGCCAACGTATTCGGCAACTCTTTATACAGCCACTTAGAATTTCTACTAATTCAATTACCCAGCCGTGACCGTGCAAAACGGCACTTTATCAGTGCTGTCTACATACCACCAAAAACGCCTGACGACGTCTATATTACTTACTTGGGTATGCTTTCGAACATTTTAAAAGATCCCGTGATGGATTGTTTTTACATAATAGGTGACTTTAATTTACCAAAACTAGATTGGTCTTCCAGTGTTGGTGCATGTGACCAGCTCAGTGAGAGTCGGTCATTTATCGGCCGGAGTCTGGAAAATTTTCTTTCTGAATTTAACGCCTCGCAGTATCATAACTTTCCAAATGCGAACAATCGAACGCTGGACTTATTAATATCCAATGAACACTGCCAAGTTCACCAACCAAGTGACCATTTAGTACCCGTGGACCTTCATCACCCCCCTTACTGTGCTGTGACCTCCCCTCACATGAATTATTCGCGCATGAACAGGTGTCCAGTACAAAAATTAAATTACAATAAGTGTGACTACGATCAAATTAAAGTTGATTTGTCAGAAATTGATTGGAATAGTTTGCTCGATCACCTTTCAGCACAAGACGCTGTGAACACATTTTACAACTGTTTATTTGAAGTCATTCGAAAGCATACTCCCCTAAAATCCAACCAATCTTCTAACTTTCCCATTTGGTTCACTCGACCCCTTATAAGGCTATTCCGAAACAAAAATAAGGCTTGGATCAAATGGAAAGTTTACAATAATATATCCGACTTCGAGCAATTTTCTCTTTACCGTCGTAGATTCAATAGCGAATGCTGCCAATGCTACTCCAACTACATAAAGTCTGTCGAAGATAATGTTCACAAAAATCTCAAACTTTTCTGGAGCTATGTATCTAGTAAACGTGATAATTCAGGAATTCCATCTAATGTCAAATTGGGAAACACTTCCTGCTGTGACCCGCGTGATATTTGTGAACTGTTTGCAACGTACTTTAAATCTGTGTATGAACCGTCTACACTCGATATTCATAATTGGGTACCTCCTTCTACTTTCCATAGCGATAGTGACATTATTAGTAATATTTATATAAGCCATTCAAAAATCCACAATGAGCTCATATCGCTAGACTCCACAAAAGGTCCTGGACCTGACGGTATCCCACCCTCGTTTTTCAAACGTGTTGCTGATCAACTGTGTGATCCTTTGCATTTGTTGTTCAATAAATGTATTAAACACGGTGTTTTTCCGGATGTATGGAAACTAGCACATTTGACTCCAGTCTTTAAAAAGGGATCCAAGCATGACGTGGAAAATTACCGCCCGATCTCCATTCTGTCCACCTTGTCAAAGCTTTTTGAGAGGTTAGTTTATAACGAAATATATCCCACTTTACACAGATCCATAATTAAACAACAGCACGGTTTTGTCCGACAACGATCCACCTACACAAATTTACTCATTTATGTTGGTAATCTTTTTGAAAACATGGACAATCGTTTACAAACCGACGCTGTATACACGGACTTCCAGAAGGCTTTTGACAAGGTGGATCATGAATTGCTATTACAAAAAATAGCTTTTAATGGTATTCGCGGAAATTTGCTGCGTTGGTTCACATCTTACGTAACAAACCGTACTCAAAAAGTTGTGATTAATGGCTATCAATCTGAGTTAATTTCAGTCACCTCCGGAGTCCCGCAGGGATCAATTTTGGGTCCTTTATTGTTTACTATATTTATAAATGACATAATTGGTTGTTTCAAACATTCTAACTTTCTACTATACGCAGATGATTTAAAAATTTACAAAACTATAAAAAGTATCGAAGATTGTTTATTACTTCAAAGTGATTTAGATCGATTTTCTACTTATTGTACCACAAATAAACTCTTACTGAGCTTACCCAAATGTAACGCCATAACTTTTACAAAAAATAAAAAACAACATTTATATAACTATTATTTATCTAACGCAAAACTAAATAGAGTGTATTCACTGCGGGACCTCGGGGTGATATTGGACTCAAAACTTCATTTCAACACGCACATAGAAACTATCATCAACAACGCGCTTAGAATGTACGGTTTTGTTATGCGCAACAGTAGAGATTTTAGACGCCCATCTACATATAGATATTTGTTTATATCTTTAGTTAGGCCATGTCTGGAGTTTGCAACTGTGATATGGAACCCCTACTATAAAAAGTATAGCGACTCAATCGAAATAGTACAACGAAAGTTCCTGCGAGCCATGCATTGGAGATGTAGTCACAGCCAAGCCTCGTATGATACATTGTTAAAAAAGTATAACCCGCTTTCTTTAGAATCTAGAAGGCTGCTTCTTGAAGCAACGTTTCTGCACGGTATTATCCATAACAAATATGATTGTTCTGAAATATCGAATAAACTGTGTTACCTTGTTCCGAGAACAGTAGTACGCAGACGAGCGCGCCCATATCGTTTATTGACTACGAATACCAGCCAAGTCTGTCACTCTAATGCTGGTTCTCGCGCTCCTCTGCGTCAACTTGTGGATTCTTATAACGATAATTTTGAGAGCATAGATATATTTAACCTCTCTGCTAACAAATTTAGGATACTTGTAGTCGAATCTATATTAACATCATAATTTCGTTTTCTTTTCTATTTTGATAATGTATTTTTATTTATTTTTTTCTCTTTCTTGATGTACTTCAACTCACGTAGCAAAACCATTAATCATAAGTAGTGATCAGTGGATAATGGTGTTGGTAGTGCAATAAGTACCATTATTTTAAGTTTATTTACAGTGTATAACATGTTTTTGTACTGCTGTTTTTTATCCCTAAATAAATAAATAAATAAATAAATAAATAATAAGTCACTAAAATCTTTATGTAATAAATATGAATGCTCGGAAAATCAAATTAAAGAGCATATTCTTGCTACAAATGCATTGGTAGACAAAGTGGACTCGCTGACTCTCAGCAACACTCAGTGTACTTGTCAGAGGGAATCCAGCAATGATGCCCTCCAGCTTGAGGCAACGGAGGACCCGTCCCTAGCTGTGAGTACTCAGGACTGTATTTCCACCCAAGATACAATACCTGACTTAGGTAATTTGGTCTCGCCTAATAGTCTTGGTTCTAATCTTTCAGTTATGTTCTCTGATAGTATAGGTAGAGGGTTAGGGAAATTAATCAGTAATAACCTGAGTTATTGTACCCAAAATTATTGCATGCCAGGATCAACCTACAAACAGATTATGGCATCAGTAACAGAGACTGTTTGTGATCCTAGTACCACCATTACCATTACTATATGTGTTGGTAATAGTTCTAAGATTAAAAAGGAAGACATCACTGACTGTGTTTCAGAGTTGTTGAAGTTAAATTGTAACAAAATAATATTGTGTGGTTTTCCATTTTTTGAAAATTTGGGCAATAGAAAAAACAATTATATACATATGTTAAATAACCATGTACATTTTTTAGTAGGTCACTATAGTGACAGACTTATATATCTGGATATCAACACTATTGTTGGTAAACTGAAGTCGACACGGGGTAAGGTGTATCTACCTATTAGATGTAGACACAAAATAGCTCGGCTATTAGCTTATAATATTCACACAGACATAAATAGTATGTCTAAGTTTAGTTCTATTATTAACACTGCGACTATTAGTAGTAATACTAATATACAGGTGACTTTAAGTGAATATAGCACTAGTGCTATAAATGTTTACAAACATTGTACTGAGGAGGATCCATGTGTCACCGTGGAGAATTCTCAATTAGGGTATATTAGTATCAGTGATAGGGTCTTGTTGTCTGAGGATGGTACGGGTGTCTCCAGCCTCACTCCAAAAAATAATTTAAACTAGGAAATGAGACAACAGGAGGTACGATTAACAATATTGTTAATCCTACCAACGTATCTTCTTGCACTCAATTAGTTAGTAAAAAAGGGCCTCAGCAGAACACTTTGAAATTATTCCACCAAAATATCCAAGGCATTTCTTCCAAATTATTAGAAATTGAATTGATTTTTAGAAAATAGTAAGTTTGACATTATTTGTTTTACTGAACATTGGCTTAAGGATTACCAAATGCTTATCAATTATGAGAACTATATGGTGGGTAGCTGCTTTAACCGTAAAAGTATGCTTCGTGGAGGTTCCCTAATATTAATAAGAAACTGTTTTAAATATAAGCAACGTAATGACATAGTAGGTCTCTCGGTTGAACATTGCGTTGAACTGTCCTGTGTTGAGCTAGATAAGCATGTAATTGTGTGTGTGTACAGACCCCCAAACTATCAAAACTTTTCTTTATTTGAATCAATAATGGAAGATGTGATGGCAAAACTTGCAGTCAGTAATAAATCTACAATTATTTGTGGTGATTTTAATATCAATATTTTAGAAGAATGTGCAAATAGCAGTCGCTTATTAAATCTTTTTAAGTCATTTGACTTGACCAACACTTTTACAGAACCTACTAGAGTCACTCCATCTTCTACTTTACTACATCTTCTACTCTCCTACTCTGCTACTTGTATAGATAATATTTTCTGCGATTGTGATTACTTAGATAAAGCAATAGTAAATTGTCTACCCTCTGACCATAGCGGACAAACTGTAACCTTCAGGTGTAATACACCCCCATCGCAAAAAGTTCAAATTAAATTTAGACCTATAACTTCTAGCAGATTAAATAGGTATAATATTTTGCTACAGAACAAGTTAAGCGTTATGGGCCTTGATGATATTAATATAGATCAATTGTATGATCGTTTCTTTTCAATAGTTCACACGGAATTCAATAAAACTTTTGTAAAGAAGACAAAAAGTATTTGCCCTAAATTCATATTTAGTGATTGGGCAACTAGAGGTATCAGAAAAAGTAGGGAAAGACTATTTGAGCTTTATGGCCTTAAGCCTTTTATAAACACTGAAACTTTTAACAAGTATGTTGCTAAGTATTCAAACATTTTTAGAAATACATGCAAAGTTGCTAAAGCACTGCACATTAGCAACAAGATCAAAACAGCAGAAAATAAAATAAAGACAGTTTGGAAAGTTATAAATAACGAGACTAACAGGAAGAAAATACGTAACACTAGCTACACATTAGATACAGCATGTGGTCCTAAAAGCTTTAAAAAGGAAGTAGCTCAAGAATTTGTAAAGTTCTTTACCGATATACCACAAAAAACAACGGAGGCTCTTATTTCCTCACCTGAACTCTCAATTGGGTTATTAAAGGCGAATGTGTCTGGCTGCGTGGTTGAATTTAAATTTAAACACATTAACCCTATGATTGTTATTAAAACTTTCCGGCAAATAAAAATCAAACTAACCGAAGATCTATGGGGAATGTCTGTCAAAGTTTGTACATCCATACTTGAGACTATAGCCCCTTACTTAGCTTTAATTTTTAATTTATGTGTAGACCAAGGAGTTTTCCCTGATTTAATGAAATACAGTAAAGTCATACCTCTTTTCAAATCCGGGGACAGTAAAGATACTAATAATTATAGACCTGTATCCGTGTTACCAGTTTTTAGCAAGGTTTTTGAAAAAGTAATGCTTAATCAAATGCTCTATCATTTTAACACCAACAGAATCTTACATGATCAACAGTATGGCTTCACCAAGGGACGTTGTACAACTGACGCCGGTGTAACCTTATTAAAGCACATATTTACTGCGTGGGAAGAGTCACAAGACGCCATAGGAATTGTTTGTGACCTCTCCAAAGCGTTTGATTGCGTAAATCACGACACATTACTTTTGAAACTTGAGCATTACGGACTGGGTAAACTTGCACTTAGTTTGATAAAATCTTATTTGATAGACAACAACATGTTCAAATAAATGGTGTTAATTCACAGGGGTTAAAAGTAAAAATGGGGGTTCCACAAGGCTCAATATTGGGTCCTTTCCTTTTTCTAGTGTAAAGGCTAGGAAGTTGGCTAAATGATACTGCTGCTTATAAAGTCAAATTAAATATATTGTTCGGACCAAAGGTTTAGTTATACAAAGGAGCGAGGGAGCACACGCGATGGCCGTTAATCGTGTACTGAATGCTCAACCAATATTAATTAGTGAAATGAGGTAAAAATGCACGAATAAGCATTAGTGCATTATGACTGTATGGTTTCACCGTACATGCTCCCGGGCCAAAAAGATACAAAAATGTTACACGTCCTCTAATCTAAAGCGACACGTTTTAGATATAGGTGACGTAGCTATGTCCCGTTTACAATTAGTGTTCGCACTAGCTATGTTCACTTCACTTGGCTGACGGTCAGCCGTACTCTGCTTTCGCGAAAACACAACACTATTTGCCACACTTTGGGATAGTTCCACTGAAGAAACTGCTCGACACCTCTTCCATATGAAGTACGCTGCCACCAAAACGGCTACGCCCAGCAGGCAGTAACAAATAGTATACTGATGAATGTCATGCGTAGACAGAGTGTAATCTAGTGAGTTAGTATTGGCAGATTTCAGTTGCTTTATTCGTTCTCCTAGATCGACTAATGTGCTATTTATTGGATCTTCATATGCGGTGTAATGAGATAACGATATATTTACGATATGATTTAATTCTGCTATCTGAGGGGTCACCATTTCGGAGTTAGATTTAATTGTATTAGCTGATTGGGCATGAGAATATAAAGTAAACTTGTTACTTTTTATTATGCATTTCGAATCTAGGTCAATGATGCCGACTCCTGTCACCTGTTTGAAGGCAACTTGATCTTGACATATAATCCTCACCGCGTAGGTATTGCAGCAAAAGTACATGAACCTCGCTGGCTCATTTAATTGGAGCCACCTGTCTTGACAAGGGGATTGAATTACAATGCATTGTTTTAAATTGCTATCCAGTTTGCAGAATTTTTCATCAATGCTTAAATGATTAATTGGTTTGTTAGCTTCGCATAAATATGAGATATCATTGTGCAGACATAACTGGAGCTCCATAAACGACATTGTGAAGAAAGCATCCTTTTTCAAATTAATAGCTACGAAGTCTGCAGCTGGTAGTACGCTAATCATATTATTTTGAACTTGCTGTGGAACTGGTATGATTTTATGGATTTTGTAGCTATCTCTGCTGGTCAATGGAAAGATAATCTCAAATATGAAGTATTCTTGCATCATTCTTGCTTTTACTTTCAGCATACTGTAAATATGTTTTAGATCAGACTGTAGGTTGTCCACGGGCAACGTAGTATCCTTTGTTAATTGTGCTGAAATAAACTGTAGCTCACGTTGTAACTGATCCGGTGATAACAGATGAGTATTGAATTTCCCGTGGTAGATGTCCGTGATGATGTCTAATAGAGTATCCTGAATCCTTTTTAGGTTTTGAAGCAAGTTGATGGTCGTGATTGCCGACAGGGTAAAATCTTGTGTTTTAGCTAAGCTTTCAACTTCTTGCTTGATAACAAAGGCTGCATTATCCAATTGATTCAAGTGTTTGTTTATAGTTTTATGTTGTAATTGGATAGATTGCTCGGTTCTTTTTAATACGTTGTATTCAGCTTCGATGATGGAAGTCTGATTTCTTATTAAGTTATCAAGATGACGCTCGTTTTGTTTTACAAGCTGTATGTCTTTCTTGTACTGTTCTGCGAATCGTTCGTCTAGTATTCCGAACAGGCTATTGGCCACGTAACCGATACCATCAATGAGACCGCGACGCTGTCTGGTGCGGCGCATGTCAAAGTGCTGATTAATCATAAGTTGATTATAATGCTGTATTTCTTTGTAGTCGTGGTTTAATTGAAGCGTTATCATATTACATTGACTAGTATCGTTTAAAGATAGGCAGAGTCTTTGTAAATAATCCAAAAACTTTGTGGCAGCTGTATTCCCTTCCCAATAAGGGCTCATGTCATAGTAAACAATAAGATTCCATTTATCTCGAATAACTTGCATGTTGCCCACTGTTTCGAAATACAGTGAATTGTTGTTTGGCAACGCTGATATGTTAAAACCTGCGTGAGATGATGTTATCAATGACATAAAAAAGATTAACGAAATTGCTACTGATACAAATTTGGATTTGATTGTACTGCTTGTTTTCCGCTCGTCAGGTTCCTTTAAGTTGCTGTTGATTTCCCGATTAACCTTTCTATCTTCCGTCATATTGCTTGAAGGAGGCGATATCGGCAAGATTGAGAGTTTCACAACCGGCCTTTTAACTATTCCGCTTTTTGTTTTTAATGTTACTACCCGAACTAATCCATCTTGACCTGGGTGAGTTTCTAATACTCTACCCATCATCCATTTTCCAGGTGGTAGATTGTCGTCCTGGATGGTCACTAGATCGTCGATGTTGATATTTTGCTTAGTGCTTCGCCATTTGCTTCTTACAGATAGCTGCGTTAGGTATTCCGATCTCCATTTCTTCCATAGGTCATTTACTATCTTAGCTGATAAATGCCATCTAGTTCGAGCATCTGTTTCCGTTTCAATTATAGCAGTTCCAGACCTCCCGGTCAAGAAATGCGCTGGTGTAAGTACGTTCAAATCTTCGATATCTTCAGATAGGGCACACAAAGGTCTGGAGTTCAGACAAGCCTCTACCTGTGCTAATATAGTGCTGAACTCTTCGAAAGTCAGCTTCTGCTCTCCAATTACTCGCTTGAGGTGATATTTTAAGCTTCTAATGGCACGCTCCCACAGACCTCCTGCACTTGGCCAAGCTGGCGCGTTAAAGTGCCATTCTATATTTAAATCTGCTAATTCTGCGAAAAAGTTACGATCATAAACGATTTCGAAGTCGTGATAACTTTCCTGTAGCATTCTATTTGCTCCTACGAAATTTGTCCCATTATCGCTATAAAGATGGCGTGGCGCTCCTCTTCTGGCGGCCATCCGCCGTAATGCTGCTAAGAAGCCAATACTGCTTAGGTCGGATACAAGCTCTAAATGTACAGCTTTAGTCGCTAGACAAATAAACAACGCAATATATCCTTTTGTGGTCTTAATACCACGCCCCTTGTTGCTTTTAACATCTACGAAACCAGTATAATCCACTCCGGTGTGATAGAATGGCGGGGCGGGGTTGCTTCTAGCTATGGGTAAGTCTCCCATCAATTGATGCTGTAATTTGGGCTCATGTTTTCTACAGGTGACACAGTTTCGTACTTCTTTCCTTACAGCTTTATTTCCAGCGATTATCCAGTATCTCTGCCTCAGATTAAATAAAGTTAATCGCGGTCCACCATGAAAGGTGAGCTGATGAGCTTTCTGAATTATTAAAGTCGTAAGCCGACTGCTATAAGGCAATATGGCTGGATGCTTCATTTCCATGCTTATGTTTGCTTTGGTTAAACGGCCTCCAACTCGTAGAATCCCCTCGTGGTCAAGGAAGGGATTTAATTTTAGTAAATTACTTCTGCTACTCAATTTATTATGTTTTCGTAATGTCGTGATTTCCTCTGTAAACTCAGCTCTTTGTACATATTTTATAAGAAGTAACTTTGCTTTCCGCAATTCATGCAAGGTAAGAAATTCAGGTAAACCACTTTGTTTACCTAAAGTGATTGGAATCTGCTTGAATTGTATCGTTTTGATGGCTCGTAAAAGCCATGCAACTATTTTAGTTATTTTATTAAGTGAGCTGAACTTAAGTAACAATTGTAATATGATGCTTTCCTTGTTATCTGTTTGTGCAGCATTCACTTTGTTTGCTGTTGATTTTGCCTTTATTTCTTGATCCGTGGTATAAACGCTTTGTTTTGCTTCTAATTTTTCATCAAACGTTTTCAATGACTGCGGTCCTTGCCACCACAGTGTTTGATCTTTCAATTGTGAGGCTGAAATGCCTCTACTGGCTGCATCTGCCGGATTATCCTCCGACTTAACATATCGCCAGCAGCTTGGCTTCATTGTTGCTGTGATAAATTTAGTCCTGTTCGCGACAAAGGGTTTCCATCGGCTGTAATCACCTTGTAGCCACCCTAGGACCACCATGGAATCCGTCCACCCGTATATCCGGATGTTCATTCCGCTATAACAGTTAATGACTTTATTCATTAACTTGGCTAGTAGATACGCTCCGCTTAATTCTAATCTTGGCAAAGATACGCTTTTAGAAATAGGTACTAGTCTAGTCTTAGCAACTACTAGTACCACAGATGTTTCATCGTTTTGCTGTAATCGCGCGTAAATAACTGCCGCGTAGGCTTTAGTCGATGCGTCACAATAACCGTGCAGTTCTATGACGTTATTAGGTTGATACCCGATCCAGCGCGGTATTTTGCATTGATTCAAGTATTCCATGTCTATTTTTATCGGTACCCATTCATCTTTGATGTTTACAGGAACTTCTTCATCCCAATGCATTTTATTTAACCACAGTTTTTGGAATATCAGTTTTAATTTTGTTGTGAGTGGGGACAACCACCCCAACGGGTCGAATACTTTTGATATCTCCGACAAAAGTAGTCGTTTAGTAATTTTGGCGTTAGGATTAGCTGTGTTATACTTGAAAGTAAACATGTCATCACAAGAGTTCCAACGAAGGCCTAATGTTTTTGAAGTACTTTCTGATTTGAAGTTAAAAATTATGTCGCCATTGCTGCTGCTCTGCTCTATATTTTCCAGAAGTTCTGGATGATTTGCACACCATTTTCTCAGTGTAAAACCTCCTGATTTCAATAATCTGTTGAGATCTTCGATGAGCTGCTTTCCTCTTTGGATAGAGTGAGAACCATGGACCAAATCATCCATATAAAATGATTCTTCTAAAATCTTTGCTGCTTCCGGATATGCACTTCGTTCATCCGAGGCTAGACGTTTTAAAGTCAACATTGCTAGGAATGGTGCTGATTTTGTACCGTATGTGACGGTAGCTAGGTTGTACGTTTGTAGTGGTTGATCTGGCGCATCCCTCCAGATGATTTGCTGATATTGCTGATCTGCTTCATCCACCATTATCTGCCTGTACATTTTTTCGATATCTGATGTGTAAGCATAACGATATTGCCGCCACTTCAGTATCAGTTCTTGTAGATCCTGTTGTAAATTAGGGCCTTTATACATCAGGTCATTCACACTATATCCGCTTGATGTTCTTGCTGACGCGTTAAACACCACCCGTAGCTTTGTAGTAGCTGATTCTGCTCGTTGGACGGAATGGTGCGGCAAGTAACACGATAGCGCTTGTTTGTTTTTATTGCTGTTACTAGGCACCATATGTCCTAAAGCTATGTACTGACTAATGAATGTTTTATATTGTTCCGCTAGAACAGGTTGTTTGGTAAATTTACGTTCCAGATTTTGGAATTGTGCTATTGCCATCTCTTTAGATGAGCCTAGTTTTTCATTGATGTCTGGTTTTAGTGGCAATTTTACCACGTACCGGCCGTCTTCGCGACGTTTTGTAGTGGAGGAATAAAAATCGACACATTCTTGATCTTCCAATGATAAATTTGATTTTTCGCTTATATCCTCGATGTCCCAAAACTGCTGAATATCGTGGATATTATTCATGATCACGTTGCACTGTAGTGATGCTATTTGGCCACCACCGTATATGATCCACCCAAGCTGTGTTTCTTGCAACACTGGCTGCGATAAACTCTCTCCTTTGATCAATCCTCCCATTGATATCAAGGCACTGACTTGAGCGCTTAGTAATAAGTCCACTGGACGGCTAATGTTAAAATATGGATCAGCTAATTTAAGATTTTCTATGTAGGACCACTTCGATGTGTCAATGGATTTATACGGGATATCCTTAAGTATGTTTTCCATGACGAGTACGTCGGTGGTAAACGAATAGTCGTTATACGTTGAGAAACAGCTTAGTGTGACTACACCATTACAATTATGCTCGACTTCACCTACTCCGCATATCAGTCCATTGAATTTAGATCTACGTAATCCTAATTTCTTTGCTGTACTTTCTTTTATTATTGAAACTTGTGACCCAGGATCAATAAGAGCCCTTAAAATGTGATATGATCCATCCCTCGTTGCGACTTTTAACAAGGCTGTAGCTAATAAAACTTCATTCGGCTCTGGATCATTCTGAGACACATGTGCAGTCATTGCGACATTGTCTTTTGGATTTGGGTCAGTTGTTGTTGTTGCTAGGTTGCTCGCATACGATATGTTTTTTGAGCAAGCGTCATGTAAAACGGAGTGATGATTTCCGTTACATTTGCGACATCGCCTAACGGAAATGCATTGCTGGCCATTATGATCGAATAAACAATTTCTACATAATTTCAAGTTTGCTACTGATTTCAATTTTGCTTCATCAGGCAATTGCAAAAACTTATCGCAATTGAACATGGCATGTTGTTGACCGCAAAATTGACATTTTGTGGTCGACACGTGTAAGGCTTTTGAATATGGCTGTAACTTGTTGTATTTATTGGCAAAATTATGGTTATATCGTCTTGCCTTTTGATTTTCAGGAACATCTCTGTTTGTCTGATTAGTTGATTTCGGTGTCGATTGATCTAGCTTCCTGCGAGATGTTTCCAGGCTCGTAAACTTACTTTCTAAGTAGTCTAAGAATTCCTGCAGTACCGGTAGCTCCCTAGAATTCTTAAGAGAGTCTATGTAATCTCCGTACGTTTCGCTATCCAGCTTCTGCGCTAGTAAATGCACAAGAAGCGGATCCCAAGTGCTGATATCGATTCCTAAGTTCCGTATGGCATGCAAACTTTCTAGTGTTACATCATGCAGTTTCTTAATATGACCTATCGTTTGATGCTGCGTACTCGGTAAGCCTAGTAAAGTATTGATTACCCACGTAAATATTAGCTTTTTATTGTTGTACCGATGGTTTAAGATTTCCCTACAGGTATGATAGTTATCGGAACTTATAGGAAGATGCTGAATAAGTTTTTCTGCTTCGCCCCTGACCTTCCCTTTTAGAAATTGCATTTTTTGCGCTTGCGACAAGGCAGGGTTGTTATGAATAGCTTCGCTAAAGAGGTCCTTGAATGACGTCCAATGTTGGTAGTTTCCTGAAAATACAGGTATATCCATTTTTGGAGTGGAGTGCTCTCTATGCGATACACTTCATAGCTTTTTATAGATAATTTTCTTTAAACGGATATATGATTGCTCATGCTGAGTATACACTTCTTCGTAATCCTTTTCCTCTTCACCTATCTCGATATCTATCTCCCAATGAAGGGAGTCAATTTGCGCCCAGCGCGCTTGAAGTGTTCTCAAGGCGTCCTCCATCTCCCATTTATCTGACATGGAGTCTAGGTCGATAAACCCTGCTGATCTCTTGAATGCTTTGAAATTTGCTGCTTGCTTACGCAGCATGTCATCTAATTTGCTGGTAGAGCCTTTTGACTCCATTGTACGTAAAATGCTGGCTTTTGCTGGCTGCTGATAACCCGATGGTCCTGCTACTGATAGTACGGCGTCCTCTTGGTGCTCCTGTATTGGTTGAGTACCCCTAACGGATTTCATAGGCGTTAGCTTGCTTGACAACTGTAGGCGTTGTTCATTGATGAGAGACTTGGCTGCTGTATAAAGTTTGCTAGCTTTTTCATGCTCCAAATTTATGAAGTATGAATGATCTTTAACCCCCTCAAATTGACAGATTGCTAAATGATTGTGCTGAAAATCTGACCAATACCTCTCAAACAACTCTAGTCGCCTTTTAAAATAGTCGTCCGATTTCCTATCGGCGCTATCCTTTTTTATATTTATCGGTATTTTCTTGATTGACTCGCTAAGTTCAAGTTGCTGGTAGTAAAGGTCCTCCATTATGCTGCTAGTTTGTTTATGATGAAAAAATGGAAAGATCTTACTTGTTCGAAACTGGTTTTCGACTGCTGCTGATTTGCTGTTGCACTCCAAATGCTGCTGCTGATGTAGCTGGGCACTGTCGCCCTGCTGCTGTAGATACCGAGTGCTGCTGCTGCTTAAATACCGATGTGCTGCTTGCTGCTCACGATGCTGATTGCCCCGTTATGAAGACGCTGATGTCACGCTGCTTCGGATGCTTAGGGACGGTGCTGCTGCTAACCTTGCAGCGACACCCTTTGGGTTTTGCTACAAACGCTTTGCTAAAGTTCTGAAGTTACGAAAGTTAGTCCACAGCTCACACGTATCACTGCAATCCAATTTGCTGATTTCTGAACGAGTTCACTCACAAGTTATTTGATACACGTTACTCCCCAAAGAAAAACGAATAATAAAACTCGCGAGGGCCCGCCCGATGGCTCGAAGGACCATGTAAAGGCTAGGAAGTTGGCTAAATGATACTGCTGCTTATAAAATCAAATTAAATATATTGTTCGGACCAAAGGTTTAGTTATACAAAGGAGCGAGGGAGCACACGCGATGGCCGTTAATCGTGTACTGAATGCTCAACCAATATTAATTAGTGAAATGAGGTAAAAATGCACGAATAAGCATTAGTGCATTATGACTGTATGGTTTCACCGTACATCTAGTATATATAAATGATCTACCCTATTTACTGAAAAACCAACCTCAAAATATGGTGTTATTTGCTGATGACACTTCCCTAATTTTTAAGATAAATAGGCGGGCCCAAAATCTAGATGACGTGAATAATGCCCTACTTCAGGTCCAAAATTGGTTCACAGCAAACAATTTGGTATTAAATGAAAAAAAAACCAAATGCATAAGATTTGCTTTACCGAATGTTAAAAGTAGTGATTGTGATATAATATTGAATAAAGAGAAACTTGAATTCGTAGATAAAACGGTTTTCCTGGGGATTACGCTTGATTCAAGGCTACTATGGGGTTCTCATTTGACATCTCTTGCGGGGCGGCTAAGTTCAGCAGCCTATGCCATTAGAAAAATCCGTCAGTATACTGATGTAGATACCGCTAGACTGGTTTATTTTAGTTACTTTCATAGTATAATGTCTTATGGCATTTTGCTGTGGGGACGGGCTGCAGATATTGAGTCTATATTTATTCTGCAGAAAAGAGCCATCAGAGCCGTATATAATCTTCGTAGGCGCGATTCTCTAAGGGAACTGTTTAAGGATATTGGCATCATGACGGTACATTGTCAATACATCTACGAAAACATAATGTACGTCAGAAAAAATCTGCACCTTTTTGGTAAAAGGGGTGACAGACATAATTACAGTACTAGAAATAGGGACCAACTAGTTCAGCCAGGTTTCAGACTCGCTAAAGTAGACTCATCTTTCATGGGGTACTGTTTGAGATGCTATAATAAAATTCCACAAAGTATTCTTGAACTGAATGAGACGAAATTTAAAACATGCATTAAACGCACACTATGTAAGCAAGCATATTACAAGTTGAGCGATTATATCGCTGATAAAAATGCTTGGCTCAATGCTGGTCCTGCTCCACATGGACAGGGGCGCATAAATTGATAGCATTAAATTGTATTGTTGGAGCTGCTGAAGATTGTACAACTATCTTTGCATTGTATAGAATCAATCTCTTTAGTATTATATAAATGCATAGCCCATATTGTGTGAGTACTATGTACTAGAAAGCTATCATTCACTGGAAACCTACGTCTTTTCTTGACTTGAATGTGCCCTGGCGGTTTGGAGTATGTCATGCTCACTCAATTGTCTCGCTGATCATGAATTGCGCATGTGTTGGATCATTTAGTTCTCTTCAAAATGGTTGAGTTGAATGGTGCTGATCCATGCGTCATGTCCGTGAACGGGCGCTGTCAGTTGTGACTGGTCATCTCTTGGTTGCCATGGCTTATTTGAATGAATTATTTTGATTTGTATTTTTTTTTTGTTTGTGTGTTTTTGCTGTGGACACTTTTACCGTGCACATCTTGCTACATTGTTCTCACATAATATACCATCTCAACGTGAATGATGTAACCAAGATTTTGTAACAATATTCTGATTTAAAAGAGTGTCCATGGAGTTTCTTGCCCGTTCTTCTCCATAGAGATCTACGCTAGGGAATGGGCAACTACAGTACTTTCACAGTTTTTATGTCTTGTGACTGGGACTGTAGCTACATTTAATTTTCATCTTTGTTTCGACAATTCAAAAGTGCCTGTAACTGGCTTACTTGAAATAAATGCTTTGATTTTGATTTTGATTTTCCTACAATTCCAAATGACATATTTAAAATAATAAAGTCTTTAAAAATACACACAAAACTGGATACGATAACATATCTATCTAGAAATATCCCAAGTAATCAACGTATCATAAAGCCTTGGATTACCTTGGGCATCCTTCGCTGTATAAAAAACCGAAATAAATTGCAAAAACAAAATCGCAATGATCCTCATGACGAAATTCTTAAAATAACTTATACTAGATACAGGAACTACTGCAATAACTTAATAAAAAAATTGAAAAGAAAATATGAAAGAAATTTACTTGCACAATCAGTATCCAACAACAAATTACTATGGAAAAATATAAAAACCATCACATACTCAAATAGATTAAAAAGTCAAAATGTAGAATTGTTAAACGTAAAAACAACCCCCATAGAATCAATAAACTGTGTTAATGCTTATTTTGCTAATATTGGAAAACAACTTGCCCAAAAAATTAATCCAGAATTAAATAATATCCCTGATAACCGAAGGAATGCATTAGAATCACAACTCAATACCTTCGTTCTGTTAGATACGGACGATTCTGAAGTAGATGGTATTCTGATGAATCTGAAATCTGACAGTGCCCCTGGCTGGGATAATGTATCAACAAAATTCTTAAAATACATAAGAAAGGAAGCTGTCCCCATTATAACTCACCTCACTAACCTCTGTTTCCAAAAGGGTGTCTTCCCTGCTCCTCTAAAACAGTCCGTTATAACCCCAGTTTACAAGGGTGGGGACAGAGACGATGTCAGCAACTACAGGCCTATTTCTGTTTTACCGTCGATATCAAAAGTGCTTGAAAAAATTATAAATATTAGACTAACCAATTATTTTAAAAAATTCAATCTTTTATCTAACTCACAGTTTGGATTTAGACAAGGTGTATGTACTGAAGATGCAGTAACTGCGCTAAGTTCTCTTGTAGCTGAGCACCTTGACAAAGGAAACAGATGCCTGTCTGTTTTCTTAGACCTCAAAAAAGCATTCGACACCGTCTCTGTCCCAATCCTTGTGAACAAGCTGGAAAAAGCCGGAATAAGAGGGGAGGCACTCAGTTTACTCAAAGACTACCTCTCCAACAGAAAACAAAGAGTAAAGATAGGACAGTACTCCAGTGACGAGGTGGATGTATCATACGGCGTCCCACAGGGTAGTGTTTTAGGGCCTACCCTCTTTCTCCTGTACATAAATGATCTCTGTAACATGGAAATAGAAAATGCTAGAGTATTCTCGTACGCAGATGATACATCTATTGTGTTCTCTGGTTCATCCTGGCACGAAGTTAAACTGAGAGCTGAGGCAGGAATGGCTCGGGTAGCTGAATGGCTAAAAAGTAATTTACTTTCCCTAAATACTAATAAAACTAACTACATATGTTTTAGTATCAGTAACCGAACACAGCCTATTGACGAGTTAGATTTAAAGGTACACATATGTGGAGACACGTCTACTGTAAACTGTAACTGCCCATGCATTGAAAAGGTGTCTAAAACTAAATATCTTGGAGTTGTGGTGGATCAGTCACTGTCCTGGTACCCTCAACTTGAGCAGATTTCTGGGAGGATAAGGAAACTCAGTTGGATCTTTAAAACCCTCAGGCATATTGTTCCTACCAAAATAGAGAGCTCTAAGAACCGTCCCAGAAATCTCTTAAATGAAATATATGTAGCACTGGCCCAGTCTGTACTATTATATTGTATACCAATTTGGGGCGGTACAGCAAAAACAAAATTTATAAACATAGAACGAGCGCAGCGGGCATTAATAAAAATAATGTATTTTAAAAATAAAAGATTCTCCACCACAAGCTTATACCAAATAAGTAACTTACTCTCTGTAAGGAAACTGTATATAACCCAAATCATTCTAAAAAAACATAAAACCCTACCATATAATGATAAGGAAAAATCTAAAAGAAGAAAAGATTTAGTTCTCCAAGTTCCCCAAAGTAAAACTAGATTTGCATGCAAACAATTTAATAAACGCTCTACTCAGCTGTATAACAAAATTAACAAACACGTTTATGTATACAATAAAAGTTACCATGACTGTAAAAAAAGTTTAATAGACTGGATAAAACCACTTACCTATGAGGAAACCGAGGCACTCCTGGAACATGTTGGTTAGCCGAAATATACCACATATATCTACCATATCTTAAAACTACACACCATACCACACCACACACCTCATCATACACACCACTCACACACGCCACACCACACAACACAACATCGCACCACACCACGCCACACCACACCCCACTACACCACAACACAACACAAAACATAGCACACATGACACACCTCACAACATTCCACGCACCACGCCACACATCACACCACATCGCGCGACTCACCACATACCACACATAACACCGCACTATTTACCACACCATGGCACACTTTACATCACTTGCACTGACTGGGAATAAGTTTTACAAGTTTTATTTTACTGTTAATAATTTAAATTGCAACTTTACTTATATATATATTTTTTTTTTTTATATCCTAAGATTAGTATGTTTAAACTAAATATAAATACCTACAGAAAAATGTACTTACATTGCATATTTACCCTAAAGCTTGCTTATTTACACTATAATATCAACTCGTGTTAGAATAAGTGTACGACAAAGATGTTGAAAGAGCGGAGCCTTCTAATACAGGCATTGTTTGCCTAAATGGGGGCTCCAAACACATTCACATGTAATGTAATTTCTAATAACACAATAAACTATTTTGTATTTGTATTTGTATTTTTGTATCTACTTTAATTATAAAGCATGGCGCACTATCCATTAGTCCGGTTCTAAGCCGCAAAAATAAAAATAAAAATAAATTGATGTTGTTGTAAGGTATCAGGATCAATCTATGCATCCAAGATGGAAAATTTCCTAGTAAGCTTGAACAAAGGCTTGATGATTGAGACATCATCAAGCCTTTGGTCAAAAAGGCTAAAGAGGAGGATATCTCTTGCTACAGGCCAACGAAATCCCATTTTTCTCCAAAATCATTGGAAAAGTAATCTACAATAGCATTTATAACTATTTTGAAAAACACAACCTTTTTGCCACTGAACAAAATGGATTTCATAAAAGCAAGACTATCAATATGGCGATCTGCGATCTGCGATCTTCTTAGTAGGTTAGTAGTATTTACATAAATATGAACAATAGGACGCCAGTAACGGCTATGTATATGGACATGACCAAAGCTTTCGACCATGTGGATCATAAATAACTGGTCGAAAAACTGTATAAATACGGCATACGGGGTAATGCTCTAAACTTGATAAAATCGTATTTAAGCCAGAGATTACAAATAATTGAAATAAATAAGCTTTCTTCTGCGACGAAAACTAAAGTGCAGTATTTATCCCAATCATCTATCAGCAAACCCGAGAGTTGTCACTTATGGCATGCCCCAGGGAAGTGTTTTGGGTCCCTTACTTTTCCTTATTTGTATAAACGATTTACCAAGAGCCGTAAAAATTCCGTTAGTCCTTTTTGCTGATGATAGCACTGCTGTGTTTTCTCCAATTGACATCAACACATTTGAAAATGACAAACGATACTTTAAATGACATTATAAACATGTAATAATCTCATAATTAATTTAGATAAAACAAAAATAGTCAGTTATTCCCAAAGAAAAACCACATTGACATTAAACACAAATTACGAAATGAAAATAATAGAAAAAACAGATACCATCAAATTCCTAGGAATGTGGATCATAATTATGTGGATTGACAAAAATATGTTATGGAAAACGCAAATTGATACGGTGTGCAAGAAACTAAATAAATTTTCATACGCTTTATACAGGTTAACTAAGATTGTTAATCAAGCAGCAGTACTAACCGCCAATCATGCCCATGTAACGTCTACGCTTAGATATGGACTAATTTATTGGAGGAATGCTACAAACAGGAAACGAGCTTTTAGGACGCAAAAGAAATGTCTTAGAGCTATTTGTGGCATACGTGCCCCAGAAAGCTGTATGCTATACTGCCGTCTACATCTATGAGGTCGCTACATTTAAAACCTACAAATAAAACCATTAAGGAAAAGTTTGGTAACCTGCACTCCCGTCGACATGCCGACAAAATAACAAATATCAAAAACATCAAATAACCCCTCCCGCTCTGGACGGAGCAGGAGGGAGTGTCAGACTTTTACTGACTAAAACCCATCCATGTTCCTTCATCGCCCTTTGTGTCCCGGGGCCACGCCGCGGTATCTCTTTCGAACAGTCCCGCCACCCTTGAGGCGCGCGTGGAACACGAACGCGCCGTCGACACGGCCTGTCGTCATGAGACGGACGGACGGCGAGCTAGCCCATAGCCCACCGTCCACAGGCCCGTGCCTATGGTGGCCGGGGGCCACGTGGTGGTGGCCCCCGACGCCCGGGGCGTCCCCCGCGGCGTCCGGGACGTTGAGAGGTTCTCTCCCTCTCACGTTCCGCCACCTCCTTCTCTAGCATTACTGCTTCGCAGGAGGTGACGGCGTCCCATTCCGTCTCGCTCCGGACCATGGCTGGCACCAGGGCCGGACGCGAGAGGTCGCCGCCGCCGATCGCCGCTTGGAGGACACGGCGGTGCTCCGCCCACGCGGGGCACACCTCCACCGTGTGTTCCACCGTGTCCTCCGGTCGATCCTCACAATGGAAGCACCCGGGCGTTTCCTCCCGCCCGATTCGGTGCAGGAACCTCCCGAACACTCCGTGTCCGGTGAGGACCTGCGTCAGGCGGAAGGTGAGGACGCCGTGGCGTCTCTCAAGCCACTCCTCAAAAGAGGGGACTTATCGCCACTATCGTGGCGTGCCCTGCACGGGGTTGCGACAGTCGCTCTCTCCATGTCGCCATGAGATCCCGCCGGAAGTCTGTCCGCTGAGCGACAATTTGTCGCGGCAGCGGAGTTTCCCCCCGGCGTAGCGCCTCCGCGCGCAATTCGTGTAGGCGCGCGAGGACTATCGCCTCCAGATCCCATGGCGGCAATCCGGCAAGGAGGCTCGCCGCCTCGCGGGCAATCGTGCGGTAGCCCCGGGCCAGCCTTACGGCTACTACCTTTTGGGGCGCGTTCAGATAGTGGGCGGCACGCCGCCTCAAAGAACGCGCCCACACCGGGGCCCCGTAAAGGGCCATGGACCGCACGACTCCCGCGTAGAGCCTCCGGCAGGAGGCGTTCGGCCCCCCCAGGTTGGGCAGGAGCCGCCTGAAGGCAGCCCCAGTCCGTTCCATTTTGGGGGCCAAACGCTGTCGAGGACGAGTCCTAGGTACTTCAAAGTCGACTCGACACCGATGGATACCCCTCCTACCGTGAGTAAGGATCCCGGAGGTGGCGCATTCCGAGGCCCATGAAAGCACATGGCCTCGGACTTGTGCAATGCCACCTCGAGACCCAGTTGCCGGATCCTCTCAACGACTGTCGCAACCCCGCGTGTCATCGCTTCGGCCGCCGCCTTGTGCGACCTCCCCTGGGCCAGCACCAGCGTGTCGTCAGCGTAGCAAACTACGCTGACACCACTAGGGAGGTCGGCGCGCAGCACCCAGTCGTAACCGATGTTCCACAAGGGCGGCCCTAGGACCAATCCCTGCGGAACACCGCACGACATCTCTCGCCGGTTCCATTCTCCGCTGCGACCGGGGTAGATGACGGCTCTGTCCGTCAGATAGTCCCCGACTACTCGACGGAGGTAGGTCGGCACCCGGTGATACCGGAGTGCCTCCCTAATGCAGCTCCAGGGCATGGAGTTGAAGGCGTTGGCGATATCGAGAGACACCGCCAAGACAACCCCACCCCTGGACACCGCATCCCCCGACGTGAGGGCTCTCACGCGCATGATGGCGTCCACCGTAGAGCGCCCCTTGCGGAAACCAAACTGGTGTTCCGCAAGGTCCGGCCCAGTCCCCGCAAGGTGCTCGGCGAGGCGGTTTGCAATGACTCTTTCAAAGAGCTTGCCCACCTCGTCGAGCAGCACCACGGGCCGGTATGCGGACGGAGAGTTCGCAGGGCGCCCCGGCTTCCGGATGAGGACCAGCTTCCCCGTCTTCCAACGAAGCGGGAACTGGCCTCTCTCCAAGCATGCGCTTAGGAGCCCCTCCAGTCGGGGCCCGAGAGCCTCCGAGGCCAGGACCCAGGCTTTGCCAGGCAAGCCATCGGGTCCCGGGGCGGTATTTTTGGCACTGAGCCTACGTACCGCCACTCTCAGGTCTACCCCAGTCACCTCCGGAGTGTCGTCGTCGTCCTGGTGATCCGCTTCCAGCACCGCAGGCGGCGGAGCCATAGGCGGGGGGGATGTTCCCCTCGCGAAGGGAACAGAGTGCTCACCACGTCCTCCACGAGCTCAGGCCGGAGACTCTGCGTCAGCGGGGGGGCCCAGGGGCGGAGTTTATCCCGCACCATTTTATAAGGGCGCCCCCAGGGATCTCTGTCGAGAGTCCCCAGCATCTCCTCGCGGGCCAGATCCCTGGCCCGCAGGACAGCCTCGCGGAGAGTGGTCTTCGCCGCTCTGTACCCCTCATATAGCTCCGCCTCAATGGCTGCCGCATCCGGTGGGCGGATGTGGAGCCTGCGATGCCTGGCGTACAGGTGCCGTGCAGCGACGCACGCCTCGCGCAGAGACGTTAGCTCTCGCGACCACCAGTACACCTGACGCCGCTGGCGCTGGAGCCGACAGCCCCGCCGGAGGACTGGCTCGACGGCCCAGGTCCGGGTGCGGCAGCCGCAGCAGCCGCCTATGACACCGTACTCGGCATCGTGCTTGGGCCCGCGGCTGCCTTCTTTGCACCCAGGGCGGGGCGCAGAACAATTCCCTCCAGGACGGAGAACCGCGCCTGGAAGGAAGCCAGCTCCTGCCGAACCAGGTTCAGGACCTGGTTCTCCACCGGCACGGGCTCGGCTTGTCGCTGCTGCTGCTGTTGTTGGTGGCCCCCATTTGGAGGCGCAGCACGGCTACCAGCCTCGCGCAGATTGGCCAGGTCTGCGTGGAGCTTGGCGTTCTCCTTTTGGAGAACCTCCATGGGGGCCGTCAGGCGGGCCACCTCCTCCCGCAGTTTGGCCACATCTCCCTCTGACGAAGGAGGTGGTGGAGGCCTCGCAAAGTTGGCCTCCGCTGCCGCCATGGTGGAGGCGGAAGCGCCGGGTATGGCCTTGAGTTTAGATGAGGTCCTCATCTTATTGGCCACGCCCCTTATTGCGGCTTCCACCTCCTTAGCAAACCTGGCCTTACGCTCCGCCTCGGAGCCGCCAGTTGCACCCGCCTCGTCGCCAGACCTGGGAACAGTAGTGCCCGGGGGGCGCACCTCCTCGGCAGGTCTTGCCGACTTCACGGGGGCAGAGAGCCCCCTCCCCTTGCCCCGGATCCCCCCACGCTTGTTGGTGGGGATTTTTCGGGCCAAGGCCTCCTCATCTCCGGATGACGAGCCCCGGTCGCCATCCCGCCTGGGCCGCTTGCGGAAGAACTTGCTGTTCTCCGCAGGCGTCCCGGCCCTCACGCGACGGGAGCTCTCTGAGCCTCCCACGCTCACCTCACTTGATGCTACGTCGGACTCCGACGCCACATCCCTCCTCTCCTCTGTTTTGCAGTTGCCGGCGGTGTTTGTTTTTTTATTAATTTCATCCATATCTAATCCCACGAGTCTGGGGGAAATAAGCTACAATCTAGGCAGAGACCCCTGTACCTAGAAGGGCAGATTTAAGCATTTATTACTCGCCATGGGGGTCTAGAGGTACCCTGGCGAGGAGTGCACTAGTGACTGATTTGTTCCATGGAACACCCGTCAGCCATACATCCCCTCGCGGTGCGTCGCCACTTGGGATTCGGGGTAACTTTTTATAGAGGTTTTCTACCTCGCGGTCCGGGCGGTTAAGCCAAGACCCTCGGTCCCCTATCGAAACCGCGAGACGTGATCCACAGCGCTTCGATAGCCAGATTACGAGATTGACGGTGACAGAGGAGGACGGATCCTTCTCTGTATGCTCGGAGGCAGGGTGAGTGCACACCGAGCCCGCCCTCATTCCTCAGCTGTGCCCTCTGCCTGACAGAGGGTCACGCAGAGGAATGCACCGTTGGTCCTGAAAGGACCCTACCCTTGTCAGAATCATTAGCCGCGGCGGTCACATTCCCCGGGGGATAAAAGGAAACTCTCATTTCCTCTCATTCCCCGGAGCAGGATACCGCCGCGTCCAGGGTGTACCGGCCCAGCAGCTGCTCTTCCCTCCAGACGTATCGAGAGGGACCAGCAGCCGCCAGACACACGTGGAGGACTTCTGACATCGCACCCCATGGGAGCCCCCCTTAAATATTAATTTTATTCTGTTTTTAGTATTTGTTGTTATAGCGGCAACAGAAATACATCATCTGTGAAAATTTCAACTGTCTAGCTGTCACGGTTCATGAGATACAGCCTGGTGACAGACAGACGGACAGACGGACAGACGGACAGACGGGCAGACGGACAGACGGACAGACGGACAGACAGACGGACAGACATCGAAGTCTTAGTAATAGGGTTCCGTTTTTACCCTTTGGGTACGGAACCCTAAAAAAAAACTCAAATATACTGGACAACTGGATGTTCATAAAAATGGACCCCATGGAACACGTTAAAATCACATCGAAATAGTTGAAATGTCACCTATGTTGACAAGGCACCGGGCCAAATTACAAAAAGAGGCACACCCACCATCTCCGGGCTCGTCGCTCAGCTCCGCCTCGCAGCCGCCGGGGCGCGCCACACCCGTGAGCACCGTGTCACCGGTCGCTGCAGTTGCGTTGAGCTCGAGCGACTAGTTTTTCTCCCCGCCGTCGACACCGCCACCACCACCAAGAGGACGACGACGAGGAAGAGGACGGCCACCAGCAGGCTTGGGACCTCGAGGCCAACAGGCCCCGAGCAGGGTCCCTGCTGCCGGTGGAAATATGTCGCGCATGCGATGGACTCAGTTCATTAATGAAAACGTCATGCGCGCATATTATGGGGCTACTGAGGGGGGAAGCAACATGACTGCGTACCGTAGTCGGATGCTCTCTCTGTTTCAGGTACTTGAGCCGGCTGTCAGCGTAGAGGCACAACGACTGTCGGATCAGGTGCGGGTCATCCAGCGTAACCATATGTTGGATGACACCGTACTTGATCGACTACGCTCCGAATCACGGAGTAACCGACTTACGCCTGCTTTGCCAATGATCGCAGTGCAGCAGCAAAATATTCCCAGTGCGCCGCCGCGATCCGACTACGATGGTGAAGAGGATCGTGACGAAGTTATATCCGTGAGTACCCAGTGCAACGCCCAATTGAGGAGCGCTTTGGAAGGTGCGTTCCGGGAGTATCGTTCCACACCGCCACGTTTGCCTCGTTTGCCTATGCACAATAAAAACAAGGCGCTGATGTGTGCTCTAGATTCGCAGCTGTCAAATTGCTTTGACAGCAGCAAAGACCTCGCCGATACCCACTCAATATTGTACTGTGGAGCTGTAGCGGCATGTCGTGTAACTCACGTCAAATTCCCCAACAACGACAGAGCTACACGACCAAAATTAGCTGTTCCAGCTTGGCAGTGCAAGATTGAGCGGCGTATCGGTGAGGCTAGGGCACTCATCGGCAAGTTAATCTGCTTCAGGGAGGGCAATACTTGCCCTAGAGTGATGCGCTTTGTGAGGCGGGCGTTTTCGTGAACTGATATTAGTTTCCGAGATTACTTGGCCCGCGTCACAGAGCGTATCGACTCCCTGAAGCAGATCTGTGCATGGGCAAGCCGTATTCGTCGGTACAAGCGGCGAGTGGAACGGTACACTCAGAATCGCACATTCCAAAGCGATGAAAGGTGGGTATATAGGGCTTGGGAGCGACCGGACCAAGGTGTGACTGACACGCGTCTACCGAATGATAGCGCCATGTATTTATTTTGGCGCAACATCTGGTCGGTGCCTGTCAGTCACACTGAGGGCGATTGGACCCGGGAGGTTGAACAAGCGTGTGATCCTATACCAGAAATGGGGGCAATCATCATCAGCCCCCAAGACGTAGCTCGTGCAGTCCGTCCGTTGCCTAACTGGAAATCTTCAGGGCCGGACGGACTGCACAACTTCTGGATCAAGTGGTTCCAAAGATCACACGCTCGTTTGGCGTCCCAGTTTCAATCAGCCTTAGAGTCAGGGTCGCTGCCCCAGTTCCTGACGACAGGAATTACCCACCTGCTCCATAAATCAGGTAGTGTTGCGGAGCCCAAAAATTATAGACCAATCACTTGTTTACCAACGCGACGGTCTATAAAGTTCTTACATCCATTTTGAGAGCTAAAATCAACCAACATATTGATAGTAATTCTATTATGTCTGCCTCTCAGAATGGATGTAGGAACGGGTCCCGCGGCACTAGGAGCCGCTCCCGAAAGAATCTGTCTACATGTTGGATAGATTATAAGAAGGCCTACGACTCTGTGCCTCATACATGGCTCATGAAGGTGCTGGAGTTGTATAAAATAGATGCAACTCTACGTACCTTCCTGATGTCATGTATGGGACACTGGAGAACGGTTCCTCGCTATCCAGGATGTCGATAGATCCAGGGGAACAGCGAACCGATAAGGATCGAGCGTGGTATATTCCAGGGTGATAGTCTGAGTCCATTGTGGTTTTGTCTAGCCTTGAACCCTCTCAGCACACTGCTGGAGCGTTCAGGTCTAGGCTATCTATTGAGGAGAGATGGTCAGGTCATATCTCACCTTCTTTACATGGATGATCTGAAACTCTTTGCCCCCAACAGTTTGCAACTGATGAAGCTACTGAAGGTAACATGTCATGGTCATGGATTGTGGACGGACGTGTTCGCTAGCGCACGCTCATTTTAAGCTCTCAGTTTTTAAATTGCCAACCCCAGTAAAAAGTGCACTACTATACCTAAAAGTTATATCAGTACAAAGCTGAATTCAATACCTATAAAACAGTGCCAGTGAATCCGTAATCGGACTACCATTGCCGAAGATACAACAGTTTTTAAATCAGTGCAAAACATAAACTTTGAACAGCTGACCGGTACGGGTGAGTCACGGAGCGCGAGAGCGCCGCACTACCACATCACACTATAGCTGTCGCAGTCACACTACCTCAATACGGGCCGCTGCTGCCCTGCTCTCTCGTCGATCACGCACACAGCACGCATTCGCTCGCGTGCAATACAAGTTTGTGTGTTTATCAAAACTTACAACTTACACTGAACCGTATTATGAATATGTCGTGTGAAGCCTGTAAGCAAGACATAAAAACGACAGATAGACCAATTAAATGCTCTAATTGTGCGACCAACTACCACAAAATATGTGTTAATGCTTCATCGATCGACTCAAGTAAACAAATCGAAATCTGGCTATGCCCTTCTTGTAGGGTCAAGACACCTCGCACGGATAACAGCAACACTCCTGCTCGACCAGCGAACACAAGCGCCGAGCTTGACGTCTCTAACATAAATACACAATCGCGCGGGCACAAGCGCGTAGCTATTGGGTCACCCGCTAGAGACTTCACTGACAACCAATCTTTCGCTGAGCTTCTCTCCGAAATCAGGATTATGCGATCGGATATGGATGAAGTCAAAATATCACTGAAGTCATTGCTCGATGGTGTTATCAAATGCAATGCCCGACTTGACAGCTATGAAGGGAGGATAAAATCACTCGAGCAAAGTAATTCGCAGGTTGTTATTTTAAACGAAACAATTTGTAACTTGAAGGACCAACTAAACCATCAAATGCAGTCAGCAATGCGTAATGAGATTGAGATCATGGGCATCGAAGAATCCCCCTCCGAAAATCTCCAGCATATAGTACGCGGTACGCGGGTACGCGGTTAGTAATAACTAACCGCGTCTAAGCTCGGGGTCCAGGTGACTGTGGATGACATCGACTGGACAGCTCGAGCAGGCCTAAAGAAAAGTCCTGTGCGCGACTCAAACACAAAGTTTCCCAGGCCTATCATCGTAAGACTACTAAGAAGGGCAAAAAGGGACGAGCTCATAAAGGCATCCAAAACTAGGCGCAATTTATCCTCCAAGGACATTGACATTCAAGGACCTGTCCGTAAGATATTTGTCAATGAGCATCTTACCAAGGAGAATCGCATCTTGTTTCGTGAGGCTCGGACCCGTGCCCAGAGTGCGGGTCACAAATACTGCTGGACGAACAACGGGCGCATACTTATCCGCAAGATTGAAGGGCAACCAGCCATCACTATCAAGAGCATTAAAGAACTCGACACTTATCTTGAAAAGCAATCGAGTTCACTTATACCGGCTACCTCAACTCAGGAATAATTTTAGCTTAATAATAGTCTTTATTATGCCTTGTTGTAATTGTATAGTTCTTATTTTATGCAAAAACGCAGATATCACATTCACAACACTTAAACCAAATCTAAAATGTATTATATCATCTTACAATCAAACAGAAACACATCACACATACACCGTAACACTTCAAACTTGCAACAAAATCATTTTTTCTGATCCCCATCACTCCCTATTCTTTTCGTACGCGGGTGTTGGACAAACACCTAGACAAAAAAATGCGGCTTTAATCATCTCTCTCTCCCCTGTAATAATAATATTTGACTATGGCTAACTCCGATGTATTAACCGATATAGACGAAACATTGAGCATATCATGCCGCACTGTCGAGAAACTGGAGTTGTGCGGGACCGTGCTTCTGGAACATAACTTCAGGGTATTAACTACAAACATTAGGAGCCTACAGAAAAATTTCCTCAGCTTCCAAGTATCGTTATGCCGTCTTGAATTTCAGCCAGATGTTATAGTCTTAACGGAATGCTGGTTAAATGACAACTCCGTTATCTTCCAATTGCCGGGATATAGAAGCTATCAAACCACCAAAACCATTAATAAGTGTGGAGGAGTAATTGCTTATGTAAGGGATCTCTGGACTGCCTCAGTCTCCGAACCTGAATTTGACGACGCCAACTGTCTGCAGATTAAGCTACAGAATAAATTTACACTCCTCGGTATATACCGTTCACCTTCATTCGCCAATACCGACCGCTTCCTAAACTCACTAGACGATTCCTTAAATAAACTTAAAAGCGAAACATGTGTTGTTGTGACGGGTGATATCAACATTGACTTATTAAACGACTCGCCGAATGCCGCCCATGTGGCTTATCAATGTTTGATGGCTGAACACGGGTTGCTACCTGCTATCACTCACCCGACACGGGGAAAAGCATGTCTAGATCATGGCTACATTAAACTCAAAGGCACTACTGCACAGGGGATCGTCTGTGAGGCCTCAGTAACAGATCACCACATAGTGTTGCTTGGAATCAATAATCATAATCCCAACTCCAAAAATAAAAACAAATACAAACTCAAAACCGACTACAACATGTTGACTAAGGAACTGAGCCAGCTAGACTGGACTGACATTACCTCCACAAGTAATATTGATAATGCAGTACTTCTGTTTAATAAGATCCTGACAGATATTATCAACAAACACACCACCAGAATAAAAATCAGTCGCTCAAAATTTAACCTAAAGCCATGGATAACGCCAGGCCTTCTTAGATGCATTCGTCACAGAGACACTCTTCACGCTCAAACAAAGCAGGAACCGAAAAACGAAGTCCTTAAAATTGTCTATTCAAGGTACAGAAACCATTGCAACGACATCCTGCGGCAGCGCAAAGCTGAACACGACAGGAATGAATTGGAAAAGAACAGTAAAGAACCAAAAAAGCTCTGGCGGACTATAAAAGAAATATGCCAAGTCCCGAAACGAACGTGCAACAATCAAGAACTGCTAAGTAATAAAGCTGACAAAAATATATCTATCGATAAGTGCAATGAATTCTTTGTCTCAGTTGGCCAGAACCTTGCAACTAATATCTTAAACAGGCAGCAGCTCACGGGAGATGTGCAAGGCATCGGTGCTACAGCTAAAATCCCACCTAAGGACTCACTATTCCTACGTCCTACTGATAATCAAGAAATAAGTGACATTATAGATAATCTCAAAGACGACAGTGCTCCAGGTCTCGATGAATTTCGGCCCCAACTCCTTAAACGCATAAAGATACATATACTGGAACCCCTAAAACATATATGCAACCTAAGCATGTACACTGGAGTCGTTCCCACCTGCTGGAAAACCGCTGTTATCACACCTATACACAAAAGTGGTACTAAAAGTGCGCCAGATAACTACAGGCCTATATCATTGCTCTGTGTGACATCGAAAATTCTTGAAAAACTTGTAAACAGTCGCCTTGTAAGCTTTCTAGAGAAAAATTCTCTACTTTCGGACAGGCAGTTTGGGTTTCGTCGGGGGAAGTCTACTGAGCAGGCTGTAAGTCTCCTAACCAGCACTATCTCCACAAACATCGCGAAAGGCCATCGTTCAGCTGGAGTCTTCCTGGACCTCGCCAAGGCCTTTGACACGGTATCAATTCCTATACTGCTAAAAAAACTCGAATCCTTCGGTGTCAGAGGCCTTCCCTTGGAGTGGTTCAACAGCTACTTGTCTGATCGTCATCAGCGTGTTAAAATTGGAGGAATTCTCAGCGAGAGCCTCCCGGTTGCCTTCGGGGTGCCTCAGGGAAGTATCTTGGGGCCTACCCTTTTCATTATGTACATGGACGACATTTTGAGGCTCAATATTGCACAGTCAGAAGTAATCTGCTACGCTGATGACACTGCTATTATTTTTCATGGTACTTCCTGGGAAGAGACTGTGTCTGTGGCTGAAAAGGGGATGAGTATCATAACAACATGGCTAGAAAAAAATCTCCTAACACTAAACCTAAAAAAAACGAATCTCCTAACCTTTTATGTCAATCAGCGTAGTAGGCCAAGCATTGATTCAATAAGAGTTCATACCGACAAGTGCAGTGTCTTAACATCAGCATCCGTCTCTGCATTCGATTGTAAATGCAACGTCATTGCCCGAGTAGAAAGCACAACATACCTGGGCGTAACAATTGACCAGAATCTGAATTTTAAAGCACATATTCGAACACTCGCTAAAAAAACTCGTAAATTCATTTACATTGCAAAACTCTTACGATCCAGTGCTCCAAAGAACATATGTATTCAAGTTTACATCTCCTTGTGCCAGTCTGTTCTCCAATACTGTGTTAGTATCTGGGGTAGCGCCGACAAGTCGTGCATGCTAGAGCTGGAACGCGCTCAACGGGCTGTCCTCAAGGTGCTCTTGGGAAAGCCGCGTCGTTTCTCTACGGACCAACTATACAAGGAGTCCGGGGTATTACGGGTACGTCAATTATACATCCTTGGGTCAGTTTTAAACATCGTAAAAGACAACAAAATTCGCTCTAGTTGTAGTAGAGGTGGCAGGAAAATAGCGGAAAGAATCCCCCTTCCAAAGACTAAAACCCTCTTCGCGGCCCGACTTTCGTTATACTTACCCATAAGAGTGTTTAACGCTATAAGTATAACCGTCAGTATTCCCAAGAATTACTTAGAAGCTAAAACCAAGCTTAAGGAATGGTTGTTGGGCCGAACTTACGAGGAAACAGAAAATTTGCTCTGTGGTCCATGCTAATACATCATTTTGTTGCACACACCCACACACACTGTTGTTGTACACACCCACACTCACTAACACACACCCCCACACAGCACACAGCACACACCCACAAGAACCCACCTTAACTGTTGTTTTTGCAACCATGTGTTTTTATTTCTCTTTTCTACCATTTTTGCATTCATGCGTGTTTTTTTTTTTTTTTGTTTCTGTTTAATTAATCAATGTTATCAATTAATTATGTTGTTTCTCCATTTAATTATTCAAAAACTTGTTTATCTAAAGCATATTTCTTGCGCTAGCAGAACACTGTAAAGTATTAACCTTGTGTAATGTATTGTGTCTGGGTCACCAAGATACAGGCTGTGCCTAGTTTGGGACCCGTTGTTAAACCTATCTCAAATACTTATAATGAATAATTAAATAAATAAATAAACAGAAACTTTCAGTAGCGCCATCAGGATGGAATTTGGTGTGGACAAATGTGCAGTCATACATGTGAAGCGAGGGGAGATTATGGAACTCAACTCTCGGATTCCATACACCTTAGATCCCTCTCCTCAACAGAAACTTACAAGTATTGATACCTAATGAGGTATCAATACTGCAGACATGAAACAATCGTTGAGGGAGCGCTTCTTTGGCCGCCTGAATAAGGTGCTAGGCAGTCTTTTGTCAGGCGGAAACAAGGTGCGCGCCTTCAAAGGTTGGGTCATGCCGGTTTTGATGTATTCCTTCGGCATACTCAAATGGACTCAGACGGAACTTGATGCCCTGGATAGGAGGGTCCGCACACTGCTGACCGCAAATCGAATGCATCACCCACGGTCGTCGGTGATGAGACTGTATATCCCACAGAAGTGCGGGGTTCGTGGCTTCTTAAATGCTAAGACCTTACACAACCGTGAGGTGTGCAGTCCGCAAGGTGGAATGGCAGGGCAAGGAGCTTCACGGACGCTTTTACCGGGCCCTACATGGCCCCGATGTAGACTTCTTACCGTCCGTATCCTGGCTGCGCTTTGGTGACCTCTTCGGGGAAACAGAAGGTTTTATCTGTGCAATAATGGACGAAGTTATGATGACGAATAACTACCGGAAATACATTGTGAAAGATGGCACGGTTGACATATTATTATGTCGGGCATGCCACCGTCCGGGAGTTTCGATCCGACACATTATTTCTGGGTGTTCTTGTCTGGCTAATGGAGAGTATTTGCATAGACACAACCTTGTTGCCAGGATTATCCACCAGCAACTTGCTTTGAAATACAACCTTGTGGAATCAGAAGTGCCATACTATAAGTATGCGCCCGACCCAGTTCTCGACAATGGTCATATCACGTTGTATTGGGATCGACCTATCACCACTGACAGGACTGTTGTTGCAAATAGGCCTGACATTGTGGTGATAGATCGATTGGAGCGTCGCACAATGATTGTTGATATAACGATCCCGCATGACGAGAACCTCGTGAAAGCAGAGAAAGATAAACAATTCAAATATCTAGATCCGGCTCGCGAGGTTGTCGACATGTGGGACGTGGGTACAGCAGTCATTGTGCCGATAGTCGTGTCGGCCAATGGCTTAATAGCCAAGAGCCTCGACCAACATCTTAGGAGGCTCTCGCTTCGCAGCTAGATCCAGAGCTTGATTCAGAAAGCAGTACTTCTGGACACGGCACGTATCGTTAGGAGGTTCCTCTCTCAAGAGCCCTGACCACCGGCAGCTCGGACCCTGTTCCCAGCGCTGGTGGGCTACTGTTTTTTATATTTTTAAATGTTTTTTTATGTAGTTTTATTAAGAAATATTTAAAAATGTTAAAAATATGTATTTAAATGAATAAATGATAATAATAATAGTTTATTTCAAAATGGGATTGCAAAGTTTACAAATGTTGGATTTATACAATTTTTAGGTTCAACTATACAATAAAGACGGGTATACTGTTCTCCTAGATAGGCTAAAATTTAGCCTGTGTTAAGGAGAGAATAAGAATAAGAATAATTTATTTAAAAAGTAGATATTACAAAAGTGTACATTTAGGTGCAGTAGTGTTATTTCTTAAAGAATTGTATAATTAGTGCATAAAAGTAAACTATAACTACTGTTTCATCCACCAAGTTCTGAACGCACCTTTTTTGACGTTTGACAGATTACGTTTCGTTGTCTGTGCGAATCTGTGCGATGACGTTTGCTTGTCAGTGCAATTTTGGTTGAATAATGGTCGCTCCGTGCTTGTAATTTTTGGTACACGCTGTCGCGTAGTTATTGGTTGAAAACTTTGAGTTATTGTTAATCCGATACCATCTTGATCGGTGTTTGATATTTTGTTGATAATTGAGTGAAAATTGAGAAATCTCGCCATTTTGGGTATTGACCGCGAGTGATTTTTTTGGTTATGTCCGGCCTGTTTGTGTCATTTGAACGCCGGTAATTTCCTAAATTCAGTGTTGGACTATTACATCCCCGATTGGGTTAGCAAACCGGGATAAAATTCAGTTGGACATTGGTGAGGGTTGCCACGTGTGTGATAGGAAGGTTTGTCCAGAAGGACGTCGGTACGCGCTGGGCGTCCATGGAACCGTCGTAATCTCACATAACTACACATACACCACACAAACCACAGTTATACTTACACCCCACCCAGATAAGACGGAACCAGGGACTACGTCACATCACCGGTACCAACGTGATGGTAAGTGTAGTGAATAGTTGTTTTTCCTTTGTCAATTTGGACAAATATATTTTGATTAGGGCTCCGCGTAATCGCGGACATCGTGAGTCTGTTCGTGCAGTCTCACACAACTGGTAGCAGAGCGTGGTTGAATTGTTATTCACCACTTATTGTCGAGTTAAAAGTATTGAGAAGTCTGATTTGTTGCCGTCGGCCTGACTCAAATTAAACATAGATTGTTTGACATAATATATTATGATATGTAGTGTCCCTTGCGGTTTGTACTTTAATTTGTTATTGTATAAACAAGGTATTGCTTGTACAGGGTCGGATTTGAACTTGTAATAATTCAAACTAAGTTTTATTATTTGGTTTAAATTGTAGTTGGGTCCGGGAAAATTATTCCCGTTGATTATTTTGTAGGGAACTCGTATTATTGAAACAACCGTTACCGATCAATCAGCCTTTAATACTCCTCTTCTTAATACTAATGCATACATTTTATAACATAGATCTTACCTACTAAGTACATACATAGGTACTACACCTCACCTCGGGGGCGAGAGAAAAAAAAAATGATTATAGATGAATCTTTTTTATTTTTTTCTTATAAGGTCATTACGTTTTAAATAGTTTAGTCCTATTTTTATGGACAACATAAGGTTTGTTGCTTTTTAAAATCTTAACATTAACACCTAAATCTTCTAAAATAACAAATGGCCCATCCCACTGGGAATCTAACTTAGCAGCTGTTTCATTTTTAATAAGAATTAATTGTCCGTTATTGTACGTTACATTATTTACTTTTTTATCGTAAGTACACTTACGATTTTGCTTACTTAAAACTAAATTTTTACGAGCATCTTGGTGTGCTACTTGTAACCTATACTTAAGTTCTAAAGGATAACTTTCTGGATTATATAAAGGTTCTATAGACTGACTTACTCTACATGGTAATACACTAGCTCTACCAAATACAAGTTCGAAAGGTGTGTACTTTGTTTCCGTATGAACAGTATTATTGAAACTGTAACACCAAAATGGTAGCCACTGACTCCATGTTTCTTTTTTACCATCACAATATATTCGCAAAAAAGCACCGAGATTTCTATGTGTATTTTCAAGGGCACCGATAGATTGGTGGTGATAAGCAGTGGATGTCAATTTGTTTATTTCTAGCAATTTACATACCTGTTCCATTACTGAAGACACGAATTCTGTTCCACGATCAGTCGCAATGGTATTTGGTATTCCGAATCTTAGTATAAAATTATCAACTAATGTTTTAGCTACACTTACCGTTTCCTTGGTTTTTAATGGATATGCCTCTACGAACTTAGTTAGCTCGCACTGCAGGCTTAAAATATAACAATTTCCTTCAATATCCCTTTCTAATGGTCCTACAATGTCAAGAAATACCTTTTCAAAAGCATGTGAAGCAGTTGTAGTTATCTCCATGGGCGCCTTGACATATCTACAATGCTTCATTTTCTGACACTTTATGCATTTGCTCACGAATTCTTGTACGTCTTTATCTAAGCCTGGCCAGTAAAATTTCCTCTTAATATTATTGGTCATCCTACGTACACCTGCGTGACCTGCAGTTGGTAATAGATGAAAATCATGTAAAATATAGTTTTTTTCCTCCTCATCATTAATTCTTTTAACTCCTCTTAATACATATATTCGTGGACCGGTCCAATCCGTATTATCTTTTATTTCTTTCAATAAGTCTTTTATAAAACTTTCATATTCTCTACTTTTTACTATGCATAGTTCTGTTATATTCATATCTTTACAAAATTCTCTTAACTGAATCACAAATTCGTCTCGCGTAAATTGTGCTTTAAAGTTAAGATTTATGTACAACATTTTTCTACGATTACTGTAAATAAAACATTTATTTTCTGCGTCTATGCTTTTTTGTCTCCTTAACTTCATTAATTCTTCATTTTTTATAAAAGTGATTTCTATAGACTCACTAGGCACTCTTAGCACCTCAACTACGTGTGGTTGATCAGGCCACGACTCGTCGGGTCTACTAAGAACAGGTGTGTCATCTACTTGATTGCCTAAATCTAAACGCCGTTTCTGCGCCCTAGTCATCACTAACATAATGTCTTCATTCATTTGTTTTAAGTTATCTGATGTTATTATTATTCTAGACAACGCGTCTGCTACACTGTTATCTTTACCTTTCATATATATTATTTTAAAATGGTATTCTTCTAGCGCTAACCTTAGTTTAATTAGCCTACTTGATGGATCTTTCATTGAGAATAAATATATTAATGGTCTGTGGTCAGTCATAATTGTGAATGTTTTACCATAAACGTATGGTCTAAAGTACTTCACAGCCCACACAATGGCAACTAATTCTTTTTGAATGGTTGGATAATTCAGTTCAGCTTTATTAAGTGGTCTGCTTGCATATGCTACAGGCTTCATATTTTTATTGCACAAAACTGCTCCTACTGCTGTACCTGATGCATCCGTTTGTATTACAAATTCATTATCCTCTGAGAAATCTGGAAATTCTAAAACTGGTGGTGTTGTTAAAGCATGCTTCAGCGTGTCGAATGCTTTTTGGCACTCATCAGTCCAGTTAAATATTTCGTATTTTCTGGTTAATTTGTTCAAAGGATAAGTTATTTCCGCGAAATTTTTAATAAATTTTCTATAATAGTTACAAAATGCTACGAATCTTTTTACTTCATCTGTGTTGGATGGTGTGGGATATTTTTGTAATACTTCTATTTTTGCTGGGTCGGGTAAGACTCCATTTTGTGATACTAAGTGACCTAAATAAAGAATTTCTTTTTGTAAGAAGTTACATTTTTCAGGATTCAATTTCAAATTAATTTTTCTCAGTCTTTCTAATACATCCATCATATTTTTGTTATGGATAGCTAAATTTCTACCAAAAACTACCAAATCATCCAAATATACAAAACATCGGTCAAAAGTTAATCCTGACATAGCTACTGACATTACTCTGCTGAAAGCACTTGGACTTGTCTTGAGTCCCATCGGTAACCTCTTCATTTGGTACTGTCCAGTGTTAGTAGTGAACGCAGTGTACTCTCTACTGTTTTTATCCAAAGCTACTTGGTAATAACCCTGATTTAAATCTAAATGTGAGAAATAGACTGAGCCAGAGAGTGAGTCCAAAATTTCGGTAATATTTGGTAATGGGAATTTATCGTCTACAATGCAATCATTAAGTTTACGATAATCGACTACTAGTCGCCACTTTTTGTCGTTTCCACTTTTTTTTGGTACCAATAAAATAGGACTCGACCACTCACTCTTTGCTTCCTCTATTATATCATTGTCAAGCATGTTTTGTATTTGTTTCTTTACTTCATTTTTCATGGAATGTGGCAGCCTATACTGCTTTACGTAAACCGGACTAGTATTCGGTTTTAAGGTTATTGATTGCTCATAAACGTCTGTAGTTGTTAATTTGTCGCCGGGTAAAAAGAACACGTCCGAATACTTAGCACATAACTCTTGTATTGATTTCCTTTCCTCCACGTTAAGATGATTTAATTTCAAAATCCCTGATAATGTTTTTGCTCTCTCTAAACTGTTGCAGTTATATTTAAAATCGCATAAATCATAATCTTGTACCGAAAAAACCTCTGGTTCAAACATTGGTAAAGTAACATCGTGCTCGTTGGTGTTTAATATCTTTACTGCTAATCTATTATTTTTAATTGTTCCTATACATCCTGCTAAAAATACATTTTCCGTCAGTTGCTTGCTATGAATAATACAGTCATTATTTGAGTTATTATTCAAGAGTAAATATTGAATCGATTCACTTCTGGCTGGAATGTGTAACACTTCGTTTGAATAATCTACAGTGTCACGTAGCGTTAAATAATATTTCTTTCCATATTTAGACAAGGTGATGATGTTAGTCTCCAAGTTGATATTCGATGCGTGATGACATAGAAAATCTAAACCTAAAATTCCATCAGCCTTTAATGGCATGTTATCGAAAACATGTAACTTGACTTTAAAGTCAGCGTATTGTTGCTCATCACGATGAGTCAGGCTAAGATTAATAAATCCAGTTGCTTGAGTTTGGCCCGCAATACCATTTATGATAGTCTCATCTTTAATTATGGCAATGTTATTTGGTAACGCGACTCTCTTTATTATGGAAATGGATGCTCCCGTATCTACTAACCAAAAGTATTTTCTATTGCCAAAATATAAGGTTATAAATTTTGCTTTGCCTGCCAACGCCAAAATGTTATGTTTTTGATCGAAAAAACTGCATTTCCTCTGATTCTGAATTCACAGCTTCGCCGTTGTTAGATTGATCCGTATAAAACACACGATTATCATTACTATTACCACTACCATGAGTTTCGTAACTCGATTGGTTTTTGCTAGATACCTGGTAATCTCGTCCACGATTTGTGTTGAATGAACCTCGAGTTTCTCCTCGGGAACGATAAAATGATCGTCCACGCGATTGTCTGTAATTCCTTCCGTCATGATTATTGGAGTTCTGATGATAGTATCCTCGCTGTCCTCGTGGTTGACGATTATAGGATTGCCCTCGGCGAAAATTATTAGCTTGGAACTTACCTCTAGCGCGACATGAAAACTGCATGACATTTTCATCTCTGGAAGTTGATGCCACTGCCAACTCCTCCTCCTTCGCCGCCTGGATTGCGTCCTTCAAACTGTTGTAGTTACGTGCAGCAATAATTGTACTGAGCCGAGAATCACTCAAGCCATCTGCGAATCGTTTAATTGCTTGCTTTTCGTTTAAAGGTTTTAGTATAGCATAATTCTGAGAATTACCATCTGCTTGCGATATTGTAAGATTGGTGAATAGTTTTTCGATTTCCGTGCCGTACTGGTCGATAGTGCGCCAGCCTTGTGTTGTGTTTTGCAACCTCGATTGTATTGCAGTGAATGACTTTTTTGGTAACAAGACGGAACGTAAGTCTCTTACAAGATCGTTTGCTGATGTGTAACTGTTGTTCATTCGTAATTTAGCATTTTCTGACAATCTACTCTTCAAGACAAATGTTATAAGTAATGTCTTCCCTGCTTCTGATAACATATCTGCATACATTTCTACAGAATCAATGATACTTTTGATGTTATTTTCTTTACTGTTCATTACAGGAATCAAACTACACGCGGTTTTTAAATCTAATTCCATGGTTACTTCTAGATTTGAGTCTACGTCACAAAATTCACTTCCACTACTACTATCTTCCCTCGTTTCAGAACATAAATCTACTATTCGTAAATAGCACGATTTTATTTCATCTCTTAATGAAGTTAGTCTTGTCAAAATATCTGTTTTTATTCCTTCCTTAGTAGTCAATAACTGTATTAGTTTATTACTTTTCTCAAATATTATTTCTGTCTCTGTTAATTTATTTTTTATAACATTACCCTTAAATCGAGACTTTCCTTTCTTAACTAGATATTTCCTTATTATAGTAAGCTCGTCTAAACATTTAAGTAATTCTTCTTCCATTCCCTGACTTACAATTATATATTATTATTTAAATTACATACCACATTCTCGTAGTGAGTTACCGTAGTAGGGGACAATAACGTAAGTTGATACATTGGAATGCAATTGCTCGCTATAGTAAACACAACTCAGAAGGTGAAATTGAAACACATTTACACAGTTAGTAATATAAACACTAAAGTCACTATTAAAATCCTGAAGGTCCTTCTTCTTGTATTTTCGTCACTTCTTACTTTGTTTGTAACTGTTTTTCAGTAACGCTCATCATTTCACTCACTTTATACTACTGAGACCGCACTACTCATTCACTAAATAAGCACTTGCACTTTTGCTTCCATCTACTTCATTGGGACATGAACCTCTCGATCATCTCCACGATTCCCTCTGGAACGGTTTAACGATCGCCGAAAATTATTTTGTGCAATCTTCTCCCTGATCCATGAATGGTGGCACTTTTTATATTGCCTATACACAAAATACGCTGCGCCAAGACCCAAAAGTGTACAAATTACCAGCAGCACAATACTGATAGTTGACATGTGCATCTTCATTTCTTCGACATGGGCATTGTTCGAACCCGCAGCATTCTGGTTTAAGAACACTGTCTCCTTTTCCACATTTGATCGACACATTGTGCACCGATTTTCCCGAATTGAATAAACAAATATTCGTTTATTATGTATTACGCCGTAATTATCTTCTTTTTGTTTTACATGTTTCGGAGCCGTAACACTAAGCCAACAGTGATTGCGTCAAGCGCCCCATAACTGGCAAGGGTCGCCATGTAGGGAACTCGTATTATTGAAACAACCGTTACCGATCAATCAGCCTTTAATACTCCTCTTCTTAATACTAATGCATACATTTTATAACATAGATCTTACCTACTAAGTACATACATAGGTACTACACCTCATTTAATTGAATTTAATTTGTTTATTTGATATTTGTCCCAATGGCTTCATTGAAAGCTGTAAACCAAGCCATTGGTGGATTGACCTCACAGCTGAGATGGTTTGCCTCTGCCGCTGCGACCGCTGAGCGTCGAGACCTGGAAGAGGCCACGCTTGCCCGGTATGAGCAGTTGAATGCGAGATTGAGTGCGGTTGACACTTTGTTTGCTCGCTTCAATGAAGTGATTTTGGACTTGGACCTGGAAACATTGGGTCAAGCAGCCCGTGATAAGGTTGTTGCGGATTATGACCAGATGATGAACCTGGGTGACATAATAAGTATGCGCGCCAGGGAAATTTTGAAGAGTCGGGACCCTGCCCAGGTCAAAACAGAGACCTCTGTTGTTGCAGGCCCTGGACTTTTGGGTAGACTGCCTACCCTGGAGCTGCCACATTTTGACGGTCACTTGGACCATTGGTTAAGCTTCAGGAACCTATTTGACAGTTTGGTTGATTCACGCTCTGACCTCCGACCGGCCCAGAAGTTGGCTTATTTGTTGTCAGCCCTAGGAGGTGAGGCTCGAGCCTTGGTGCAGCACTTGCCGGTGACCGACTCTGCCTATCCCACTGCTCTGGAACTTCTATCCCGACGGTACCAGAACAAACGTTGCCTGGCTGATGTCCATATTGACCAGATCTTGGGGTTGCCGGCCATCACCAGAATGTCAGCGTTGCGTGCTGACCTATTGAATCCGTTGCTCGCAGCAACCAACGCCTTGAAACGCTTGGAGTTGCCGGTGGACTATTGGTCCTATTTGTTGGTACACTTAGTGTTGCAGCGGCTTCCGTCAGACTTGAGGTCCCGTTTTGAGCAGAAGTATGGTGGGGATAGTGCCACCCATCTTCCCCCCTTTGAGGACCTCGTCAAATTTTTGGAGGATGAGTGTCGTTTCCTCGACAACGCTCGTGGTGCCACGGGGTCAAGCCAACCGCCCTCTCGGCCGAGGGCCCAGGGACGGACTAGGACTGTCGGGCCTGGTGATAGCCGCCCTGCCCCCCGTTTTGGTGGCACCCAGAGTAATCTTGCTTGCGGCTATTGTAAGGCCACGGGACATGCCGTAGTCACTTGCGCGGCCTTCTTGGAGTTGCACGTGAGTGCCCGCCGCCGAGTTGCCAATGCACGCCGTTTGTGCTTTTCTTGTTTGGGGAATCATTTTCATCGGGATTGCCCCAACCCCCGCCCTTGTTCAATTTGTAGGGGCTCACATCTGGAAGTTTTGTGCGCCAACGCGAACCGCTCTGACAGACCAGCCTCTGATGGGGGTTCGCGCAGGGGGGGGTATATTGGAGATGAGCACCGGGCTCCTCGCTCGCCGGTTCAGAATCGAGGAGGGGCCTACAACTTTGACCGCCGTACTCCACCCCCCGCGCCAGTTGATCGGGAGCCGCGCGACCGCCGATTGACCTCCCCTCGTGAAGGCGACTATGCAGCTGCTGGTAGGCGACGTTGGCCAGACCAGCACCGCCTTCCCTCCCCTCCGGTGGCAGAACGTCCCCGTTTGGAGACGCGCCCCCCGCCGCTCAGGCGTCAGGTGGGATATGCCCCTCCAGCGATGGCGCGCGGCTCGGGACATCGCGCGGATGAGGAGTTTGACTACTATCCTCATCGGGATAGACCCCAGCCTGGATGCGGCGATCGGTCGCCGCCCAGGCATTACTAGGAAATTGGCGCCTGTCCCGCTAACGTACCTCCCCAGATCGACACGGTTTTGTTGCCAACGGCATCGGTCAGGGTCTGGGGACCCACGGGGGACTCTGTTGTGGTCCGTGCCATTTTGGACACGGGAGCCCAGGGTTGCCTTTTGTCGTCTTGGTTAGCGGGTCGGGTGAGCCTGGATGTCCGTGCCTTTTCAGGCACGATTAATGGAATAGGTGAAACACCTATCCCGACTGTTGAGGGACAAACCTTATTTGGGCTCACTCCTGTGAGTTGTTTGGACCCTAAGTTTTTTCCTTCGGCCATTGTTCTGACGAGTATTTTGGGCTGTCATCCCCAACGTCAGCTGTCGCCTGATATTGTCCGGTTGACGTCCGGCCTGGATTTGGCTGACCGCCAGTTTGATTCCCCTAATACAACTCATTTGATATTGGGTTCCGATGTACTAGGGGGAATATTGTTGGGTAATATGAAAGTCTTGCAGCCGAACGGTTTGGTGGCTGTCTCGACCATCTTTGGCTTTGCGGTGATGGGCCCAGTGTTGAAGGCTCCCCCTCCACCTGAGCCTGATTTTGCGTTGGCGTGTGGCTCCGCTCTCTCTGACGCTGTTCAGAGGTTTTGGGAGGTTGAGGAGCCACCGCAAGTGGCCCGCTTGAACCCGGAACATGAGGAGTGCGAGTTGTTCTATCAGAACAACACAGGTCGACTCCGTTCCGGTCGGCTCGTAACACGGTTGCCTTTTGTTGCAGTTCGACCACCTCTCGGCGAGTCCAGACCTATGGCCGAGAAGAGATTGTTGGCGATGGAGCGCCGTATGGCCAGGGATCCGGTGCTGCGGCAGAAATATTTAGATTTCATGCGTGAGTACGCAGACTTGGGACACATGTCGGTGTCAAATTTGGATTGGCGCTCAGTTGAGCATTACTTTCTGCCGCATCACGCGGTCCTCAAGGCATCCACCGGTAAGCTGCGCACAGTGTTTGATGGGTCTGCGCGGACTTCCTCTGGTGTCTCTTTGAATGATTGCTTGCACTCAGGCCCCAAATTGTTGAGGGACCTTTGTGATGTCATCACGTCTTTTCGTCGTCATCAAGTAGTCTTTGTGGCTGACATCAAAATGATGTTCCGGCAAACGGTTATTCACCGGCATGACAGACGTTATCAGTTGATCCTGTGGCGAGAGAATCCCCGGGACCCCATGGTTGTTTATGAGCTCAACACGAATACGTACGGCCTTCGATCGAGCCCTTTTGTTGCTATTCGTTCGCTTTGGGAGCTCGCGGACCGAGAACGCTTGAGGTTCCCTCGGGCGTCCGCCATCTTGAAAACGGACTTGTATGTTGACGACGTCTGCACTGGGGCTTCCACGGTTGAGGAAGCTATCCTGTTGCGTGACGAGTTGGTTCAAATTTTGGATTCCGCTGGCTATGAGTTGCGTAAGTGGGTGTCCAACTCGCCAGCACTGTTGGAAGATGTGGAAGAGGATCATAAGCAGGATCCTCATATGTTTGAAAATGCTGACAACCCTGCTATGTTGGCCGTTCTCGGCGTTCAGTACCGACCAGTCCAAGACACCTTTACGTACGATGTCGATTTGGAGTCACCACACACTTGGACTAAACGACTGGTATTGTCTACTGTCGCGAGAACCTTTGACCCGAATGGTTGGATATGCCCGGTATTGTTTTGGGCGAAATGTTTTCTCCAGCGTCTTTGGACCGCGGAACTTGGTTGGGATGAGCCACTTCGGGAAACCCTTTTGGAAGATTGGCTCCAATTTGTATCCGCACTTCCTGCGGTCAACGAGGTCGCGTTACCACGCACTATCCTCCCCCCTGGGAACTATACTGCTACCCTGCATGGGTTTTGTGACGCATCTTCGCACGGTTATGCAGCTGTTGTTTATCTGCGCACCGTCAGCGCGACAGGCCAGGTGAAGTTGTCACTGATCATGGCCATGAGCAAGGTGGCCCCCCTCCGGACGGCATTGACCATCCCTAAGCTAGAGTTGTCAGGGGCGGCGCTTCTTGTGCGTCTCTTGAATCACGTGGCTCAAACTTTGGGTGGATCTGTGAACATTCGGAATTCTTACGCCTGGACGGACAGTCAAATTGTTTTGTGTTGGTTGAAGACGTCCGTCCACTCCTTGGAGGTCTTTGTGGCGAACCGAGTGTCACAGATACAAAATTCCGAAACACTTTTGATTTGGAGGCACGTGCCTGGAGACTTGAACCCCGGCGACGTAGCCTCACGTGGGTGCATGGCCCCCCGCCTGATTGTGCACCCCCTTTGGTGGGGACCGGATTGGCTGACTCGCCCCGAGGATGATTGGCCTCGAACGCCAGTTTTGATGTCGGATCCTTTGCCCGGGCTTAAGGTGCTCGCTGTTGGGACGAAGGACCCTCCGTTTCATCCTGATTTTTTGTTGAATCGATACAGCTCCCTTGACAAATTGTTGAACGTTACCTCGTGGATCAGGCGTTTTGGTCACAATGCTAGGAATCCAGGGGACAAGCGCCTGTCACCGGTTCTCTCTCCTCAAGAGCGACAGGAGTCACACCTCCTGTGGGTTCGCTCTGTGCAGGCCGTACACATTGAGAAGGAGATCGAGACCTTGAAGTCCGGTAGAGTTAAGTTGTCGGGAGCCGTTAGTAAGTTGAACCCCTTTTTGGATGAAACGGGTCTTTTGCGTGTTGGAGGACGGTTGAGGCACTCTAGCCTTCTTTATGGGGTCCGTCACCCCCTTTTGTTGCCCAAGATGGGCCATTTGATTAAATTGTTGGTGACTGATCGTCACATTAAGAACTCGCACGCCGGTTGTAATGCGCTGTTGGCCATTCTGCAGCGAGAGTTTTGGATTTTGTTGGCTCGTCGTACCATTCGTAGCATCGTCTTCCGTTGCATACCGTGCTATCGGACTAAGGCCCCAACGATGCAGCCCCAGATGGGAGACTTGCCTGCTGATCGCGTCAATGAGGCGAGGCCCTTTGCAGGCGTAGGAACGGACTTTGCTGGTCCCTTTTCGATAAAGACGTCTACCCTTCGCAATAGTAAAATTGTCAAGGCTTATTTGTGCGTATTTGTCTGCCTGTCAACTAAGGCAGTGCACTTGGAGCTGGTATCCTCCCTCTCGACGGAGGCCTTTGTGGCAACTTTGGATAGATTTACGTCTCGCCGTGGGTTACCTTCTCTGATCAGGTCTGATTGCGGTACCAACTACAAGGGTACAAGTAACTATTTGAAGGAAGTGTATGACTTTCTTAATGAGAGCCAGGTTGACATTGGTAACAAATTGGCCCGTCGAGGGGTCACTTGGTTGTTTGACCCGCCAGCCTGCCCCCATTGGGGGGGTATTTTTGAGGCCGCGATGAAAGCGGCAAAGGGACTCTGGCGGAGATTGTTGGGAGACACCGTTCTCACCTTTGAGGAATTAGCTACGGTATTTTGTCGCATTGAAGCGGTACTAAATTCGCGTCCATTGTGCCCGCTCTCTTCGGACCCTAACGATTTGGAGGCTCTAACCCCGGGCCATTTCTTGATTGGACAACCACTTGTCGCTCTGCCTGAGTACCCTTTTGTTGATGTGAGCCAAAATCGGCTATCGCGGTTTCAGTTGGTGCAACAGCTCACTCAGAGCTTTTGGAAGCGTTGGAGCTTAGAGTATCTGCACATCCTCCAGCAGCGCGTCAAGTGGACTGATAAAACTCATCCGCCCAAGATAGGAGACCTCGTCCTTATTACGGATGCCAACCTTAAGCCTCTGTACTGGCGCCGGGGGCGCATTCTCAATTTGGTGGCTGGCACCGACGGGGTACCTCGTTTTGCTGAGGTTTTAGTGGATGGATCGGTTATGAAGAGAGCGGTCGCCACCTTGTCAAGACTGCCAATTGATTAGCGGACGGGACGGCCCGTCCGGGGGGGGTAGATGTTTCATCCACCAAGTTCTGAACGCACCTTTTTTGACGTTTGACAGATTACGTTTCGTTGTCTGTGCGAATCTGTGCGATGACGTTTGCTTGTCAGTGCAATTTTGGTTGAATAATGGTCGCTCCGTGCTTGTAATTTTTGGTACACGCTGTCGCGTAGTTATTGGTTGAAAACTTTGAGTTATTGTTAATCCGATACCATCTTGATCGGTGTTTGATATTTTGTTGATAATTGAGTGAAAATTGAGAAATCTCGCCATTTTGGGTCTTGACCGCGAGTGATTTTTTTGGTTATGTCCGGCCTGTTTGTGTCATTTGAACGCCGGTAATTTCCTAAATTCAGTGTTGGACTATTACATCCCCGATTGGGTTAGCAAACCGGGATAAAATTCAGTTGGACATTGGTGAGGGTTGCCACGTGTGTGATAGGAAGGTTTGTCCAGAAGGACGTCGGTACGCGCTGGGCGTCCATGGAACCGTCGTAATCTCACATAACTACACATACACCACACAAACCACAGTTATACTTACACCCCACCCAGATAGGACGGAACCAGGGACTACGTCACATCACCGGTACCAACGTGATGGTAAGTGTAGTGAATAGTTGTTTTTCCTTTGTCAATTTGGACAAATATATTTTGATTAGGGCTCCGCGTAATCGCGGACATCGTGAGTCTGTTCGTGCAGTCTCACACAACTACAGTATAATATAACAGTTGCAAGTAACAAAAATGTCGAATTCAAATGTTAGGTAGCGACCTGCCTGATCTAGGTTTATTTAAACCTGTGTTTCAGGCCATCACTTTACATTGTATAATTTAATTAGGGCAGTAGAAGCTTTAAAATAAAATAAAATAAATCTATTAACAACTATGACAAAAATCAAATTGGTACAACAACCTTAAATTAAACATTAAAACTAACTTAAGTAATAATAATCAAACTAGGACTTCTAGAAGTTTTTCTGTGTCCGTGTAATTAAGTGTTGCCAAATAATCTGATATTACAAAACTACATTTCCCATAACTTAGACAATAAAAGTTTAGTTTCTTGTTGAGTCTATTATACAGAAAAGGTCCTAAAAACACATAAAATCGACTAGCAAAAGCATGTCTAGTTTGAGGCTTTGTGCAAACCAGGTCCTTCCTTCTCCTATCGGAAGGAACTGGGTCATAGAGAAGGGTAGAGAAGGGTAGAGTAGGGAGAGTAGAGGGTTGATGAGGATTCCTCTTCCTCATCCTCATAATGCGGAAGTTCCTCATTTTTAGCGATTCCTCATCCTCTTCCACATCCTCAAAATCAGGCATAAAATATTCCTCTTCCTCTTCCGCATCCTCATTAATTAAGAGGAATTTATGAGGAAGTGTTGTTGACGTATTCAATGTAAATAAAAGTAATCTCCGTCTTTTGCTCGCTGCATTAGGTAAGGTACTTTCACGATCAGGCTTGAACGTGTTTTAGAAATATAACACAGCACGGCTATTGTGTGTAGTACTGTAGTGTACGTACCCATCCCACTGTAGCCACTTAGCCAGTCTTAAATTTGTTTTGTTTTTGAGTGGTCGTACGTAACTAGAACTACGTAAGTCGTAATTAGGTTTATTGTTAAGTTAAAAAGTTTATGAGATGAAGCCAAAATGTAGTGCTATATGGACGTATTTTAGTGAAGTGGACGCTGATACGAAGTCAAATTCAACCGGATATTGTGAATTTTGACTATTAAATTGTCTTTTTTTCTTTCTAAATATTAAAGGGCCCATTCGCAATCTTTCTTTTATTTAAAATTTCAATTCCAAATCACAGGTTCTATATTCCTCTTCCGCATCCTCTTCCTCATCCTCATCCTCCTCCTCATATCCTCATCCTCTTCCTCAAAACGTATTTTTAATAGTTCCTCATCCGCATCCTCTTCCTCATAACCACCTCCTCATCAACCCTAGAAGAGACAGTGCAACAGTGCGTTTAATAGCACCGCCAGGTTTTTTGCATTGCTGCATCGCCAATTCATGTTTCTCCATTCATAACGAAGCTAAAATTACCTGGACATGAGTTGCCATGGCTAACCTGGAAGTATTTAAATATACTCCGGACCTAGGTTGGCCGCAGCAAGATAAACCTTCTCAGGTGAGATTCATTGATGACTCTGAACTGAAGTGTAGTGCTGTTCCACAAACGATGGGGCTCTTAATATTTGTGCGTGTCCTGTTGTTTGTTCATAACTGGAACTGATGGACGCTGCTGAAGGCACCAAACTAGTGGCTCAGTTCTGGGCCGTCACAATTTAGATTGCCATCGACACGCCAAGAAGAAGAAGAAGAACAAACTAAACTCTAGAGGAAAGAAGATTGGGAAATTACTCTTTTATTTACCTATTTAAACTCAGTTCATGCACAGTAGCATCCCACATGTCCTCAAGAAGGACTCATCCACACAGGCACATACTGTTACAAGCGATCCGTGCGCCTGCTCTGTGTCCCGCATCCCAATAACAAGTAAGTTTGCCCCTTTAGAGCAGATCGACGATTACCAGCTGTATCTCTTAAGTCGTACGATCGTCCGGCGCGTCTGATGGCGACCGACACAATTTGTGAACATTCAACGAATTTTACAATCAATGCGTTTTCATTAAACAGCTGGATTTTTTTTGCGCCGGTTCGCTTTATCTTTTTTTTTTTAAGTGGGCTTCTACCGATAATATTGTTAGGAATCTGCTTTGCATCAGGTTAGATCATATTAAAATAGGTCCAAAAAAATACCTGTAGTTTTTTGAATAAGAATAAGCTTTGTTATCGCTTTCAATACTCTTCGGATCGTGCCTAGCAGTTCTTTTGTCCTTCAACTACACATAAGTATGCATCTCCAGAAATTCGCAGAAAACACTCAATCATGAGTCGTGATCCTCATTACGTATACAAGAGCCTAGATCGAGTCGACAGAGCGCTGTTCAAGTAGTTGGCTCAACGAGCTTACACGGGGCCACTCTATTATGTAATGTTATGGGACGGGAGCGCAGGCTACACATATGTCCCAGACCTGTACGACCGGGTGGCGCGCGGTGGTGTGTGCATTATACTGGGCGAACGAATGGCCTCGCTTAAAGAGATGACCGGCCGTGCTTCTCGACTTGCGCGACATGTCCGCGATTTATTGGAACATTCTCCGCTTTACATGCGACATCACAAAGACGACAGTGGCGGCGGACGGGTGACATTACAAAAGGCTCAGCCGCCGTGAGTCGCGGGACGGCGGACAAACGACGCGGGATGATGATAGGATCATCAAACTGGAGCACTTGTCGTTAATTTAGGACGCGTGCGTCACGACGCTCACATCGTTGTGTATGATGCGTTACATAATGGCCGTTTTGTGAGTAAACATGTACGAGCACACGCTACCGGGCTACGGGTTGCTGACTCAAACACGTGAGCGCACGTTTTAAGGCCCTTATTACACGTAGCTACCGAACCGTTATTACAAAATGATTGCAAGTACTCTAATGTTATAGAACTTAATATACCAAAGTTATTACTATTGTACTCAAGGCCCTGTCTGGAATACTAGCAATACATTAATTATTTTATTATTGCATACATTTTAACTTTGCGAAATGCCAAATATTAACGATTAGCATTTTACTGGACGAGAATTCTTTAAAATTGTTACTTGTAAAAAGTCAATGAAACCAACAGTCACCGGCTTCCGAAAGTTTTTGACGTGACAACGTCTTATAATTCGATGAACACCGGCTGCACGCACGAAAAAGTGTCAAACCGTTCCCCGCACCAGTCACGTTCCGTCTGACTCATCAACGCCTAGCCCAAACCCTTGGACCTAGAAAACTGAAATTTCGCACAGTGGTTCCCTTTATAATGTACTCAAAAAGGACTTTCCATACATAACTTCATTCTTTTTTAACCCTTTGGGGTGGAATTATCAAAAACTCTGAGACATGTATATATAAATTAATTTTCAAAAGTCACCCTAAAAATTGTAAGGGGTGGAATTTCTAAAAATCCTTCCTTATTCCTTGTCTACATTATAAAGGGAACCACTGTGCAAAATTTCAGTTTTCTAGGTCCAAGGGTTTGGGCTGGGCGTTGATGAGCCAGGCAGAACGTGACGGTTCCTTATCCATTTGCATAAATTTTAAGACCTAATATAACTTGATATACTTTTGCTTTTACTCTCCTCATTATATTTTCGCATAACATTATTTACGCATAATTTTTAGAAAGCTAAGATAAGCGCATAATGATTGAGCATAACATTCTTAGGCATAAATTAATTTACGCATCATGATATTAAAACATAATATATTTTATAGGCATAACAAAAAAAACATATCTCCTGAAGCAGGTTAGGATAACATATTAGTTTTGAACATAGTTGATTGTGAACATAAGTGAGTTTTTTCCCTGTAAGAAGCACACAAACAAGCATACACCATGCATGCAACAAGCATGCACCATGCAAACATGTAAACAAGCATACACCATGCAAACATGTAAACAAGCATACACTATGCATGCAGTAAGCAAGCATGTAGCATGCAAGCCAGCATGCAGCAAGCAAGCATGCAGCAAGCAAGCATGCAGTATGCAATGTATTTTTTCTATCACGCATATCAATGTTTTCTTAGGACGTTATCAGTATCACGTAAAATTATCGTCCGTAAACCAACGTTACAGACATTATAATAAAAAAATAACCATTTTTTTTCTTTGCTTATTATAATTGACATATCCCCACAAAATGGATAGAACATTTCTTATTACGGCGACTTCTCTCGTTCTTTTTAAATCGGTGCATAAACTACAGAGATATTATTTTTTGAAATTTTTGTGCCCACGAAAGTTACGAAACTTTTTAAGCAAGAGGAATACAATTGGAAAAACAGCCCAGTTTGGGGTGGGTAAACTGGTAAATTGGCTACGAGAAAACATACAAACAGAAACACGTTCTACGAGTCGTTACAAGAAAAAAATTGAAACACATGCATGTATATAAAGGGTGCGTCTCATAACATATAAAGTTATTTGGTATATTTTCATTTCAATAACGTCCACAAGATATAATAAACGTGAGTTATACCAACTGTTGATATAATTTCTTTAGATATAATATTTATATACTCTAAAACTTATTTCGCATAACGTTTTTGGATATAACGTTTATTTAATCGAAAATCATTTGGCCTATCGTTTAAAACATATATTATTGATATAACGTTTATTTAATCGAAAAGTGTGACAGAAACGAATCGCTGCAAAACCGACTCCACGTAGTCTTATCTGCCCTACCCCTTGAGTGTTATTTAAAATTGCGTAGGCGCGGAGGGGCGAGGTGGCCCGCGGGCTGAGGAGCAGGTGGTTCTAACACTCGCCGCCATGGCTGAGCCTGGCCGGCTTAGCCGGCCAGCAAGCCGAAGTCGTTATATCGAATAAAATTATGGATTATGTTGTTATGCCTTGTAAATATTAGAGATTTTGTAATTATATCTTAGGTTACTTACCCGTATATAAATATGTACTTATACAAATACATAATACCTTTCTTTTAAGGTTCACGACAATCGAGTAAATGCATCTACGGCTCACAAAAAATCTATAGTTATAATTTAGTAGAGATTTATAGCTTTTGTGGTGCACTAGCTGACTTTCGTGTACAAACCACGAAAGTTGTGCCACGAAAGTTATGAAATTTTTACATTTTTGTGAATTATAACAAACAAAGTACTTGGGTCTCGAAGATCTATCTTATTCCTTAATTCAAAATTATTTGCAAAATTATAAACCATTATGCTTTAAAATATACGCATGAAAGTTTATTGATAACTTGCCTCGTATTTTTATTGTTTTTTAGAAGCGAAGAACGTACTTGTCTCCCCCACTGACGTCGGTATACTACAGAGTACCCATGCAGCTTAACTATACTCCCTGAAATGGCTTAGCATGATCCTCCGTTACGCCTAAAATACTGCAGCATTAATTTGGAAATAAATATATGGTAGAGTTGAGGAATAATGCTAAGTACTATGTGTAACGAAAACACGATTCCATAAACTTTTCTCGATAGAAAAAAATCCAAATTTACCTCCAAATCGAACAATAAACCGCTGGTAAACTTATATTGTCACGTACGGGATAAGCTCAAAACAATGAACAGTCATAGAAGATATCCCATAAGTGACAATATAAGTTTACTTTTAAACCGTGAAAGCTTAAAACAGTATTTGAAAAACCGCTGGTATTCAAAAAGTACTTCAAATTAGATCATGAAAACTTTGCATACTAACTGAACTAACTATAAAGCAGGTCTTATGTGTTTTATTTTATTAGTCCAATCAGTAAATTTTTTGTAAATCGCAAAAAACCACTCATTTCGCACTATTCGACCGCAGTGACTGACGTAACAAACGCTTTGTAGTGCAAGCTGATTAGAACTTTATTCTAACAGTATGTCAAACGAAGTTGGAACCGCCACAAATAGAATTGCTAATTTTAGGGTTAGAAGGGCTTTAACGTGTAGCGACAAGTTGGCGCTTTTGGAAGAGAGGTGCAGTTTTGTTGCGCGCTCGCGAAACTAGCAAAATCGTGTGACAGAGACATAATGTCTGACAAGTATTGTAATTTATGAGATACAATTAATGTGCTTTACTATTTATGATGCATAGTTAAACTCGATTAATTTGATGTATTACATTTATATGCTTATGAATTGAATACAAAAGTTACGCGAAGAACACCGATTTTGCTCCCGTTTTTGACATTAGATGTTTTTTTTTATTATAAATAATTTTAGGTGTTTATTGTTGAAATTACCTATACACATTAAAAGTAAAGAGAAATCTGTGTTTGGTCCTAAGACGGAATGTTCAATAGGAATTAAATTAAATTAGGTTAGGAATTAACACCGTGTGACCGCGTTTTGAGGCACCTCAAAGAATCACCCAGCAGTTGTTTTGGTGCCAATGTTTTCTTTGAAATCTTTTTCAAATGGTGTATATCTTATTGCTATTTGTTACCCAGAAAATCTTACCTTCGGTGCCCAATAAGGCACACATTTAGGTCAATAATTCCCAACGTAGTTGTGAACTACTACATCATGTCATGGGACCAGTGCGCGGGCTTCCTCTACCAAATGAAAACAGAATCACGGAAATCGGCTCAGTAATCACAGAGTAATCAGTATAGAAACATGAAAAAAAAGATACCTACTGGTGGAATACATAAACTCCTCCTTTTTAGATGTCGGTTTAAAAGAATTATGTATGGTTACGTTATTTAAAGAAGTCGTGAGACTACAGCAATATAAGTAAATCGAATATATTAAACACGGCGGCCGACCCTGACCGCTGTCAGCACTTCACAATACATTTAATAAATTGCCTCCAATGGAACAAGCCTGACCCTTTTCAATTTCATAATATTCCCGGTATAGGTAGTATAAATAGGCCACACTGAGCAAAGGCACCGAAGCGGAGGTGAAGAGTGAAACGTTTTGTTAATTTGTCACGCGTCGTGACTTTGTGAACGTGTGATGACGTCACGGCACTTGTAGCGCCAGGTCTGTAGACAGGCACACTACTAACATAATTATGTGTGATGCACGTTTTGTAGGTACCTACTTACATAACGTCGCTTCTTGTGTCGAAGCTTTCTGTTAACCTAATAGGCGTTCATGCAATAAACGGGGGAGTATGTTACTACCTAGGATTTTTTTACTACAGACTAGACACTACTAACTGTCGTGAACCATCAAGTGAACTTGTAACTCAATGTGGCATTGATCGGCAGTGTCGGCACCCAATCATACAAATTCAACATAGCTCTGTTTACGTAGAAATACCACAAAGTTGCGAGGACTACGCCGAATGAGGTATTTTCAGGGCCAGCTTCCACGGAAAAACGATAGAATATGGCGCTGTGCAAGATTCTGTGAAAGAACTTTTTATTGGCTATACGGATACGAATTTGGAACATACGGGCTTGGACGGTTAAAACTAAAATGGTGGCTAGTATTGGGTGCTATAACTATTCTTTTCTTGCTTTGCTTGTCAGTAATCTGAATAAAACGCAAGTGGAGATTATTCCCCTTGTTATAATATGAGTATTTGTACAACAAAAACGCAAATCGAACGAAGCAACGAGCAAAAGATCATCATAAAACATGTTGCTGATATATATACTTATGTATCAGTCACGGTGTTTTTCCTGACCGTCTAAAGGTCTCTATTGTAAAACCCATTTTCAAAAAAGGGGATAAACAGCAAATGGAAAACTATAGACCTAAGTATTGCACTTTTGTCAATTTTCTCAAAAACGAAACGAGCAAAAAGGGTTCCGTAAAAATAAGACGATAAATATGGCAATCTATGACTTCTTGAATACAATTATGACTAATATTGATAATAGAAAAGACACCTGTTTGTGCTATGTACTGTGACATGACACAAGCTTTTGACTATGTTGACCACAATATCTTAAGTGTGCCGGACGGGCGTTATCCGCTGATGGCGTGGATACGTGTACCTGGTGCTCTGCCTATACCCTATTACTACCGGGCGCACGCTTGTACTATACTTCGCCGCCAGACGGCGCTGACGTCCTACACCTAATTAACTGTAGCTGTGGCTGATCATTCTTCGCTATCTCAGGGCGTTGACCTAACGAGGGAGGATAGGGGTTACTGGGAAAATAAGACACTTATTTAACTTTCATAACTGTACAGGAAGCGATTTCAGGATTAATTCGCGCACTACTTTTTCACTATTTACTTATACATATTTGCCGTACTGATGACTACGATTCTAAGAAAAGTCGAGTTTACTAAGGTACTCCAGAACTTTACTGTAACGAGAACCCTGATTTCGCTTTCTGATTTCGGAAAACTTTAATGAAAATTTGATTATGGAAATGTACAATCTTTCTGCAAATTACAATTTTGAGCTTATGTTTAAACACATTATATACATCGCCACAATTCTACATAACGTTATTTATGTACAGACATAGAAACAACGAAAATCTTTATTAAAATGTGGAAATTATTTCCATAAAACCAGACAACTTTTCCAAAAGTGTTTGGATGAAGGGTCTTACAGGCTGACGCTTACACGAAAACTGTTGCTGTGACTGTAAGTATATAATCGCCATATACTAGACGAGTATATGGTCCATCTGAAACTGTTACTTATTTTTTCGTGTCTGTATCTTTCAGCCTGTAACGATCCTTCAACTGAAAATCTGTAAGACAATTTTTATCTGTTTTTGTCTAATATGGCCGCGCTAGACCGTCATACTCTCGTCTAAGTGGTTCAACTATAAGCTAAGTTATAAAAAAATACTATATCCAGGCCTAGGTCGCAACCTAGGCTCCCTGAACCTCGCAAAAGCGTTAAGTTATACTATAAAACTCCACTTGCGAGCCTATATGTGTCTAGCGCGACTGAAAATTACTATGTAAACTATTCTAAATTCACTGATGGCACTTGTTATATCACTGTATTGCCCATACACTGACTCTACACTATTTTTTAACTATTAATCAACACTCTATGTGTTGGATTGGTGACGTTCGTCGCGAACATTAAGAAACAAACTGTACTCCTATGGTGTAAGAGGTAATATTCTGGATTTATTAATGACTTATCTCTCAAATAGAAAGCAAAAAACAGCTTTAACAGACTTAAATTTAAAGACGAAAGAAGAAGTCACATACTTATCCAGAGAACGTACTTTGTACGTACTTTGGCGTACCACAGGGCAGTGTTCTGGGTCCTTTACTTTTCCTAATCTACATTAATGACCTGCCTAAAGCCATAAATTACCCTATAACTCTGTAAGGCTTAATTTTTGCTTACCAAAATCCAGCTTTGCCCAGCGGTTATCGCATGAGACTAAGGAGTTTTGCCTGTAGGAAAATTAGGAATGAAACAAAAGCATTGCGGTCATACAATGGTTTTTAATTACATGTAAGTTCACTGATGCTAGTAGTAGTTCTCTTCTAAACCCAGCTGTTGGGAATAAGAAATCACAGGTTTTCACTTACTGTAAAGGTAACATTACCATGCCATTTCATCACATGGGACACACTGTTGCACTCAGTATCGTTACCTGCGTGTGATGCTTCGTGTATCTTCACGTAAAATTGCAGCAGGTCAGCAGGTCAGCTTAGACGGTTTAACAACCGTACATGTAATCTCGTGACCGATGAACTCGCCTTAGCATCTTCTCACTGCATGACCATTTTTAGTTTTTTTTTATGACGTCATCGCGTCGTATCTTAAACGTACATTTGAGCCCTGATAGACAAAACAACGAGGTAAGATTGAAATCCAGAGAAAATGACTGAGAACACAACGTGTCTTATTGGAATATGGTGCAATACTTACAGCGTAGTCTGCATATTAACAACGGCAATTAACCATACGCTGGCTCTCTATGTTATTTACTCCCCTTAATTATGGAAGGGTGTGGATGAACTTTAATATAATTTTCTTTTTTTAGTCTTCTCACTGCAGCCTTTTTCTCAAAAGACGCCACGTAAAAAGGAATGTTGCTATCTCTCAAAACTCAAGCGTCAATCCTATTTTGACTGAAGGCCACACTGAAACCGAGCCTTTTATCAGCTCGTTCCCATTAAACTATTTTAATTAGTTATTTTGCAATTAAATGTTTATTTTCATTGATTAGTTAATATATCTACTAATAGAACTCGATTCCTATCACAAGGATTGGCGCATAACAGCACTAGATAGGGATAAGTGGAAGGAAGGAAGGGAGGCCTTTGCCCTGCAGTGGGACACAAATGGCTAAAAAAAAAAAAAAAAAAAGTTTGTATATTGTAAATAACAATAGTGTTTTCCTAAAAATGATTTAATTTTGTGTACTTGACAATAGCGCCATCTAGGCACATTTTTAGGAAAGCACGTATTGATTCAGTCTTATTTTACACCGGAGGTCGCTACCTACCTCTAAACCGGCGATGTAGATTTTTTATTGTTACAACTCTATTTGCTGATGATAGCACGGTAACAGTAGCTAGTAATAAACCTGACCAATACGAAGCTGATGTGAATGAAGTATTAAACGCAATAATCGCTTGGCTTATCAATAACAACTTAAAAATTAATCTAGGAAAAACTCAAATTATGCATTTTGGTCATAGAAAACCTAATACAAAAATGGATGTGAAATTCCAAAACAACGTTATTAATGACGTAGACAGTACGAAATTCCTAGGACTTATTATAGATAGACAGCTTAACTGGAAGAATCATATCGAAACATTATGCAAGAAAATAAGTTGCTCAGCCTATGCCCTGTATAAACTTGCTCCAACTGTTAACACGGATGCACTACTCACAGCCTATCATGGTCTTGTTGCATCTGTGTTAAGATACGGCATTATATTTTGGGGTAACTCAACAAATAGGGAAGCCGCGTTTAAAGCGCAAAAGCGCTGAATAAGATCTATGTTTGGGCTTCAGATGACGGACAGTTGTGTACCATATTTCAAAAAGCACAAATTTCTAACACTACCAGCTTTGTATATATATGAAATTGCCTTATTTGTGAGACTAAATCCAAATTTGTTTTCCCACCTATCTGATACTGTACAACGTAACAGGCGAAATGACATGCTACGCGGACGCAGAGCCAAGACAGCTCTTATGCGGAAAAGCATATACTGTAGAGCCCCGCAAATTTATAATAAAATTAATAAATCCATTAGAGAGTTAGATTTGGCTAGATTTAAGAAGCAATTTAAAGATTTTTTATGTAATAAATGTTATTATAATTTGAATGACTACTTAAATGACACTGACATATTAATTTAATTCAATTATTATTTATATTTTTTCATTAGTAACTGGCATTCCTTTTTGAATTTTAACCATACTAGTATTCCTATATTTGATCACTAATTTAACTTATAACATTTGTACGCCCATGTGGTAGAATGTGGTGTCACAATATAAATAAACTCAAGACCATGTAATATACATACCGACCATGTTCTGACAAATAAATTATTTGATTTGATTTGAGCAAGACTGTTGTTGTATGAAAATTTAACTCTGGCCACACTATTATTATATGGCCTATGCGCTCCTGTCAACCCTAGATTATCTGTCAACTTTGTGTTCTGCCTTAAACGAAGATTTATAAATAAAAATATTATCAAAAATAATATTATCTGAACCATTCAAAATATATTTTATAAAAACAAAAAGGAATTATAAAAATTATTACATAGTTGAAAATTTTACTACTGTTTATTGTGTGTTTTTCTTCGTTTGATTTGAGTTATTATTATTCTGATTAACTACAACAACAAGCAAGCAAGGGTGCAACAACAAATGGGTGAATATCAAAGCAGAAAATTTTACGTGTCCACGTTGAGAATCAAGGTGTAAAAAAAAACGACTTCAAAAAACACAAAAAAGTGAAAAATAACTTTAGCTTCAGAAGTCGGTGACCTTTGTTTGATTGATTTAGTGTTTTTGTCACCGACTTCTGAAGCTAAAGTTATTTTTCACTTTTTTGTGTTTTTTGAAGTCGGTTTTATTTTTTTGCAAAAAAGTTTTTTATTTTTCCATTTTTAGTTGTTCCCAAACAAATATTTGCCATGAATTTATTTGACATTGTTAACCTCAGATCAAAGAAATTGTTAACAATACATGTCATGGTATATGCGTAATTGGCGTATCCCCGATATATGGAACTTAACATACCATGTTTTTTTTTTCGGATGGGAAATCAAATTACGGGTCCCGCTCTGGGAGTAGCGGAAGGGAGTGTCAGACTTTTACTGACTAACCATGTTCCTACTTAGCCCTTTGTGTTCCAGGGCCGCAGTATCTCTTTACAACAGTCCCTTTTACTGACATCTCTTTGAGGCGCGCGCGGAACACGAACGCGCTAACTTAACATAGGTACCTAACTGTCGAAATCTGGGTTTATTGTACACGTCTGCGTACCCCCTCATAGCATACAGGCGTGATGTTACGTCATTTGAGGCGCACGCGGAACACGATCGCGCCAACTTAACATACCTAATGTCGAAATCTGGGTGCATTGTACACATCTGTGTACCCCCTCAGAGCATACAGGCGTGATTTTACGTCATGATATTGGATAAACAATAAATATCCAAGCAATTGCAACATTTACGGCAGACTTGCCGTTTATTTTTGAAGAGTTCCATTGTATATCTCCGAAGATCAGCATCAGATGTTAACAAAATTTAAATGGGACCACACGGAAAGCACCAGCTTTCAAATAAAAAAAGAATCATCAAAATCGGTTTACCCTGTCGAAAGTTCTGAGGTAACAAACACAAAAAAAAAAAAAAAAAAAAAAAAAAATACTGTCGAATTGAGAACCTCCTTTTTTTGGAAGTCGGTTGATGATAGGATGTTTCTTATATTTTTTATGGTAAACTACTTTACTTGGTGAAAGAATGAAAGAAATATATTTATTTGGGACAAGCACAGGAACTACGAAAATAATAATAAAAAATATGATCTAAAACTAAATAATAAATGCCATGTGGTATCCGGCAGATTAGAAAAGAACCAACCCATTACACTCACGGGTGTCGTATAAGGCGACTAATGTCTGAGGCAGATCACCTTGCGCCTCCGTAGACCTACTAGAGAATGGGCAGCAGCGTTTTCTGTTAGTCTTTCATCACTGCGATCTCCAATCCGCCTGCCAAGCGTGGAGAGGGGAGGAATTTTCCGTAAAAAATCCTCCCATCATGGGAGAGGCTTATGTCCAGCAGTGGACGTTACGGGCTGTTGTTGTTGTTGTTGTTGTTGTAAATAATAAAAAGACCTGTGCGACTACGGCCACATTTTTTGTTCGGGTTTATAAATAATCAGGAAAATAAAAAACCTTAGAATTCAAGTTTTATGACTTGTCTCAGTTCCATTTTTGAAATAATTGCATTCACCAAAGTAACAATTATTAAGGTATAATAAAAAATAAACCATTTCCTTAGTCTATGCATTAGACACATTAAGTATCTAAAAACAATTTATCCATACTAGAAAAACTAATTTAAAAGCACAGGACACTCGATCACGGTTTGCTCAAGCAAAACACAAACTTTTGGCACCTTTTCAACTTACTATTGAAGAATATGGAGGTACGTGGGTAAGCAGGAGTGAAATCAAACGACATCGACTTGGTAGCACAGCGTATAATCGCAGACTGGCGCGCCTTGACAATCAAGCAATATTACAGTTTGTGCTTCTACCTACTATAAACTAATTATTAACACATACATCACACCTCCCTTCTTAAATTACAATATGTTCATGAAGGGTTCATAATTTTACAACGATTTCCAAAAATGAAATACATCCTTTTAGCATCATCATTTAGCAATACATTTTAAGTACACTGAAATCTGATAACCGGTTTTCGGGTTCGCTTTGGGTACTCTTCTTGCTGCTGAGCTGCCGAACCACAAGACTGTTCCTGCTCAACACCACCCACTTCACTGTTTATTGATTGCTCTAATTTACTTCTTTCAGACACACTCTCACTATCACACACACTATCGCTACAGTCCACCTCATTCTTCCCTGACTTTAATAAATTGTCCCCAGCGTGCGCGACTGAGTTCCCATCCTCTATCGTTTCCTCTTCTTCCGTGTTTGGCCCACCGACGGATGCACGTGATCTGCGCCGTATCTGGTCTACGTGTCTTTTAATAAATTGACCGTTATCTCTTGCTATCAGATACCTACGACTACTGTCTACGTCCGAGATCGTACCTTTCACCCATTTATCTGAGGAACCATACTCCCTCATCCAAACAGGATCACCCTCGTCGAAGGTACGCGAGACCCCACCAGAAGAATCGATTTGTCTTTGCTGCGCATCCTGCACTCGAGCACCTACTGATCGTTCTGTCCGTAACAGATCCAATCTGGAACGTAGTGTTCGTTTCTGCAACAACATAGCAGGCGTCTCACCAGTAGTGCTGTGCACTGAATTTCTGTATGCCAGAAGAAATGTTTGTAAAGCTGTGTCCACATCCTCGCGATCCCGAATTGCCTTTTTAATAGTGCGCTTACAAATGTTAACTGCATTTTCTGCGGCTCCGTTTGAAGACGGATGATAAGCAGGTGAAAAATTTTGTCTAATGCCATTATTAGCGAGGAATTTTTTGAATTCAATGCTGGTAAAAGGTGGACCCTGATCTGATACTAACTGTTCCGGTAAACCGAACCTAGCGAAAGTCGAACGTAAAACTTTAATAACATTACACGCGTTAGTACGTGGCATTTCGAATATTTCTAACCATTTTGAAGACGAATCAATTAATACCAAGAATGTCATACCTCTATACGGGCCCAAGAAATCAATGTGAAGCCTAGTCCAAGGTTGGGTATGGTACGGCCACGGTTGAATATTAGCCCGCGGGGGCGCGCTCGCTTCCGCGGCACAAGTCTCACAGCTTTTACATAATCCCTCAATATCTTTATCGATGTTGGGCCACCACACGTAACTCCTAGCCAAACCTTTCATCTTAACGATACCCATGTGGCTGCTATGCAGTTGATTTAATATTTGCCCCCGTAATAAATGTGGGATCACCATACGATAGCCCCACATTATACACCCACATTCAATATATAATTCATTACGCCTAGCAAAGAATGGCTTAATTTCATCATTATTAGGACAAACTGTTGGCCAACCTGATTGTATGTATAACATCACCCTACCAAGTACCGTATCCTTGGGTATCATTCTTTTGATATCATTGCTAGTGATGGGTAAAAAATTTTCTACAAAGTTAACGTACGTATTTTCTGTTTTCAGCCTACCAGGGTTATAATCCTTGTATGGAAGGCGTGACAGTGCATCAGCACTGTTCTTACTAGACGCGATGTACTCAATATTGTAATTGTAACCCGATAGCAGTACCGCCCAACGCTGTAGCCGTGAAGCAGTCATCACTGGAATACCCGTTTTATTACCGAAAATATATGTTAGGGGTTTATGATCAGTCCGTAGTATAAAATGACGGCCATACAGGTATTGATGAAATTTACGAATGCCGAATACAATTCCAAGAGCTTCCCTGTCTATCTGCGCATAAGCTCGCTCGGTCGGTGTAAGCGACCGCGACGCATACGCCACCGGGCGTTCGCCGTCCGCCGTAACGTGAGATATCACCGCGCCAACGCCCACACTACTCGCATCCGTCGTCAAAACTAGCGGTAGCTCTGGGTTGTAGTAAGTTAGTACTTCGCCACACGCCAAAAGCCGCTTCACTCGTATGAAGGCGCTCTCACAATCCTCACTCCAAGTATACTTAGCACCCGACCTAAGAAGATTATACAATGGGGCGAGAACTGTACTGATATTTTTGATGAATTTAGCATAATACATTACTAGGCCTATAAACGCTCTTAACTCTGTGACATTAGTAGGCGCTGGCGTTTCCACCACTGCCTTAACCTTATCTGGGCATGTATGCACTCCCTCCTTGCTAATAATATGACCCAAATAGCAAACAGATTTTGAAAAGAAAACGCATTTTTCCTTCTTAACTTTAAGTCCGTAGTCTTGCAACCGTTGCAAGACTTTTTGTAAATTGTTGACATGGTCTGTTTTCGTACTTCCTGTCACAATTATGTCATCTAAAAAGACACCTACACGCGGCATGTCCGCGAATAACTGTTCAATTCGCCTTTGAAAAATGCCCGGGCTAGACGCTAAACCGTACACTAATCTGTTGTACATATACAAACCCTTGTGGGTATTTATCACCGTGTATTTTTTTGTGTCATCGAGTTCAAATTGCGCGTACGCTTGAGACAAATCAATTTTACTGTAGTGTTCGCCCCCTCGGAGACGGAATAACAAATCTTCTACCCTAGGCAAAGGATAACGATCAATTTCTATAACTTTGTTTAAAGTAAGTTTATAATCGGCGCAGATACGAATGCTACCATCTTTCTTTACCACGGGCACTATTGGCGTAGCCCAGTCGGAACGCTCGACAGGGGTGAGAACTCCGTCGCGCACCAGCTGGTCCAGCGTGCGCTCCACGGGCTCGCGCAGCGCGTACGCCAGGGGGCGCGCACGCATGAACACCGGCCGGGCGCCTTCCCGCACGTGTATGCTCACTGCGCCGCCCGTGAAGCGCCTGAGACCCTCCGCGAACACGTTACAGTATTTGGTACTGAAAGAAGATACATCGAAATCATTATTTTCCAACATATTATTTACACTGTAGTAGCTCAAATCGGGTAGTTGGATTTTTAATGCTGCTATCCAATATCGCCCTAAAAGAACTGTTTTACCCTTCTCAATAACTAGTAATTCTAAAAATTCACTTCTATCTTTATACCGAACTAGCGGTCTTATTATACCTAAAGGTTTCACAGTCTCACCTGTATAATATCTTAGAGTTAATTTACAGGGTTGTAGGGTGAGATCGTTAAATAGTTTATCGTAACACTCTCGACTAATACACGACACTGCACTACCCGTGTCACATTCCATAGCTATTTCCCTGTTATGCACGTTCAACGTTATATAAATAGGTTTGCAACTGGATATAGACAATCGACAAACATCAACAAAAATTACCTCGTCACTGTCCGCCTCTTCCTCACTGCTCGCGGCTTGCACGTCCACTTGATGTTGCGCCACTAAATTGGGGCACACACGACGCAAGTGACCTGGACGATTGCACACCCTGCACACGTAATGCGCGAATTTGCATGACGACTCGTTGTGGTTAGCGCCACACACTCGACACCGCCGCTGTGGTCGAGCTCGCTCCTCCGGCCGAGCCCACTCACCCGGCACCGGCAGCGTCGACTCGCGGGCCGCCCGCACCTCTCGATGCTCGCGCACGTTCCGCCGCGCGACGCTCGGCTGCCCGCCGCGCGCCGCCACGCCGGCGCCGGTTGTCTGCCGCCTCACCGCCATTGCTTGACACGTCACCGTCCCTGACCCTTTTTCCACTGACGACTTAGGCCCTTCGACGACGGCGGCGTCTTTCTCCGCCGATTCCATGCTGGCGGCAAGCTTATACGCCTTGGCGAAATCCAGTTTGAGTTCTGCGAATAATCGCTGTCTGATATTTTCGCTGGCGATTCCACACACCAATTGATCTCGTAAACTTTCTTCGAGCCAGCTTCCAAATTCACAGGTTTTCGACATCTTTTTAAGTACCGCCACGTAGTCGGAAATTGTCTCACCCTCCTTCTGCTTCCTATGCCTGAATTTATACCTCTCGGCTAGTTCGCTGGGTTTCGGTTGTAAATGTTTACACATTATTTCCGATAACTGTTCAAATGTTTTAACTTTTGGTTTATTTGGTGTACACAGGTTAACTAACAACTCGTAACTCTCTGCTCCCATAACGGTAATTAACGTCGGCACATGTAAATCGTCTGGTATCTTGTTCACAATAAAGTATTGTTCTAACCGTTCGACATATAGTTTCCAATCATCCTTGTGCACATTAAACTCCGCAATCTTTCCGATGGACATGGTAAAATTTTATTAAATCACACGCGAAATGTTCAATACTCGTCGCCACTGAAGAATATGGAGGTACGTGGGTAAGCAGGAGTGAAATCAAACGACATCGACTTGGTAGCACAGCGTATAATCGCAGACTGGCGCGCCTTGACAATCAAGCAATATTACAGTTTGTGCTTCTACCTACTATAAACTAATTATTAACACATACATCACAACTATAACATGAAGTTTCGTGCGTGTGCGACCAATCGCGTTTATTATTTCGCACCTCTCGGTCGTGCGCTGGACTAGCCCGTAACAGGTGTGTGATTAGTGCTGCGATTACCCGATAAAAACTTAAGTATCTTGGGTGGCACGGGAACAAGAATTGTTCAATTTTGGTGGATCGTTTTGCTGTTGATTATAACGTGTTTTAATAGTAAGCTACACGTTATAGCTAGTGATTTGGGTAACGCATAAATCAGTGATATTAATTTAATTGTAACTTAAAACCCTTACTTTTAACTGACTTCTTTTTTTGCCTAGTTCCAATGTTCGTGGCTTTGGTGGCGTTTTCACGTACTGTTTGTAAATATATAGCCAGTTTTTACGTTGCAAGACAGTTTCATTAGCAAACAAATAAATGGTATGTACTTGGCAGTAAGTAAGACCTATTATTATAAGGGTAGCATGATAAAGGTGAAGTTTATTATTTGTATGTGTTGCTTTTTAAAATACCAAAACAGACCAATGAAAAGAGGCTGCTTAAAAAGAGAATGAATGAATGAAGAAGAAAAGCAAGAGTAAAGATTCATCATCAGCTTACAGCAGACCACTGCTGGACATTTGCCTCCTCAATGACACGCCACTCAACTCGATTCTCAGCAACTGTCATTTAGTTGCTACCAACCACCCTGCAAAGATCGTCACTCCATACACTCGAGTCTGAGGGCATCCCACCTTTTTTTTTTTTTTTTTTTGGATGGGAAATCATCAAATAACTCCTCCCGCTCTGGGCGGAGCAGGAGGGAGTGTCAGACTTTTACTGACTAAAACCCATCCATGTTCCTTCATCGCCCTTTGTGTTCCGGGGCCACGGTATCTCTTTCGAACAGTCCCGCAACCCCGGCAGGCATCGGTCCTTACGGACCCCTTCCCTTTTGCTGACTCTCTTTGAGACGCGCGTGGAACACGAACGCGCCGTCGACACGGCCTGTCGTCATGAGACGGACGGACGGCGAGCTAGCCCATAGCCCACCGTCCACAGGCCCACGCCTACGGTGGCCGGGGGCCACGTGGTGGTGGCCCCCGACGCCCGGGGCGTCTCCCGCGGCGGCCGGGACGTTGAGAGGTTCTCTCCCTCTCACGTTCCGCCACCTCCTTCTCTAGCATTACTGCTTCGCAGAAGGAGGTGACGGCGTCCTATTCCGTCTCGCTCCGGACCATGGCTTGCACCAGGGCCGGACGCGAGAGGTCGCCGCCGCCGATCGCCGCTTCGAGGACACGGCGGTGCCTATAGTCCACAAATGCAAGACAGAGTGGCCGATTTCACTCTTCGGACTTCTGTATGTTCTGCCACACAGTGTGGATGTGGTCTATGGTACTGTATCCTCCTCAAAACCCGGGCTGCTCCGGTGGCTGGAAGTCGTGGAGTATTTGCGCTAGATGATTCGTGACGACTCTTGAAAACAGCTTATACACGTGGCTAAGGGGCGAAATGGCTCTATAATTCTTTAATAGGGTCTTGTTTCCCTTCTTAAATAAAAGAATGACCACGCGCCTTCTCCAGGCTTCTGGAGCTCTCCCAAATAACAGAACTGAGTTGAAAAGCTCCTGAAACTCTCTTAATGCAGGCCTTCCTCCCGCTTTCAAGAGCTCTGTCATTATCCCATACTAATCAGGGACTTTTCGATTTTTAGGGTTCCGTACCCAAAGGGTAAAAACGGAACCCTATTACTAAGACTTCGCTGTCTGTCCGTCTGTCTGTCCGTTTGTCCGTCTGTCCATCTGTCTGTCACCAGGCTGTATCTCATGAACCGTGACAGCTAGACAGTTGAAATTTTCACAGATGATGTATTTCTGTTGCCGCTATAACAACAAATACTAAAAACAGAATAAAATTAATATTTAAGGGGGGCTCCCATACAACAAACGTGATTTTTTTTATAATAATTGGTACGGAACCCTTCGTTTGCGAGTCCGACTCGCACTTGGCCGGTTTTTAAGCTGTCTAAGAGCCACCTCGATTTCATCTTGGCTGAATCTTGACAGGTCTTCTGTGAAATGACGGGTTAAGGTGGTTCTCGAATAAAAATAAAAATGCTTTATTTATTATTATTTATTTATTTCGATTTTGGTGGGCGATTTTCAATTTTGGTGGCCACGCTACACTTTAAACTAAAATATCTAAAAAAAGTTATTGAGATATTCTTGGGCCTCTTGAAAATTATTTAAGCTGTACAAGCTTAAAGCTTAAAATAAGAATTTTACACGAAAACTGAAGAATAAATTTTGATCAATTCTTTTCTAAACTGTGGAAAAAGAAAAACAAAACAAGGTATGCCTTAAGCTTCTACTCCATTCACCGAATATACGCATTTTTTTTGGATAAAAAAGTCATCCAGTATTTTGAGAGTTTGTAATCTCAGTATCTGGCTGGTGCTCAGGAAAAGGTTCATTTGATGTAGAAGAGCGCGGTGACAACGGCATGGGCGAACTATCTGCAACTCTTAATTTAATATTTTCAACAATGCGGGTGCTGACCCCCGCACCGTACAGCAAACCCTTACAGCTAGTAATTTATACAATTTTCGTTCGATTTATTGAAATCAAACGAAAATTGTGTGTAATTGTATTGTTTGAATTTGGAACATGAATCGTTCATTGGAACGATTCATGTTCCAAATTCAAATCTCATTACTGCCCGCTAAAAAGTCTAGTGGAGAAAAGAGCTACTTTGTTCCCGCTAAAAAGGGAACAAAACGACACTTTTCGAATAGAAGGGATGAAATAGTAGATTGTATGACAAGGGAGCAAAATAGTAATTTTACGGCGAGGGCGCTATTTTGATTCCAGAGCGAAGCGAAGGATTCTAGAATAGAATCCCGAGCATAGCGATGGATTCTAAAATAGAATCCTGAGCGTAGCGAGGGATTCAAAGTACATCGCCTGAGGGAAAAATATGTTTGCTCTCGAGTCATATACTCTACTTTTCATCTCGTTCTATGAGAAAATAAATAAGAGACACTTTTAAGTAAATAATGGATAAGTTTAATTAAAAAAATGTCATGAATGTAAAAAAGGTCAATTACAAATTTATATTTATATCTAATACACTGGCGAATTTTGAAAATTTATTGTCACTATGTGTGTTTTGTTTGGGATTGATATAGTTGTGGATTTATTTATACAGAATGACATTTTTATCACTTTCAAAATAAAATGGGTATAATCGGTGAACGGAGTAGAAGCAAATGCCATACTAAGTTTTTTTTTTTAATTCGAAATTAAAAAAAAAACTTTTTTTTCGTTTGATGTGAAATTCGATATTTTACATTTTTTGTTTTTTTATTTTTCTTTCTTTGTTCTAATATGAAAAGTTTACTTGAAATTTGTAGCGTTTTTTGATGATGGATCAATTCTTTTCTAAACTGTGGAAAAAAGAAAAACAAAACTAGGTATGCGTATGTAGTGATAAAAAAGTCATCCGGTATTTTGAGTGTTTGTAATCTCAGTATCTGGCTGGTGCTCAGGAAAAAGTTCCTAATGTAGAAGAGCGCGGTGACAACGGCATGGGCGAACTATCTGCAACTCTTAATTTGGTATTTTCTACAATGCGGGTGCTGACCCCCGCACCGTACAAACACTAATGTATACAATTTTCGTTCGATTTCAATGTACGATTCATGTTCCAAATTCAAATCTCATTACTGCCCGCTAAAAAGTCTAGTGGAGAAAAGAGCTACTTTGCTCCCGCTAAAAGGGGAACAGAACGACACTTTTCGAATAGAAGGGATGAAAGAGTAGATTATGCACCGAGGGGCTAAAGTTGTGTCTTATGTCACGGGCGTCATATTGAATCTCGAGCGCAATGAAGGATTCGGGATTTAACTCACGAGCGAAGCGAGGGAGTTAAGAGTTTAACTCACGAGCGAAGTGAGGGAGTTAATACAAGAATCCTGAATGCAGCGAGGGATTCAAGCTAGCCCAAGGCAAAGACACCTTTAGCCCAGAGGAGGATACTCTACTTTTTACACCTACTGTGAGAAAATAATAGCCATAGTACGAAAAACAAAGTATTTATTAAATAAACAAACAGTAAGAATAATTAATTAATGTTACAGCCAATTACTATTACGGTATTACGGCGCGGTACGGTGTTTGTTATTATTAATGCCAGTTTTAATGTTATTCAATTCCTTTTAAAAAATGGTTCGTAGTTATCTAATTATTCTTACAATATTATGTCTTCGAAAACATGGCAACGATATGAAGAAGCAGTCGTTATGATTTTGTAGGAAATCGAGAATATCATCAACGCGTAGTAAGGGTATCGAGAATAGCTTTCCTCTTTCTGGCACCAAAGGGTGTTTGTTAGTACAATACTGCCAATTTAGCTGAGCATGTGAGATTCCAAATTCAATTCACATTATTGACCAGCGGGTCATAATGAAATCCAGTACAACATTATTGACCGGCTGTGCCCCCGGCCACTAATGACTCACTTTAGGTTAAGGTTGCTTGACATATAATTTGACATTTTTTCAAACTGGAAAATACAAATTGAACACATTAGATCCAAGCTTTCTTCACTTTTGGGCTCATTGCGCAATGTTGTCCATTGTCTTCCTCTTCGAGTGCGCCAGACCATTTACAACTCTCTAGTGAAGCCACATCTGATGTATCTCATTGAAATCTGGGGCAATGCGCCAAAAACTAATCTAAAGGACTTACAGATTGCTCAAAATAAAATCATTAAACTGCTATTCCACTATGATTACCTTACACCTACATTTAAAATTTACAGGGAAACAAAACTCATGAATATCAAACAACTCCACACATACTGTACCAGCATACTTATAAGAAAAATTCTAAACAAGTCCATTCACACACAAATACACTTCACTAAAATACATCAAGTACATAATCGTAGCAGTCGTAGGAAGGATCACATTTTACTGCCACGAGTGCGGACAGTCAATGGTGAGAGAACAATTATTTATTCGGGAGTGCAACAATATAACAAGCTACCTAAAGAGGTAAAAAATGCGAGCTCGTTTAATATTTTCAAAACTAAATTAAAAAATCACATTCTAAATGATCAAACACTACTTTAAACAAACTTGCCCTACTGCTGCGTTGCCTTTATTGTGGCACCGAGCTCGCATTCCATAGCTGTTATGATTATTTGCGACCACAGTAACTATTTCTTTTGCGGGTGGATGAAAAAAAAAAAATAATATGTGAAAGCTCAGAACGGCCTTCATCAGAATCCATCTTGCAACGGGGGTATGTGGGTAGTCCAATCAGATTAAAATAAACGATTTTCTTATAACATTAAAATAATTCTACATTTGCGTAAATGATAATCACTAATATTCTGATCAACAATAGTCACTATAAAATACACTATGATTAAGGCGATGGATAGCGATTCGTCGAAAACTTGGTGCGCTGGCGACCGCTCTCAAAGAACTAAATTCTAAGATGGCCGCCCCGCTACCACAGACTCGACGCTACGCTAGAGTGACGTTGACAACCTTTCACTCTTGACAATGACAAATGCTAATGTGCGCCGACACGGCCAGACTGACATACGACCGTCCTCGGGCGTTATTGTATTCCTGGAACAAACAGTGTCTAATCACCAAGACATCTGCTCGTCCGTCCTGCTACACACAGGACTTTACATGGATTTTCGATTGTAGCGTCAAACACAGAGTCGATCATATTAAGACATTGAAATGAACAAGTCCCTTCAACCAGCCCGTAATGGATCTGGCCCGGACGACACTGCCCCCATCAACTTGTCAATCAACAACAACACATCTGGACCGGACGAGTGCATCCCTTCAACCAACCCTATTGGGTGTGGCCCGGACGACACTGTCCCTCCGACCAGGATAGACTATAAGGATATTACTTCTGGATCGGACGAGTGCATCCCTTCAACCAACCCCACTGGGTGTGGCCCGGACGACACTGCCCCCAGCAACACATCTGGACCGGACGAGTGCATCCCTTCAACCAACCCTACTGGGTGTGGCCCGGACGACACTGTCCCTTCGACCAGGATAGACTATAAGAATATTACTTCTAGATCGGACGAGTGCATCCCTTCAACCAACCCTACTGGGTGTGGCCCGGACGACACTGCCCCCAGCAACACATCTGGACCGGACGAGTGCATCCCTTCAACCAACCCTACTGGGTGTGGCCCGGACGACACTGTCCCTTCGACCAGGATAGACTATCAGAATATTACTTCTAGATCGGACGAGTGCATCCCTTCAACCAACCCTACTGGGTGTGGCCCGGACGACACTCTCCTTTCGGCCAGGCAATTCTGGATAACACAGTGCTTGCAATAACCAACAGACTCATTCAAGACATAAAACATACTGACGACATACCTATGATTGCGGAATATCCAGTTCATCCCATATTTCAATTTCGTTATCTACATCCCATGTCACAGGATCAGAGTGCGCACTGACACTGTCGGAATTGACGGTAATAGAAGAGCATGCAGCCAAATTGTCACTATCGTTTGTGGATAACAAGTAATTCCTAGCATTTTCTACATCTTCTGGCACCGACTCGGCCTCATTATAATTCAGTTAGAAGCGATTTCAAGCAAACCTTCATATCCGTGAGGTACTGAGCATAAATTCTCGTAGGCATATTTATAAATTCCATGAGAACTATCTAACCTTTTTTAATTCGTACCGACCGCACCCTTTGATGCTTTGCAAATAATGCACGAGTCAATAATTTTCCGCACGCATTTTGACATTTTGGGGAACCAATACTGCTCATAGCGTTTAACTAAAGCTTTATCCTTTCTTAAATGTTGTAACTTATTATGAACATGATTTAATAGCGTCCAAATTAAAGACCGGGGAACTACCGGCAACCAAGAAACTGTTTTATTACAAACGATTTTCCTAAGGATACCTTTCCTAACGTCATAAGTTTGTGTAACATTCTCCGGTAAATGACCGTTCGAACATTTCTTTATGTCCTGAATTTCAGAGTCACACTTTTGCTCGACAGACAACCAACCTGCGAGCAACTTTACGAACTTAACAGTTTTCTTTGCAGGAGTAGAACTAGGAAAAGCTTCGAACTTATCTGAACAATGTTCTGCAGTTGCAATCTCAGGTAGGTGCGCATGCGCTAATCACACACATGTCCACGCGACGTTGCTCAGGAGCTGCGCCCGCCGCACCACCGCTGCTACTACCGCTATTCAAATTCGGGTAGCCTGATGTCCTTACTCGAACCTCCTAGTATGTCCCGTGTGATGGTTACCCTGCAAACAAATAGTCCACGACAGAAATTTGTTCCACTCGGTCACTCCTGACCAAACTCTAGATTCATCGGGTCGGTGAAAGTAAAGAACTCCACTGTTCTGTTTTAACCAAATCCTACTCTAATAAAATCAAACATCATAACATCACACCTGTAATCTCCGAAGGGTTAAACTAAGGTGCACCCAGTAGTACACTCACACTCCGCCAGCCATGCCCAAGTCTTATGCAATAGGGGGCGAGCCTATTGCCATCAACCGGCGCAAACCCAGACTCCGTGTCGGCCACAGAAATTCCTGATGGAAAACCGAACAACACCCTACCCAACCGGGGAATCGAACCCAGGACTTCATGCTCAGCAGTCACGCTTGCCATCACAAATGGTGCCTGCACAATGACGACGCGACGAATTGTGCGTGTGCATATATTGAGGTGGTGGAGGATTACAAGTACTTGGGTTTAGTTATAGATAACAGCTTCTCGTGGAAAACACACATAACACACCTCTGTGATAAACTCAGATTAGTGCTTGTAAAGTTCCACCACCTTAGTTTTGTACTGGATAGGGCCACTTTGTTCACGGTCTACTATGCGCTGGTGGACTCGCTACTTTCGTATGGATTGGCATGCTATGGGAATACATTTAAAACTTATTTAGATAAAATAAAATTATTACAAATAAGATTTATGAAATTATTAGTTAATGAAAACACAAAAAAACGCTGTAAAAATAGTGATTACGAAGAATTATTCTTAGAATGTAAGATGTTGCCGGTCCATCGTAAGGTGGTGTTGTTATTGGCCATAGAAAATTATTGCAAGGATGAGTTTAAAATCAAGACAGTAAACATAAGACCTCAAAGGAATAAATGCATTAGAAGATTTGTAGTACCCACTTGTACTAACTATTACGGACAAAGATGTAGGAAATGCTTAGTCCCAACCATTTTTAATGACTTACCAGTCGATTTAGAAAGTAGCTGTACCACAAAAATGTCCTTCAAGAATAAAGTGGAGAAGTTTCTTTTTAACACTTTTTGTCAAAGCTTCATAAATGGAGATGCATAAATTGTCATACTAGCTTTTGATCGTGGCTCGCCAGTGTGAATTGAGATGCCATTGCGCGGTTGAGGATGTTATTTGTTTGTTTAGAGTAAATATTACTAACATAGTTTATAAGTTTTCATTGTTACTAACAAATATAGCCTTTAAGTATACCTATCTAAGTTAAAATGTTTATTATTAAGATACTAACAATACTAACCTAATACCTAAGCATCATTGTTACTAAACTACTAACAAAGCTATGGACTTTAGTCTAAAATAAAGTTTAACTTATTTTATTTTTTTAGCATTTTGAATTTTGTACTGGCGTTTCAATTCACTGCTGGTCAGCCTTTTGTGCTATTGTAAAATATTAGTGTTTAGTTTTAATTTAGTTTAGTTTTTGTTATTGATGGAAAAGTACCTAAAGTAGTAACTTATAAGCAGAATGTTTTATATGGGAGCTACATCTGCCAACAAACTGTTTTACAGTTTGGCAGAAGTAACATTTTTTGTAATACGAAGTCACCTCGAATAAACGCTTTTTCATTTTTTTTTTTTTTTTTTTTTTTCATTTTTTCAAAACCAACGAGGCAGTTGACTAATTCAAACACGGTTAAATTGGGAATAAACAAAAATAGGTCAACCGTTGGGCCATGTACCATAGTCGTTCGATTCAAACTTTAAAACTCTACTGCAATAAAACTTGGCATCTTACAGAAACCATCAAGTAAAACCTCTAATGCCACGTCTCTCTAGCCGACCAGCAATCGCATTGCTCTCACATCCATCAAATGGATCTGCCATGTGCATCACCCACTGACTACACACTACGGTCTTTCCAGACCCGACCTCTGCCAGAGCTAAACACGCATCGCGTCCCACGGACCACGACTACGTAATAACTACTGGTTCGGTCAAACACACTACTAGTATAACCGAAAGGGTACTAAAACAGTGGTACACAACGTATGCAACGCACACACTACGCATGTAACGCACACACTACGCAAGCTACGCACGGACTACGTATGCAACGCACACACTACGCAAGCTACGCATGGACTACGTATGTATTTCATACACTACGTATCCACTACGTACGCACTACGCATGCACTACGTCTACACTACGCATCCACTACGCACGCACTACGTATGCACTACGTTCACACTACGTATGCACTACGTATACACTACGTATGCACCCCATTATAGCTCCCCGCCCTACAGGTGCCACACAGGCTTACAAGTGCCACATAGGCTCAGGTTGCCACACAGGCTGCTACCGCTTAAGCTTGCTCAAAATCATCAAATCCTTATCAACATCGACTGGTACGTGACCCACTGGCATCTTTCTTAGCATACCCTGTGCATATTTGTAGGCACCCTTTTTATTCAAAGCTTTCAGTTTTTAACGATCGTCGTTATCAAAATGAGTGGAAGCACTACCTTTGGGTATTTTCTTCAATTGATAATTGTGAGCATATTTATACTGGCAATTACAATTTAATGATTGCAAAGTGTATCTGTCCTTCCAATAATAAACTTGTCGGAAACAATTTTCCTCTCCCTCTCTCTACATTAGACTCTACATCAGACTCTACATTAGAGTCTACATTAGAGTCTATATTAGACTCTACATTAGACTCTACATTAGACTCTACATCAGACTCTACATTAGAGTCTACATTAGAGTCCACATTAGACTCTACATTAGACTCTACATTAGACTCTACATTAGACTCTACATTAGACTCTACATTAGACTCTACATTAGACTCTACATTAGACTCTACATTAGACTCTACATTAGACTCTACATTAGACTCTACATTAGACTCTAGACTTCTAACACCTCTTCAACTTTAAATGGTCCTTTGAACATTGGATCCAGTTTCAATTGATTTCTCTCCTCATTTTCTATTAAAACATAATCACCTACTACACATTTCTGAATCTTAGCCTTTGTACTGTCAAACCGATTTTTGTCATAATTGGAACTCTCAACTATATTCCGCGATGCCTGCTTTCTCATTGCAAAAGGTCCGATCAACATTGGAAAAGGCCCGATCAAAAAGTTAAAAATTCTGGTACTCTCTAGCATAATTCGTAAGCAATGCATACTCAACTCGTAAAACTTTCATAAGTGCTCTGTACACCAACACAGACAGAAATCGCACCAACGATTCCCTACACACCCATCGCCACATGTTACTCATGAGGTGTGGTCCAACAGACCCATCTCCATGTGTTACTTATAAAGTGCGGTCTAACATTTTCGAGTATGAGTGTTAAAGCTATTCTTAATCAGATTCTCACTGCCAATATAATCAACTATGACATCTAATTCTAGAGGAACTTGTTGGTCGGGGATATTTCTCACACAGGCTAAAATCTTCGAATTACCATTTACTGAACCTTGACCAACACCAGTTATAGTAACGACAAGATAAATATGCTCACTCTTAAGTCTAGACGAAACAGAAAAGCACTCTGCTCCAGAGTAACAACATGAAAACGACTCACCAAAGTACTTTCATATCCCAGCTCGACGAAAGGTCCACTCCCTTCTCCACCAGCAGCACTGGACCTGCCTGCTGTGCAGCGACTGGCAATGTAGCCATACTTGAAGCACACCAGTGAGCTGCTGCTGCTGGCTTGTTGTCACTGCCCAACGCCTGTTGCAGCCGGCACAGGCAACAACTTCCTGACGGCGGTCGTCTTTGTCCGAAAATTCGCCTGTTCGTGTCCTTGTTTGCCGCATACGTGACGCTTGATTGGTGGCGGTGATGAAAACTTCTGACGTATCTCGTTGCCACCGTCAGTGCGTATATTTTTCTTTTGTTTGTGACTGCTCAGGTTAATGTAGTCGTAAATGTTTCGACGTACACAAATCTGGCCTTGAACAATTCTTTAAACTGGATTCCTTCCACTGCATTCACAACAAGAAACAAGGCAGCGATGACACACCACGAGCGCGCATTGTCTTTACACTTTTCCTGGTTAGCACTGTCACTTATACCATGTGGGTCGTTTGAGTTGCATCCCACTTCTGATGAAAGCTCAGAACGGCCTTCATCAGAATCCATCTTGCAACGGGGGTATGTGGGTAGTCCAATCAGATTAAAATAAACGATTTTCTTATAACATTAAAATAATTCTACATTTGCGTAAATGATAATCACTAATATTCTGATCAACAATAGTCACTATAAAATACACTATGATTAAGGCGATGGATAGCGATTCGTCGAAAACTTGGTGCGCTGGCGACCGCTCTCAAAGAACTAAATTCTAAGATGGCCGCCCCGCTACCACAGACTCGACGCTACGCTAGAGTGACGTTGACAACCTGTCAATCTTGACAATGACAAATGCTAATGTGCGCCGACATATGTAAACTTTGTGTTTTGTAAATGTTAGTTGCGCACGAAATTTCATTTTGTTTTATAGATTTGAAAATTGTTACAAAAAAAAACTACCTATTTAGTTTGTATGTCAAAGTTAGTGTAAAGTTACTATATTTAAGTTCCAAAATGTTCTCAAGTAAGTGAAATACTGTAATTTCTTATTGAGAAATAAATTTCTTTAACCATATTTTCGAGCAGGTGGTGTGAAAAAGTTTTTACACTCAGTCTTGCACAGCGCCATCTATCGTTTTTCAGTGGAAACTGGCCCTGAAAACACCTCATTGCCGCAATGAAAACCATGTAACTAACGATCTCAAGAGGAACCTCTGGGGTAGTAATATTCCATTGCGCCCCGTCGCCCCCCCCCCCCCCTTCCCCACCCTGTTGCTCAGCCCCCTCGTGCGCCTGCGGTGGCCGAGTATGAATAGATAGCAAGTTCTTGCGGCGCGCACAGCACGCTGCCTGGCGCGCGGCCAGATGTCGCACAGTTCGTGCAAAAACTATACCAGCAGTCGCTATGTAGGTACATGCACCCCATCGCGCCCCTTGGTGAACACAAAACAAAGTGTTTCCAAATGTTTTATACTAATAAAGTAGAAAGTTAGTGGACGTAACGTAATGGGGCATCAGTGGTGTGCTGTGCACATTAGCTGGCGGCTACCGGCGCCCGACGTCCTTCTGTTCAATTAGCGCGCGTCTGGTCAAGTTATTAGCTCTATAAATTCGGTCGAGATGAATAGGCGATATTCCACTGAGCCCTCAGCGTCGACCCCCGCCGATTGTGGCCATGGGTAGCTCCCGTCAACTGTAGGCACGACCTCGGGCGAGTGTAGCCACGAGCCCCCGTCAACCGTATTCACCAGCCCCCATCAACTGTAGCCACGAGCGCGGGCGCGTGTAGCCTACGCATCCACCGTGAGGCTCACAGATGTTTAAGACCTGATGATACCACGTAATAGTAATAGTAACAATAGTTTATTTCAAAATGGGATTGTAAAGTTTACAAATGTTGCATTTATATAATTTTTAGCTTCAACTATACAGTAAAGACGGGAACGGCGATAGAACATCTGCGCAATAATCATTAAGACCCGGCGCGGACTACAAGACGGATCACTCGCCGGTGAGCTGCGGCAGGCGGGGGGAGCGGGGCGCAGGGCGCGGGGGGAGCAGGGCGCAGGGCACGGGGCTCGTACCTCATCAGTGCCACATGCGACTGCCCTCGACACAATGACACACTGTATGTACCCGAGCGAGCCCCGGAGACCACCGCCATAAGTTACTAACGGAAGGACCACTCACTACAAAGCTTGAGAAATTGACTAACCAGTCAATCTCACGCACGAATTGTTGAAACAATGCGTTCAGGTGCTTCTATATAACGATACATTACGAATATTAAGGTTGATATTGCATCTGGTAAGATCCTCCTTCTTGAATGACTTTGAGGAAAAGTCCTTCAAACAGAAAAATAGGGTACACAACATAAATACGAAAAACTTTATTCCGACAGTCACAAATCCGAAATTCAAAGTACCGATTTTCATAATTCCGAATGGTTCAAAATTCCTAATGTAACAACTCCGATTTATCATTAATCCTATTTTTATTCTCAAAATACAGACTTTCAGAGATCGAATAACAAAAAGTCCGACTTATTGAAAATACGAAACATTAAAAATATACGAATCCCGATTAATAAAACACCGATTAATTAGAATTCCGAAATAAAAACGCCTGTAGAACTGAATATCGACAATATAAACACATAATTGCTCGGCAGAGAAAAGTATTGTTTCACACAGTTCTAACGTAAATTAACCCAATGATTCACTAACAATATATATTCTGTGGACGTTGCTAAATCCATTATAAACATTGTAGCTCCTTCATTAGCTGTAATATTTAACGATTGTATTGACCATGGTGAGTTTCCTGATTTAATGAAATATAGTAAAATAATACCATTGTTTAAATCAGGTAGTACATCAGACCCCACTAATTATAGACCCATTTCAGTATTACCCACCTTTAGTAAAATTTTTGAAAAATTAATTTTGGCACAAATGCAAAGCTTTTTCAATAAACATAAGTTATTGCATAAAAAACAGTTCGGTTTCACAAGGGGTCGTTCAACTACTGATAGATGATGAACTTTTAGGACACATTTATAATGCCTGGGAGGACAAATGCGATGCTTTGGGCATTTTTTGCGATTTATCTAAAGCTTTCGATTGCGTTCTTCATGAAACTTTAATCAGGAAACTACACCACTACGGAATCCGTAACGCCTCTCTGGATCTTCTTATTTCATATTTGAGTAATAGGATTCAGAGAGTTGATGTTAACGGGAAGAGATCTCCCGGATCCGTAGTAAGAATGGGGGTACCACAGGGCTCAATTCTTGGTTCATTTTTGTTTCTTATTTACATAAATGACTTGCCTCACCTCATAAAGGATAATCATGACTTAGTGTTGTTTGCAGACGATACTTCTCTTTTATTTAAACTCAGTCAAGTTTAAGTAAACGTCAGCAGTTAGTTACGGATGATGTTAATAGCGCCCTGGCAAAAGTCGTTAATTGGTTTAATGTTAATAACCTACTCCTAAATGAGAAAAAAACTAAATGTATTAAGTTTACGATACCCCATGTAAGACAAGTGGAAACTACTGTACTAATTAAGGATGAAGAGTTGAAACCGGAAGATAGCACAGTGTTTCTAGGCATAACTTTGGATGCCAAGCTTCAGTGGGGCCCGCATATAGACAAATTATCAAAAAAACTTAGCTCTGCAGCATACGCATACATATATTAGAAGAATTCGTGAGTTAACTGATTTAGAGACAGCCCGTTTAGTTTACTTTAGTTATTTCCATAGCGTGATGTCGTACGGTATTCTCTTGCAATGCCGCCGATATTAAGACAATATTAAAATTTGTTTTGCAAAAAAGGGCAATTCGTTCAATTTATAAATTAAGTCCCAGATACTCCCTCAGACAAAAATTTAAAGAGATTAATGTTCTTACTGTGCCTTCTCAATTTATTTATGAAAACCTTTTGTACGCACACAAAAATATTAATTTGTTTAAAAAATACAGTGATATCCACAACATAAATACGAGGAACAAACACAAATTTGTGGTTCCTGCAACGAGGCTCAAAAAAATAGGGGGTACGTTCAGATGCCAATGTATACGTTTTTACAATAAACTTCCAAGCCAAATTCAAGCACTAAGCCTAAATAAATTCAAATCGTTTATAAAACGGAAGCTGTGCCTGAAAACCTACTATCATGTTAATCACTATCTCGAAGATAAAAAGGCTTGGGATTAAGCTGCTCCAATGAAATTTGCTCTGTGAATGTCGAAGCTTCGGACTTCGCTTGTTTATTATTTATTCCTTTCTTATCCTTTTTTATTTTTTTTTTCCTTTTATATTTTTTTTTCCTTTTTTATACAATCTGACATTTAATGTTTTGACATGTATTTTATAATTTTTTATACACTCCGACATTTAATGTTTTGACATGTATTTTATAATTTTTTTATTTTTTTATTTGACATTTACTGATTTGACATGAATACTTATTTTGTTAAGTATTCTACTTTTTTTTTATCATCATTGTGACTTTTAATGATTTTTATTTACTTTCTTTTGAATAGAACTTGTTATGAATTTTATATGATTATTGTGAATGTGGGGACCATGTGGGTCACATTTATATTTTTTGTTTATTTTTTCCCACAACTGTCTGGCAGTTTGAGTACTCTAAGCGACCTACCCAAATGTCCTTTCTTTGGTATTGTTCGTCGTTTCGTTGAGCTCCTTGAGTTATAAGTCGAGCTACACGTTAACTGACAAATGCTTGCACTGACTGGACAGGTCCACTCAAATCTGTATGGTTCTTTCTTCAAAAGACCATCTCAGACACTAATCTGCATAGTCCTCATGTGAATTGAGCAAGATTGTCTGGACTTTAAAAGAGACTATGACCTCTGAGTTTGTTTCGGCTGTTTCTCCTCAGAGTAGTCAGGTACGAAACACCGGCCCCATCTAGTTTAAAAAAATGACGTGTAAAAGTGTTTGTAAAAACCTACTTGCAAAATAAACATCATTTATCATTTATCAATAGACCGATCTGTTATTTAATGTTTATTTATCTAATATTTTTAAAACAAATTAGTTTTTATTTCCATTTAAGAAGCATGCAAACAAGCTTAAAGCATGCAAGCAAGTATGCAGCATGCAAGCAAGCAAGCAAGCAAGCAGCATGCAGATGCGGCAGGCATGGTTTCTGGCACGGCTCCGGCGCTGTGGGGTCCCAGCGCTCCCATGCCAGCTTATCGTCTCAGATGGTTTAACGCTCACCTCCGCAGCTTCACACAACCACCTGCTTCTCAACTCGCGGGCCGCCTCGCCCCTCCGCTCCTACGCAATTCTGAATTACACTCTAGCGGTAGGGCAGAGAAGACTGCGTGGAGCGGATTCACAGTGATTTCTTTCTGTTACTGAAACCTAATTTTTAGCAAATGTTTTAGGACTAACAATTTGATTAAAAAAATGAACATTCGGAATAATACAATACTTAGGACAATTATGACTTTATTTCATGCAAAATTGGACTATTCAATTATGATAGTACCTACTCAATACTATGACATAATAGTTTTAGAAGAAATAAAACCATAAATAACGAATTTTGAACATTATGGTTACTTAAAGCAAACGCGTGTGAAAGAAGGGAAATACTAATCGAATTACAATCAGAATCCTAATTTTTGCAGTTTATGCGAAGTATTGAAAATGGGAATGTCGTTTTTCGGACCGACCGACGATCCATCGAGCATTTGATTCTTAGGACATATGAAAATCGGACAATAAACAAATCGTATTTACGACTTTCGGTAAAATTATTTTTGGGATTTTTAATACTAGACATTATAATTCTTAAGTATTATTATTATTAAACGTTTATTTCAGATTATAATCATTCATATAAAAACAAAAAAATAAAAAGTTACATCATTCATTCATTATGAAATTCGGACTTTTGATAATCGGAACATCGAAATTCGGAATAAAATATTTGTGAGTATTTGAGTAATCCCAAAAATCTGTCATATAAATTGTGTAATTACAGCGCTGCTGCTGGCACAGCATTCCGTACATAGCACTGTAGCGAACCTTCTCAGCTGATGTATGTTGTGGCGCTTTAGTGTGCGTCCTAATTACACCTGTCGGAGTCACTTTACGGACTGTCATACATTAAATGGTAATATGTAGGCCGGCGTGATGCCCAAATAATAGTCCCGACACACACAGTCACACACACGCTCCCTCTAAGAACAGCGCAAGTGTATGAGGTAACCAGCGCCGCGTGGCCAACAGGTTTTTTTCCATCAAGAACACTCAGCTTCTTTCTCTTTAGCTTCTTTCTCCTCGCCCATTGACTTGTCTAGCGCTTCAATAACTAGAAAACTAAAGTCAAACCTGTATTGCTAAATGTGACAAGTCAAATAATTAACTTTATCCAGATATGGGATCTGGCACAAGCGGCACAGCCTGCTGGCGCCTGGTGGTGTGGCGGTGTATACCCGACGCGTGACGCGCTGACGAGGGTCGCGGCCCGCACGCAGCGCAGGGCGACATGTCCTTTGTTAACGAGATGCGTGCGCTTATTCTGTTAAAGAGGCTGAACGACGACGCACGACACATCTTATTTGAGCTGAACGTGGGTCGCGGCGGGAGCAACATATTGTTGTTACACGATGGCACTATTGTTCCTATTTAACATTGTCGCCTAATTTAAACTGAATTAACTAGACCAGATTATATTCGAAAATGACGATGCTAAAAGGTTAAAAATTACATACGATATTACTTAATACATTAATGATTGTTTCTCAACCAATAATGTCGGTTAGTTAATAATCTCTGAATGTTAATAAAGTCAAAACAAATGGTAAAAAACTGCTAACTGCGAGTCGGACTCGCACACACAGGGTTCCGTAGCACCAAACAATTTAATAACAATTTTTTAAAGCCCATTCATTTATGTAAATTTACACTCAACAGTAAAACTAAATTGTTTTTTGATAATTTCATACCACTTTTGTATATTGGTTCATAGAAGACACTTTCTCTCCAAATTTCAACTAAGTATGTGATGCCAACAGTCACGGAGTAAAATGGCTGTGACATACGGACGAACAGACAGATATACAGCCAGACGGACAAGGTGAATCTATAAGGATTCCGTTTTAGGCTTTTGGCTACGGAACCCTAAAAACATCTGCTACGCAACTCCAATATTGCGTAGAACTTACTACGACATAAGCTACGTCGTAGCCAGCCTGAGCTACGAACTATACGCTACGACGTAACTTGTGCTACACGTTTTTAATGATGCAATATGCTACGCCGTAGCTGTAAGTAATACGTCTGCGGCCGGCCACTTCGTAGCAAGAAAATGTCCATCGTAAGTACGTGGTTCGGTACGGTTACGTCGTAACTAGTCGTAGCACCGTAATGCCGTAATGTCGTAACCGTAATGTATTCGCCTTCGCTCGAGACTCGTACAATTCGTTCACCCCGTACCGCTATATACGACCGTATGGAAATGGTATTGCCTTGTAGAGTGTGAAGAGGCGGGTCGACTACTTTTTAGCTCACACTGTTCGTCTTAGAATATTCAAGTTGTTGCTCATGTGGCCGCATACATTGGCAATGGTTCACTTAGGATCATCGTGTATCAAGAATGTGTCATATTTAAGGTTGTGTCGTTTTGTACAGACCATCAAACTGATCAACATGGTAATCGCAAAAAAAGAAAGAAAGATCAGTCATCCCAAATAAAACTTTGAATCCCGTTACTCTGTGCCTCAACCAAAACTGTTGCCAACTTAGTTATTTTCTTCTTTCTCGTGTGGTTAGTTCCTAACCTGGTGTCAAAGTGGCCTCTGACTTGGCTTTACGTGCCGTCAAGAAACATCTCTCAGGCACGTTGGTTTCCTCACGATGTTTTTCCTTTACCGAAGCAAGTAATAATGATGAAATACGCACATGCATCCGAAAAATCAAAGGTGCATGTCTTGAGTTGGAACTTGAGACCTGCGACTTGGTAGTCCGACCGTCACACCACTCGGCTATCACCGCTTACTAAGTAAAGCGGTAAAAGCTAGTTCCAAAAATAGACATCACATTTAGAACAAATCTTATTCAATAAAGTTGTGTTGTGGTGGCGACCGTTTTACCCGCGAGCGCGGACGTCGGGTCGTGTCGACCCCGGGCGCGGACGGCGGGTCGTGTCGACCCCGGGCGTGGACGGTGGGTTATGTTGACCCCGGGCGCGGGCCCATCAAGAATGTACGGCCAATCAACATAAATTCCGTTCTGTTGTTAAAGAGAACCGAACACCGGCCACCGCCGGCGCCGCCGCCGTCCGCCGTCACGCGATATCTCGCGACTTTATCTCAGCTGAGTAATGGCGATCACGAGCCGCCACTCGCTCGAGCCGACTACACCCACTGACACCGCTAATCTCCGCATTATCAGCTCACAGCCACCACAGCCCGTGACAAGTGACTCAGCTCCTGGTAAACACGAGCCAATCGTCCAAACCAAACCGTGCACATTTTGTCGACATCTTATAAGTGCCCATGTAGGGATCACCCAGTACAGTCGGCGGCATGCACGCCTATGGTCACTGTGCGAGCAGTCGAGGATATTTCTGCTCGATTCAGTACAATGAAACTGCTCGGTGTACTCTTACAGGATACACGTTAGAATCCCCGGTACGTACACACCACAGCTACCAATGCAGTTCGACAATGACATCGGCTTTATTTTGAAACAGGAAGAGCGCTTTTCGTACTTTTTATTGTTTATTGCACCCAAAAGTACATATACAAGTCGGATCCGGTCGTTATTACGGACATAAAGTGAATTGCAAGCGCACCAGTGGTGACATCACGAGACCTACTTACCAATCTACCCGCACCACAGCGTGCTTTTATGCGGCCGCCACACACTCGACGAGTGGCATGGGAAGTAGCGAGGAAAGGAGGCTAGAGACATAGTGTGGCAACATATCTCGTCATGCCGCACGTTATGCTCCTCGTCGTGCCAACCGCTCCCTTTTTGTCGGTTTTTGTGCGCCAGTCAAAGGACCGGCAATACGAGCGCGAGTGGCCGGCCACATCATCGCGCGGTCGCAGTGATGTGATCCACCATTTCCGTTGGCGAGGACGACGACGACGATATATATTTATTTTTATGATATTGATTTATGATTGATTGATATGATATTTAATTAGATAAACTAAAAATGCATAGCGCGCACGCTGCCACAGTTTCATCGTCCATTGTCCAACAAAGGCAAATGACAGGTGAGGAGCGTCGCGATTAATAGCGCGAGTAGAGTAGTGTGTGGGCAGAGAGGGCAACATCGCGGCAAATAGCGGCAGCGCGAGGAGCATAGCGATGAGCAGCGCAAGGAGCTTAGTGTGGCGGCCGCATTACAGAGTTGTGATGTTTTGGTCTGTCAGCGAGGACAACAGCTACAGCGGAGTTGAGACGTCCCGGAACTGTGCCTGATTCCTTGCTCCCGTGTTATTTTGTTAAAGTGTAATTTTAAGTAATTTGCTAGTAATAAAAACAGTGTATCTCACCCAGTGTGTTTTCATTGCACGAAACCCATCTTCTAGGCACATGATGTACGAGCCTAACGGAATAAATCCTGACAAGCCGACATACAAATTATTGCAATATTAAAGTAGTTCGTTACTTGACATTTGGTTGACTGTCCTTCCGGTGGTTGGTGATTGAGAAATAAATAATCGTTTGATCACAAAATAATGAATATCGGTATGTCTATGAACGAAATATTTGAAGAGATATCCAAACCGCACTAGGCTCGCCTGGTTTATTACGGCCCTGGCATGTGCCCAGGCGCCCCAACAGTGGTCCCCAAAACATTATAGGCTAAGTATGTGTTTATGTACAGTGGGCCCATCTATTTGGTTTACATCTTACATGTGTGCGTTAATTCATAGTTATACACAGAAACACGAGCGGCGAGCTCTACTTTTATTAGTGTGCATATGGCCAACAATGCTCTCACAGTCACACATTATTCTTGTATGCGTTTCTACATACACTGCTAGAAATAAAATAAACGGGTTCACAATGAAGGCCCAATAATTTAAACCATAGTAACGTGGTAACCGTGACTGATTGGTGTAAGCGCCTGCGATAGCAATTGAACTAACCTCGACGAAGCGCGACGTGAGTTCAATCCTTACTCAGAAATTTTGTTTTGCTGTTACTTTTTGTTTTTTATTAAATTAATTTTGTGGCAAATAAAATCACTCAAGCAAAAAAGTAGAAAGATAAATATTATAAATTATATATGTCGGCGTCGCATTGTAAACAACACGTGTATCAGGCCACGCGGTAGCGCGCTACGTCATTCGAGGCGGAGCTAAGTGTACGCTACGTCGGCGTCGTAGCATGCTACGTTGTTCTCCCACCTCCTCGCTGCGGGGCGGAGTTAATGCACGCTACGTCGTAGCGCGCTACGCCGTTACCCCACCTCCAAAACTAGCGTATAAACGGGGCCGCACAGCGGCGGATGGACATTTTCCCGGTAGGGGCAGCCCCAGCCGCCTCTGGCTGGTCATCACCCGCTGGGCTTCTCCCGGGGCACCGGGAGTTCCACCTAGCGGTGACAGACCGCCGAGGCGGCGTGAAGATACGGTTAACACCGTGGCGCCTCTACCGACACAAAATGACACTAACTCACAGGCGAGCGGCGCAAGCGCGTTCGCCATTGGCCGAGGCCTATATGGCCGCACCACTGACGGTACCCGTACGTCTACGGGTACAGATGATGCCGCGGGACAAAGGGCATTGCCCATACCCCGCCAGCCGCAGCCCACTACTGGGCAGCAGCGAGTTCTCCGGCCGGATGGACATTGGATCGCCAGTGATCCGCGCCGATTGGACGTGTCCACCGAAGATCGTCGCAGCGGGAAAGTTCCTAGCTAAAGTACCAACAATTGGGGGTACTCAGTGAAAAACTTTTGTTGCGCGGACCGCATTTAATCACTTTCCCTGTGTTCGTGCAAGTGCTTAGCGCTGGCGCGAGCACAGGGGGAGCCCACTTGCCACCCGGTACCCTGAGTGCCGCAGCGGTCGCAACATCACTTCCTAAGCGAGAAGCCTGCAGAAGAAGATGCCGAAGTCCGCCCGTGACTCTCCTGGTCACGGCGACACCGACTACGAGGCCCGTCTCTGGGCGCTGGAGCGGACGGTGTCGATGCCGAATATCGGCTTCGTGCTGCCGGATCCAGCGCTGCCCGGTCCCCCCCCCCCTCAAAGTGAGGAGAGGAAGACGACCGGCAAGAAGAGGACCTCCGCCGCCAAAAAGAAAGCGACGCCCGAAGCCCGGGTGAAGAAGGAAGAGGACGGAGCGAGCCGAGGCGCAGCTGCTGTTGCGCGCGGCCCGTCGACGTCACCAGCGCCTGCGCGTGCTGCGCCGGTGCCTCCGCCGAGCCGACCGCACGCTGTATCTGTGCGCCCGCCCGCGCCCCGCCCTCCGACGCAGGCCCAGGGGCCTCCCGCCGCCACGAAATATGACCGCGCGTCGCAAGCGCGCCCCGCCGCACCCACGCGTGTGGCCGCGCGCGATCCCGCGACACAGGGGCAAACCGCCACGATCTCGTGGTGCGCACCCACGCCGCTGCCGCGCAACCCAGCGGCCACCACTCGCACCTCGGCGCCCACAGCGCCGACACCAGCGCCATCCGCGCGCCCCGCCGTGCCGACTGCGCCCTTAGGGGCTGCGTCCGCGACGAGGGCCGCCAGCCGCGACCCCAGGCTGGCACCGGGTGCGCGCCAGGCTCTCCTGGCGCCCCAGGTCCTGGCCTCGCCAGCGCCCCCCCGTGCCTCGGCCTGCGACTCACCGGCAGAGCGATCGGCATGCTCGTCGCGAGCCGGCTCGAGCATGTCGCGAGCGTCTGCGGGGTCGGAAGACTCGGGACCGAGTATGCGGGGGAGGCACACCCCAGGACCAGCACCGTCGCCGTCGCGGGATTATGGCTCCGATTTCCGGTCGGAGTCGTGGCCCCAGCGACGTCGCCGCAGTACAGATGAGGCCGAGGAGGAGGCAAAGCGGTGCTGCCTCGACCCGCCGCTGCAGCGCGACCGCGCGCCGCCGCGGGGGGGGCACGTCACCGCCGGGTCGCCTACCTTTGCGGAGGCTACCCGCCGCACGCCTCCCCCCTCACCAATACCGACGCCGACGACATCAGGGACGCAGCATGGGGTGAGTGTTGACATCGCTGTCTCTCCCTCACAGCTTGCGGCCCCCCGGGACACGACCGGCGCGCAGCCCAAGCCAAAGCCGCAGAAGCGGCCGAAGTATCCTCCGCTGACGGTGGAAAAGCTGCCAGGATGGGCCAATCACTTCAGGGCCCTCAAAGAAAAACTGGGTTACCCCCCCAGTGCCCAACCATTTGGCACTGGAATTCGGTTCACTCCAGGGTGGTCCAGCGCTATTTGACTGGCCTGGAGAAGGAGGATGGCACATCTTGGTACGCCTACTCGTTGCCAGCGGAGCGAAGCTGCAAGGTGGCCATCAAGGGGCTGCCTGTTGACACCACTCCACAGGAGATCGAGGAGGAGCTCCGCGCGATGGGACACAAGCCGGAATACGTTCGCCATATCAAGGCGAGTCAGGGACGTCCCGGCTGTGTGTTCCACGCCGCACTCAGTAGGACGCCTGAAGTACGCAGCATCTTCGGCACCTCCGTGTTCCTAAACATGCGGGGTGTCAGGATTGAAGCCTGGCGGGGCAAGCGTGGGCCCGCCCAGTGCCACCGGTGCCAGAAATGGAGGCACTCGTCGCACCACTGCCACCGACCGCTCGCCTGTGTCCGTTGCGGAGAGGGGCACTCTGCGCGGGATTGCCCCCGGCCACGTGACGAGCCAGCCACGTGTGTCAACTGCGGGGGCGACCATCCCACCAACAACATTAAGTGCCCCTCCTTTCAGGCGGAGATAAGGGCTTTTTTTTTTTTTTTTGGGACAAGCCCGCCACACTGTTCCCAACCACTGTAACTCCTGAAAGCCAGAATCAACAGTGGCGACCACCAGAAAAGCGCCGAGACAATGAAGCTCGACGAAGTCCCAGAGAATGAATTTAACTGTCTTGGATCCCGCAACGAAATTAATCAGAAAAGTATAGCGGAGGAGTAGGAAAATCTGTAATTTCCACTTCCCTCCATATCAGCAGGAGACACAAAGAAACAAGGCCAATAGGCGCAAAGGGACGTTCACAACTGGGATAAGCCCAGTTGCCTAGCACCACGGATAAAATATTAACATGAATGGGTGAGTCGCTGATGGCGGCGGCCAACGGACCCACCAACAGGGGAGAAGCTCCCCCCTCCTCGAAGCGGCGGAGGGGCAAGAAGAGGAAGCGAGGGGGTAAAGGTAAGTTACCTGCGCCCCCCACCGCTCCTGAAAGAGACCAACCTGGCGACCTGCCAACGACCCTGGCGCGGGCTGAGACTCCGGAAGCAGTCCCACAGCAGCCAGAGAAGAGGAAGATCGAGAGGCCGACAGCTGGCGCCGGCATGGCGCAGCCCTCGGCCCAACAACCAACAAGAAGCCACGTCCCGAGTGGCACCACCAGCGCCGGCCCAGCTGCCGGCCCAGAAGCCAAGAAGGAGTTCACAACCCGCGCCATCCGCCTACTGATGGACCTGATCAGCGCCATCAGGCAGGGTCGGGACGTGGAATTGGTCGTCCTTGACGGCCTAGCTGCGTTACTCTCCTTGTACCACGGATAGACCGTCAAGGATGACTCAATGGAGCGTCCGCGACCGGCAAAGCAAGGTCGCCCCCCTCCGCCGCCCCGTCACAACCGGATTGACCCAGGTAAGCTGTTACCTCGTTACACGCAGCTTACCTGCACAATATGACTCCACACACATTACGCACACCCGGCTGCGCGACTTGTTCTAAGTTAATATAGGCAGGGCGCGCAGCCATGACCACACATGTACTCCTCTACAAGCACGTAGACACACGCGTGGACGCGGCCCTCGGGCCCGAGGAAAACGCATACATGGGCGGTGTTACACATACAATACCGCCCACACACACACGTCGTTTCTGCAGCCCGTACCACTGCCGGCTAGCTCTGGTTAGTGGGGCGAGCGGGAAACACACATCCACTGTAGGTGCGCTGTAAGTCGGTGCCTATGCCGCTGGTTGTCTCCCGCTGGGCTTCCCTCGGGTAACCGGGGGTCTCACCTGGCGGAGACGGACCGCCGGGGCACTGTGAAGAAAGCAGCGCTGTGTAACAGCGCTGTGGCGCGCCTACAGTTACAACACAGCAACCACACATATGGGCGCATGTTTACATGCGTCCAATAGCCCATGGACAGTGTCCAACCTAAGGACGGGTCCGTTTTGACGGACCGAGGTATGGCCTCCGCGGTCAGAGGGCATAGCCCTGAAACCGCCTGCAGCGCCCCCTGACGGGGGCGCTGCGAATTCCATCGTCGGATGGACATTCTGACTTCAGGCGTGGCCCGGTGCACAGGTTGTATTACTCTTAATTATGTTACTCTGCTTCTCTGTATATTGTTGCTCTTTTGTCTGAACTAAGGTATTACTGTATTATTAGGTGTCATTGCTATTGTGTCAAAGTGTAATGTCAAGTAATTTGTTAGACTCAGTGTATCTGTTTAAAAAGAGTAACCATGGAGTTTCTTGCCGGTTCTTCTCCATGGAAACTACCAACCCGAACCGTGCAATGTGAAATAAAATAGTGTATCGAATCAAGTGTGTTTTCATGGCACGAAACCCGTCTTCTGCCCACATAAGCTCGAGCCTAGCGAAATAAATTCCTGACCATCCCGACATAATTATATATTTAATTAGACAAACATTGGTATGGAGCTTATCGCTTGGGTCATAAGCAAATGATCCGTCTCGTTTTTTCCAATCTGTTCCTTAGTGATTGGTTGTTTTAAAGTTCAATTTGGTGTGGGCCGTGTGTTAGCAAAAAAAACTTGTGTGGCGGATACAATGATTTAATGCAAACTGGTTTTATACGTTATACATAATAGCTATCCATACTAGACGTGCGAATGAGTAAAACATTGTCGTTTACCAGTTTTTATGTCAGTAAGGATGGTCGTAAATAATTCATCAAAGTAGGTAGGTATGAATCAACATTCAACTTCTAACCGCATAACAATACCATGACTTCACCAGACTTTCAATAATACGAGTTGTGGTTTAAAAAGAGGATTACGGCAACATGTAAATATACCCAATTATTGCTAAGGTTTGTATTTGTTCACATTCGATTGACAAATATGAACATTATTTGCATATTAATAAGATTCATAATCGTCTACTAATTAAAATAAATTCGATTGATAATGAGTCTGCAAACCTTCGTTTTCTTTAAGGTAACATTCGTTATACCTTTCTCCACAATATTTTACGCCCATCCTTATCCGACGTAAACGTTTTTTTTTTCGTCGCTAAAAGTCTCTATAAGTACTGTTCTCCCAATCAGAGTTGATGTATGACCTAACAAGCTGTAGTCGGTTTTGAGGAATCTTCCACGCTGATTGATGATCCTGATCCTGTGATTTCTCACAATTTGTAAGCACATATTGTGTGTTGTTGCTGTTACACGAGTGGACAAGAAGGGATCAACCTTGAGCCTTGCCACGATGCATGCGATATCATGGTGTCGAGACAATAAATTTGTTTTCGATCTATGTCTCCAGAATCCGCATATCGTCGGATCCGCATAACTGCACGGTTCTCCTCTGTGGATAAAAACAGTATTTTTAATACTTATAATAATAGATAAATAATAAATAAATTATATATGATAATGATTAAACTTATGTATACCTTATTAATTTTCAATTATCTATAAGATATACAACGACATTAAAAAACATTGTAAATCTATTTTTATTTACGTTATTCAACGGCTTTTCTTTAACCTGTGACCTTTCTAAAGACCCTTAGCCGTAGTAGGGCAAAAATGGGCTAAACAAAGTTAACTTTATCATAAATCATAATCATTATATGATTTAAAAAAAAAACTACAATCATTTATGGTAATACATAATATAACTATGGTAGGTATTGCACTTAAGTTACATTATTATTTATTCCCAGGTAAACATTGAAAGGTGAGATGACTTAGTTAAGTTGAAGTAGGTATAATTCCAACATAATATCTAACTGTTACTCACCGATATCATTAAGCGTCTTTCAATTTTACTTCTTTTTAGAGTGTTGATGACAATATAAATTGAGTCAGCCCAAAATTTGACGTCGAGTTTGACACTTTCAGTACCTAGCGTCGTAGATGTGCAAACAACAGGACACGATAATCAAGTGACCCATCATTTGTGGGGAACACCAAATTTACCTACACTCACAATTTCATTTCACTTAAAGATACGTTGCTCATACAGAACAACGATTTCTGGCTTTTTGAACATTGGTAAATGTTGCATGTTTGGATCCACACGAATATGAGTAGCAATCAATAAACTCAGGAATACAAATACTCGTAGATTGACTAGGACAATTAAAAACCCTCATTTTTAGGGTTCCGTACCCAAAGGGTAAAAACGGAACCCTATTACTAAGACTTCGCTGTCTGTCCGTCTGTCCGTCTGTCTGTCACCAGGCTGTATCTCATGAATCGTGACAGCTAGACAGTTGAAATTTTCACAGATGATGTATGATGTATGTATTTCTGTTGCCGCTATAACAACAAATACTAAAAACAGAATAAAATTAATATTTAAGGGGGACTCCTATGAGGATCCGGCAACTGGGTCTCGAGGTGGCATTGCACAAGTCCGAGGCCATGTGCTTTCATGGGCCTCGGAATGCGCCACCAACGGGATCCCTACTGACGGTAGGAGGGGTATCCATCGGCGTCGAGTCGACGTTGAAGTACCTGGGACTTGTCCTTGACAGCCGGTGGAACTTCGTTGAACATTTCCGACGTTTGGCCCCTAAACTGGAGCGGACTGGGGCTGCCTTCAGGCGGCTCCTGCCCAATCTGGGGGGGCCAAACGCCTCCTGCCGGAGGCTCTACGCGGGAGTCGTGCGGTCCATGGCCCTTTACGGGGCCCCGGTGTGGGCGCGTTCATTGAGGCGGCGAGCCGCCCACTACTTGAACGCGCCCCAAAAGGTGGTAGCCGCAAGGCTCGCCCGGGGCTACCGCACGATTGCCCGCGAGGCGGCGAGCCTCCTTGCCGGATTGCCGCCATGGGATCTGGAGGCGATAGTCCTCGCGCGCCTACATGAATGGCGCGCGGAGGCGCTAAGCCGGGGGGAAACTCCGCTGCCGCGGCAAATTGTCGCTCAGCGGACAGACTTCCGGCGAGATCTCATGGCGACATGGAGAGAGCGACTGTCGCAACCCCGTGCAGGGCACGCCACGATAGTGGCGATAAGTCCCCTCTTTGAGGAGTGGCTTGAGAGACGCCACGGCGTCCTCACCTTCCGCCTGACGCAGGTCCTCACCGGACACGGAGTGTTCGGGAGGTTCCTGCATCGAATCGGGCGGGAGGAAACGCCCGGGTGCTTCCATTGTGAGGATCGACCAGAGGACACGGTGGAACACACGGTGGAGGTGTGCCCCGCGTGGGCGGAGCACCGCCGTGTCCTCGAAGCGGCGATCGGTGGCGGCGACCTCTCGCGTCCGGCCCTGGTGCAAACCATGGTCCGGAGCGAGACGGAATGGGACGCCGTCACCTCCTTCTGCGAAGCAGTAATGCTAGAGAAGGAGGTGGCGGAACGTGAGAGGGAGAGAACCTCTCAACGTCCCGGCCGCCGCGGGAGACGCCCCGGGCGTCGGGGGCCACCACCACGTGGCCCCCGGCTACCGTAGGCGCGGGCCTGTGGACGGTGGGCTATGGGCTAGCTCGCCGTCCGTCCGTCTCATGACGACAGGCCGTGTCGACGGCGCGTTCGTGTTCCACGCGCGCCTCAAAGAGAGTCAGCAAAAAGGAAGGGGTCCGTAAGGACCGATGCCTGCCGGGGTTGCGGGACTATTCGAAAGAGATACCGTGGCCCCGGAACACAAAGGGCGATGAAGGAACATGGATGGGTTTTAGTCAGTAAAAGTCTGACACTCCCTCCTGCTCCGCCCAGAGCGGGAGGGGTTATTTGATGATTTCCCATCCGAAAAAAAAAAAAAAAAAAAATGGGGACTCCTATACAACAAACGTGATTTTTTTATAATAATTGGTTCGGAACCCTTCGTGCGCGAGTACGACTCGCACTTGGCCGGTTTATTTATAAATAAGGTGTTTGAAAACAATATTTACTAACATAATATGAATGATTACTATATATTGGTATACGGTACTTGATGTGGCATGCACACACTAATGAAAGCTGAGCAGGCCGCTCGTTTTATTTAGTGTTTGTGTGCATGATGTAGCGCGTCAGGGATGTTCGCGGAAGCGCTCGGCGACGCGAAGCAATGCGCTTCCATGTTGGCGCGCTTGCGCTCCTCCTCCAATGGCATCCTGAATGTGTTTTCAGACCAGTGGGACTCTCTTCTCTTACGAAGTTGGGTAAGTGTTCAGACACTTATCCAAATAAACTGGTGTACCATTGAACGAACAGTTTATTGTAATTCTAGTTGTTTATTATTGTAAATTTAAGTTAATACTAATATTAGGCTAAGTTATACTACTAATAATAATATATGGATGTAATTCTTAAATTAAATATTTGAATTTGAATAACTATGATTTGACGCACACATGTAAGATGTAAACCAAATAGATGGGCCGACCGTACATTGGAACTATGTTTTATTACTATTTAAATCCTACTCATACCTAGATACAATACTTGGAACATCGAATGGTTTGAATCAAACGGAGCGTGTGTTCTGCTTGAAGGGATTACGTCACATTGGCCATTGGCATTACCTATAATACGTATGTAGGTATTTCAAGCACTTATCTAAAATACGTCTCAGTACTATATTATATAGACGACCCGAATGGCGCAGTGGTAGTGACGCTGCCTTACGTTCTTAGGGACCCGGGTTCGAATCCCGGTAAGAGCAAATATTTGTGTGATGGGCATGGACATTTTTTCCGAGTCATGGATGTTAATATGTATAATAAGTATGTATTTACAAACAAAAAGTATTTATGTAGTATATCAACTATCTAGTGTCCACGACACAAGCCTCGTTGCTTAGTGAGGCACTATTGAACGTAAAGTTCGATTTTCAGGCGTAGCGTGGATTGGCACTTGTGCTCCTTGGGTACTACACAGTACACACAACTACATGTACGATAGAATTCAGGCGGGGTGTCATACTAAGCGAAGTGTACTCAGTGCATGATCAAGGCGGTGTTCTCGTGAGTGCAAACAGAATGTAATTGATGTTGTTAATTAATGTGTATATAATCCTGTGCGGCCGGCTGTCGGCACTAATCCGCTCCAGAGAAGACCCCCCCTTCCCGCAGCAGCCTCACGGTGAGGGGTGAGAGGGGGCCACAGGATCAAAGGGCTCACCGCGACGGAGCGCCTCATTCTCCCCGCCACCAGTTTTTAACCCAAGCAGAATTATGAAAACGTTATTAAATATGTTATAACTTAATAACACACAAGACATACCCATTACAAATTCCCTTTTGATACGCGAAGAGAGCGTCATCACATTGGTGAATTTGTCATTTGTAAAAAACAAAGTGTAAACTTCAATCATGACATGACATTCGTTTACTCACCGCTATCAGTTCCCGTCGGATCCGCCTGCCGCGCGGCGACTCATCACGTTACCTACTCGAGCTCGAGGGCTCTCGCCGATGTCGCCGTTTAATATTTTTCAATACACTTCCTCGAAAACTGGTTCTTATCGCACTACGATTAGGTTCAACATGCAATGTATTTCACACGTGTGCGATTTTTTCATTTTCCAACACGTGTGCGGGAATGAAAATTGCCACAGATAACTATACCTATACTTAGTCCAAATTAGTTCAATGCGTATAGTCGGAGGTGATTTTTTTTTTTTATTTCGGCAAAGCCTATATGCGTCTTTACGGCGTAAATATTTTTGAATATACAAATTGTGTTTATAAATAGAATATCATAGATAAACTTGATTATTTTAAACTAATATGTACTTTTAATAAACAAATAACATTTATATTTGTGTTCTAAATTCCAAAATGTAAAAAAAAAAACTATTTTTATATTAGTATGTTCAGTGGCTTCATATCTTTGCTTTTCCTTCAACCTGGCGAAAGCAAAGCGCGGAAAAACGAAAATTAAAATCAAAGTTTCCTAATAATTCATGACAAAAATATTTTTCGTACTTTTATTTTATTTCTTCAAAAGTGTATTGAAAAACGCCGTTTGATACACGTGGACATATTTTGTTAGTGCAGTTCTCGGGTCAAAAACACCCTCGCCTACGACTCGAGAGTTTATTCCGCCTCGGATGCAATAACAAACTTTCTCCACTTGTATCAATATGTACTATTAACACACACACACACACACACACTAACTTTTATACTAATAATATATCATTTAATTCAGGTAACAAAAGACCCGTATCATAAACGTATATACCTTACAGACTAACATACATATATAATCTACAAAAACCTAATTAAACTATTGTACATGAAGAGACGGGCGTCATGTTGCGCTTCGTGGTGGATACACGACACCCTTCGGTCAAAACACTTCCTTGAGGAAGGTCTCAATATGATGAGTCGGAACTCACAGCACGAACGACTTGAAATTCGTGTTGTGGCGCGACTTCAACTTCTCGATCCTCAAGGTCCAGCTGGTCTTCGCTCGGACATACTCCACAATCTCCTCAACCTTCGTGGTGTGATGTAGCCGGGACACATAGAGCTGCGTCGTTGGTATCGCCGGACGCAGCATATTGGGTCCTACCAGCGCGGTCCCGCACTGGTTCCGACTAGGAGGCTTCTTCTTCTTCTTCCTCTCCACCTTCCCGAAGCCATCCTTGTCCAGGTATATTATTTAGCCTTTCCTTCTGATACAGAATACAGACAAAACCAAAGAAAATCTTGTTTTTATTCCACAATAAAATTACATAGCGTTTTAAAAGCAAATCGCGTCTATATAGATGCTCTGTGGCAAATCGTTTGACACTACGGTTTGACATTATTAAGACAACATAGTCAATGTCAAACCGTGGAGTATCGATATGATCTCCATAGTACATAAGAAGGTTTCATATCACCCTCTTTTCGCTCTTCACGTTACAGAAGCTGTTGATAAACCTAAAAAAAAATACCGACAATCATTTTAGCGGTTGAATGTTGTAAGAATTAATAAATAATGAATAAATGATGTGATGTGTTGTTGTAATTAATTAATAAATGATTAAATGATTATGAATTTTCCTGAGAAAATCCTACTTCAAGCTACTGAAACAAGAATTTGTGTGTATAGGTACTACCACTAAAACCCGACTACTGAATTTACTCAGTAGTCGGGTTTTTGAGGAGCATGAGAAGTGAAAACATACATACATACATAGACTGCTAAAATCATAACCCTTCCTTTTGGCTTCGCCGTACTCGGGTAACAATTAACTCAATGGAACATCCGGGTAAATCGGAAGGTTCCGCCGACTTCGAAAAGGTTGTGAAGAGTGCTAGGCGACCGCGGGGGGCGTGGGAGGTGCGGGCGGGGGTGCGGAGATCCGACTACTTGAAGCAAATGCCTTTAAAATATTCCCGATTCCCGAGTGGCCGAAGTTGGTAATCCTCGCTCCGAATGCTCGCGCATGATCCGGGGCTCCGGCGCGTGTCGCGCGGCGCTGCACGCCGAGGGAGCAGCGGCCTTGTTAGCAACTTAGCACGCACTTTACATCGCACGACACGCCTTCGGTCATGTGCAGAAGAGCGCCGAGCACGCTGACGCACACACGTTGCAGTTGCTTCAAGTTGCGAGACACAACAGCAGGCATTGTTACATTGTTATTATTTAGTCGAGTGCAATTAGACAATAAGGTGGAACACAATTTATAGTGGTCGGATTTTCGTGGGACTTTTCTTATTAAGTTCCTAGAGAGGTGGAGAAGAAAGTTAAAAAAAAAATATTTCGACGCTCGCAATTTTTTTTATTTTTGAATTTTCATTGAAATATTTTTTTTGTTTATGAATAACTTCGAATTCGGCGAATTCATATTGTGGCGTAATAGTGTGACCTACGTGCATCCATTAAACGCTAATTTGGTCTGTTTCTTTGTTCATTGTTGTCGATTTAATGTATATTTCAAGTATTTTTGAAAATTTTCTATTTTCTAAAATTATTTCTAAAATATCGAATTTCAAGACTTAGATTTCTTTTGAAATTGGTAATTGATGCTTTTTCACAGATAACTGGATCAGAAAGCATTAATGAAGACCACTTTCATGAGTGTAGTGACTTAAAATTCATTCGGAAATGTTAGAAAATCGTGAATGTTAATGAAAGCATTTTTTTTCCAAATACTGCTATAAAACTCAATGTGCAAAATATTGTCATAATCCTCATTTTATTAGCTATCTAAAGATGTATAATAAAAATAACCAGATAAATATTTAAGGACACTTGTTAAATATTGGTTACTGCTGAAAAAGTAAATCATGACAAAAGGGCCTCTATCGCTAAGAAGTGGGAGTGGTATCGGTATCGGAATTGATATTAAATTGCGCGCAGACACCCAAGCTTGCAACTTATCTCAGATAGAAATCGTGAAAAATGGTTACGTTATAATTACGATAATTTTTGTAAATTTACCAGCGGCCCTATTACACCTTTGTCAGCAATACTCAACCTTTATCGAGTACCACCATTTTTTTTTACTTTTTGTTATCTATGGATAGCAGACATAATAAGGATATTTTGAGGATAATTTACGTTGACCGTCATAGAAATATTTTGAGAAGAGAAAAATGGCCTTCTTTACTTTTATTACAAGCTTTTTTATTTAGTTTCACCTGTCCCGGTGTTTGTCTGTAATCAAATCTTGCAAGTTAAATTTGACCTACTTTCCGGTTACCAATTGAGCTGAAATTTTGCACGCATATGTATATCGTGGGGCAATGCAATATTGTGAGAACATGGAGCTGATCTGATGATGGAGCTGGAAGGTGGCCAAAGGAAGTCTGTAAAGAAATGACGCAACCCCATCGAATTTGTACTCGTTTGATTCGTCTTGATGAGTACTTTGTCTTTAGATGGTATCCAGGGTCTGATGATGGAGCTGGAAGGTGGCCATAGGAACTCCGATATAAAACAACATAACCCCATCGAGTTGGGGCTCGTATGATTTGTCTTGACGAGTACTTAATCTCTATATGGCATCCAGGGTCTGATGATGGAGCTGAAATGTGGCCATGGGAACTCCGTTGTAAAACGACATAACCCCATCGAGTTTGGGCTCGTTTGATTCGTCATGATGAGTACTTTGTCTTTAGATCGTATCCAGGGACTGATGATAGTGCTGGAAGGTGGCCATAGGAACTCCGTTATAAAACGACATAACCTTATCGAGATTGGGCTCGTTTGATTCGTCTCGAAGAGTACTTTGTCTCTATATGGCACCCAGGGTCTGATGATAGAGCTGAATGGTGGCCAAAGGAACTCCGTTATAAAACGACATAACCTTATCGAGTTTCGGCTCGTTTGATTCGTCTCGAAGAGTACTTCGGTCCTAAATGGTACCTAACCAGAGTTTGATGATGTAGCTGGAAGGGGAACATAGGATCTCTGTAATAAAACTACATTACCACATCTAGTTTGGGCTCTTTTGATTCGTCTAGATGGGTACTTTGTCTTTAGATCGTATCCAGGGACTGATGATAGACCTGGAAGGTGGCCATAGGAACTCCGATATAAAACGACATAACCCTATCGAATTTGGACTCGTTTGATTCGTCTTGATGAGTACTTTGTCTTTAGATAGTATCCAGGGTCTGATGATGGAGCTGGAAGGTGGACATAGGATCTCCGTAATAAAACTACGTTACTACATCGAGTTTGGGCTCGTTTGATTCATCTTAATGAGTATTTTGGCGCTAGATGGTAACCTAAGTCTGATGATGGAGCTGGAAGATGGACATAGGAACTCGGTAATTAAACGACATAACCCCATCGAGTTTAGACTCGTTTGTTCCGTCTTGAAGAGTACTTTGGTGCTAGATGGTAACCAGGGTCTGATGATAGAGCTGGAAGATGGCCATAGGAACTCAGTAATTGAACGACATAACCCCATCTAGTTTAGGCTCGTTTGATTCAACTTGATGAGTACTTTGGTGCTAGATGGTAACAGGGTCTGATGGTGTAGCAGAAAGGTGGCTATAGGAACTCAGTAATTATGCGTCACTACCGTGTCGAGTTTGATTCGTCGTGATGGGTGGATCGTTTTTAATGGGTGGTGAGTGTGAGTGGTGGTGGTTTGGTGGACGTAAATATGCGACACCATCTTCGGGAAAATAAGTTAATTCGTTCGTTCGTTCCGTTTGTTATGAATGTGGATTCTGTTGTTAATTAGATGGATGACCCAATGCCAAGGTGAGCACGTGCAGGGCTAAATGGTATGAGGGTGTATAAATATGTCATATCGCTAACGTTGCGCTTGCGCCTCAGGGTATAGTTCGGTTCAAACTTAATGGCGGCTCGGAAGTTAGCTGCGAGTGACGGTATGCGCGGCAATAACGCTCTAAACTTTATGGCGATTCGGAACAGCTAATGTAAAGCTGCGCAGACAGCAATTTTAGGTATCAACGGGGCGCAGATGACGCATCGTTTTGTCTGTACGCTGCTCTTAACAAGATTGGATACCTTGAGGAACAAGTAGATGCACTCCAACGAAAACAGCTTGAAACAATGATTGAGATTAAAAATGTACCCGCTACTGACAACGAAAATTTGATTGAGGTGGTGAACCAGCTACACGGCTCTTTAAACATAAATTGCACCCCAGATCAAGTACGTCAAGTGTACAGAAAAAAATCTGGTCTAAACAAAACAATCTTCGTTGAGTACCAAACTGTACAAATGCGTGCTAATACATTAAAAGCTATCAGATCTTATAATATGAACAACAAACAAGATAAATATAGCACTAAAGCACTCAAAATATCTGGAGACCCCCAGCCAGTGTACATTTCAGAAGCTCTGACTCCAACTGCCAGGAAACTCTTGTACCAATCCAGAGAGTTTAAAAAGAAGTACGACTTCAAGTTCTGCTGGGTTTCTAATGGAAGGATATTCTTGAAGAAGTCGGAAGATAAGCCAGCAATTTTGATCAAGTCCACTGAACAAATAGAAGGTATCATAAACGACTTTACTAACCCCCCTCTGGAACTCTGACTAATAGTTAACAATAAGTTGCCTCCATGTCTGATTCTGTGTTGTTTTTTCTCTTATCTTTTAATTACTTTGTCAATATGTAACTCTATAATGGTCTTAATTTATTTGATTATCAATACATCTGTAAGAGTGTGCCGACAAGCATTGAATACACACAATATTTACTCACTAAACTCTATTCTCACACACAAACTCTTTACATTTATAACACTATTTTTACACGGTGATTGGGAGTATCCGCTTTGTACCGCCGACATAATCTTCTTAATAATCAACAAACGATATGGCTGATTTAGTAGATATTTCGGAAGATATCGAAAAAATTATAAACGTTGGCATTTCACAAAGCGTAGATATTCCTGAAAATTGCAAAAAAGTATTTGGTGAATCAAATAAGTACAAAATACTGACTCAAAATATAAGAAGCTTGAAACATAATTTTGATGACTTTCAGGTCTTACTGAATCGACTGGATATAGAATTTGATTTTATTGTTTTGACTGAATGTTGGCTGGCTAAACTAGTGGATCTACCCAAAATTACCTCATACAAAACATTCGCTACCACTGAAACAATTAATCAAAATGGTGGAATAGTGGTTTACTTTAAAGAGTATCTAGAAGCTAAAATCACGGAACCTACAAGCGATGTCGATGAAATGAATTGCCTACTGTCGACGATTGAAAATGAGCTCGCAATAATATCGATCTATAGATCGCCCGCATTCAAGAATATTGATAATTTCTTAACCGCTTTAGATCGTATTTTAAATAATTTAAAGATTTATAAAAACATTATTCTGATAGGAGACATTAATATTAATATCTTAGATAATAGCAGTACTAACTCTTCAAGATACATGGATTTACTGGCCTCACATGGATTATTGCCATCACATACCCACCCCACTAGAAAAGAAACTTGTCTGGATCACTGCTTTCTGAAAACTTCGGCTTTATCTAACACTATAGTCTGCGAGTCCACAGTCACGGACCACTCAAGTGTTATGATCTCTCTGTCAAAAAAATCTAAGACTCCCGCTATTAAATCTAAAACTTATAAAAAAATTGATTATCACGCAGTAATCGAAGACTTAAAACAAATCAACTGGCCATCCATCCTTACAACTGATGATTGCAATATGGCTACAAATGTGTTTCTGACAGCTATAACAGACGCAATGAGTAAGCATACAACTTTACATAAACTGTCTCGAAGGAAACGTGCCATAAAACCTTGGATAACACCTGGCATATGCCGCTGTATTAGAAACAGAGATCAAATCCATAAAAAGCTTCGCAAAAACCCAGACAATGTTACTTTAAGGATCACCTATAGAAGGTACCGTAACACATGTAATAATTTATTAAAAAAACTTAAAAACAACTATCTAAGGTCTGAAATCAATAAGCATAAAAACAATTTAAAAAAACAATGGTCCTTAATTAAAGATGTCTGCAATTTTGCTGGTCTAATAATGACAACGAAGAACTGCTAAAACTCAAACCTGATCCACAGAGCTCAATTAACCAGGTAAATGGGTACTTTGCAAATGTTGGATACCATTTAGCTAATGACATACAGATTCGAGGCCCTGGGTTATCAAAGACTCCCTTCATTGGGCGCTCTGCTACCAACTCTCTCGTCCTCTTGCCAACGGATATTGATGAAGTAAAAGCCATCATACTGAATTTAAAAAAAACGAACGCTACTGGTTACGACGGAATTCCAGTTTCATTGCTTAAATTAGGAGTGGATACTTTGGCTCGGCCCATAACTATGCTATGTAATCAATGCATGACAACGGGCGTTTTTCCAGAAGTCCTTAAGAAGGCTTTAATCATTCCTATACACAAAGCGGGGGATAAAGACTGTGTCTCTAACTATAGGCCAATATCGCTACTGCCCTCCTTATCTAAGGTGTTTGAGAAAGTTATTAACAAAAGACTAACTCGTTACCTTGAATCTCAGAATCTCCTCTCAATCAACCAATTCGGTTTTAGGGAAAACAGGTCAACTAGCGACGCAATTAAACACCTAACTTCTACCATTGTGAATAACCTTGATAGAGGAAGGAAAACTATAGGCATATTCCTGGATTTAGCAAAGGCGTTCGACACAGTCTCTGTTCCCCTGCTTCTTGCAAAACTAGAACATGTAGGAGTTCGTGGAATAGCTCTTAAGCTACTTGAAGACTATATGTCTAACAGAACACAATGTGTGGGAATAAATGGCTTTGTGAGCGACCTGGAGAATGTAACTTTCGGTGTGCCACAAGGTAGTGTTATGGGACCTACGCTTTTCCTTATTTACGTAAATGACCTGTGTGATTTACAGCTGAACCAGGGCCGGGTCATAGCGTACGCTGATGACACAGCCCTCTTATTTAGTGGAGAAACATGGAAAGAGGCTAACGAGCTGGCTAATGAAGGGTTCAGACTGGTTTCGGAGTGGCTACAGTCAAATCTTCTGACTCTTAACACGCATAAAACTAAATACATACCTTTTAGTATAAGAAAGAGCAGCCAACCACCCCCTGGCACTATTCAAATAAATGCTCATACATGTAATATGACGGGGAAGTGCTCTTGCCATGAACTTTCTAAAGCATCGTCATTAAAATACCTTGGACTGATCATTGACCAACATTTAAACTGGCAAGAACAGGTCTCTTCACTTACCTCCCGAGTGAGAAAACTTATATACATATTTAAAAACATACGTTGTTTCTGCCCACCAACCTTGTCATTGTTAGTGTATCTTTCGTTGTGCCAGTCCATTATAACTTACTCTATTACGGCTTGGGGGGGTGCTGCCAAAACCGTTCTTATTGCTTTAGAACGAGCACAACGTGCTGTTCTTAAGGTGATGAGTTATAAGAAGTTTAGGCACCCTACTTTTCTATTATACTCGGAATTATCAGTTCTTACAGTAAGGCAACTATTCATCAAAGACTTAATATTAACCCAGCACAAAAATTCACCTGATTATAAAACGAGAAGAAGGCATGATATTGTTTACTCCGTACCTTACTGTAAAACCTCATTTGCAAACCGATTTTTTAATTTCCTAGGACCATTCATGTATAATAAAATATCAAAACTAATCCAAATTCATAATCTTAATAGTCATACCTGTAAAATTGAGATTTTTAAGTTTCTTAACTCACTGAACTATAATGATACTGAACAAATACTTAAAATTACTAGTTAATGAGATAAATCACCAAAATATTGCATCATACACATTCATACATTAACACATTCCAAGTCACTTTACATACAACGTACACTTTTTACACATAAAGATAATCAATAATAATCATGATCTACTTTTAATTAATTTTAACTTTAAATATACTTTGCCACTGGTTTTTAACAGGCAAACGTTATAAAGTATAACCAAACACAATGTAAACAAACTAAGCATCGAAATATTTTGCGTATACTATGTCAACTTTTACATGTACCTACTACTTAACAAAAAGTTCACTATTCTATGTTTGCCTACCCCTAGTTTAAGTTATTTTTGCATTTGCTTTGCTTTTATTTCCTAAAACTCTTTATGCTATATGTTAAAATAATATTTTGTCACAAGTATGCTACCATGAGTACAATCACAGAGAACGAGGAACACTGGTCCACCGTAATACAGTTTAAACTAGTACGGGGAGCAGAGTGAATCAGTCTTGTGTTAACAACCAAAATAAGTATACCGACACATAACAAACAAAAATTGTAACTACCTCTACTGCTTATTTGTAACTTTTTGAACTGTGCAAGGTTGTTATTTTGATTTGATTTAGCAAATAAAGCGTTTTTTTTTTTTTTTTTTTTTTTTTTTTGTATAATGCGCAGACCGTCACTTGCAGCTAACTTCCGAGCCGCCATTAAGTTTGAACCGAACTATATCAGGGTGAACCCTGTTTTACTGAAACACTTATCCCCTACAACGGACCTCTGGGGGGATGGACCGTTTTTGTCCTATACTCATGGCAACAACATGAACAAAAAAATACTAAAAAGTTAAAAATAAAATTAAAAGAAAAAAAATCTTTTTAAAAACAAGCTTTTATTACTTATTAATAAAAAGAACTAAAAAGTTAAAAATAATTAAAACCTTATAAGAAAAATAAAAGCGTGTTACATTTTGATTGCAAAAGAAAAATAATGAAGGTGTATATGCTAAAAATGTAACACGCTTTTATTTTTCTTATAAGGTTTTAATTATTTTTAACTTTTTAGTTCTTTTTATTAATAAGTAATAAAAGCTTGTTTTTAAAAAGATTTTTTTTCTTTTAATTTTATGTAACTTTCTTCTCCACTCGTCTAGAAACTCAATAAAAAAAGTCCCATGAAAATCCGACCACTATAAACTTCGTTCCACCTTTTGAGTATTTCATGTCTAATTGCACTCGGCTATATTGGCTTTACACAATATCGTTCACCGTACACTACGGAGCTAACTGGTACGGCAGATCGTACACACGCACGTGGAAACTGTTAAGCAGATTACGAGATAAGCGTCCCCACACACACGAGTACATACAGGTTACATGTAGGTGCTTAACGCAATCCATCGACTAAATGCTATCTCAGCTGAAGAACCGGAGACGTCAGGTGAGTGGGGTGCGGGGTGCGGGGCGTGGAGCGCGGGGTGTGGGGAGCAAAGAGCAGAGGAGCCACTCATCCCGGATTTTACAAATTGGCTCGAGTCAAATCCGCGGCCTCCGGGCCGGCAGACCGGGACCCCCGGGCTTTTCTTAGGATTTCCGGGACAGCTTCAAAAACACTAACACATCAAGAACACTCCTCACAAATATGACAGGTTCCTGCGGCCAACGGGCACCGAGTACTGAGCGCGCGAGCGGGGTCAGGTACAGACCCAGTTCCTAGCAGACTATGTCGATTGTCGAAGTAAACTCACCTCTGCCACTTTTGAGCAACTCTGTTAACTCAAGGAGTTATGCCGTTTTGATTCGTCACGGTTCCGATTGGTCACCAAAAACTTTTTCCATACTAGAAGTCCCGAATCGTCACCCTAAGAAAACAAATGCTAGTTTCTTAATTAAAAACGTCTCGACAAAGGCGTCCAAAAATCAAATAAAATGTCAGAACTAATTATCAGAAAATGCATAATAGAATTGTCGCGTGCAGCGAATGGATTAAGTTTCCAGGCATTAGCATTGCAGAATGGCATTTCTTATTAAGTTCAGTTATTGTAGCGCGCCGAGCGCTGGGGACGGTTGATCTCCTCGCCATTTTTAATTAAGAGCACCGATTTATAAATAAATCCTTGCTTCCACTTTGTTTAATAGCTTCGAGGAAATATTGGTTGTCTTTTTAATTTCCATCCCATTGACTTTAATAAATCTCATTTCTTGAAAAGAGCACCTCTTTTCCGCACCCTTTCCCTCACCCGCCTCGCCCCGCCCCGCCTCGAGTGCCCCACGACCTCCCTCGAGCGGGGCTCGTCCGCACAAAACTCGCGCGATTTATTGAATAGACTTTGGCACAATGGACACCATTCACTTGCTCAATACTTTCAGGCTGTTTATCTGTTGTGTTTATCACAATACATCAGCTTACTCATTGTGTACAATAGTCCTCTTCAGTATCTGAACGTTTTATCTAGAGAAGGCGGTAGAGTACTTACATTCGTGGACTGCCGATTTACTGAAACATGTACATTATGTTTTCTAAAACTCTATACTTTACGGAGCAGCTTAAGATTCACAAGTACCTAAATAGTGGACAGGATCAGTTGACCCGGTCCACTATGTTACAGACTGTTTAGGTACTTGTGAATGTGACCCTATAATTAGGTAGTTACCTAACAGCGTATTTCTTCAATAAGTATTAAATACTGTTAGATAAATTATAAATATATTTACAAAATTGCTGGCATTTAACCAAATTATTCCACGTTTCGCCCCAAATAAAGCCCTGAGTAATTAGTGAGGAAATGTCAACGGAACACTCAAAATAATGCCCTTAACGAAAGATCAACACAATAAACTACGTTATTTATCGTTTGCAGTATTTGAAGGGAGCCAACAAACTGTAAGTTAGTCGGCAGTAAAGGGAAGTGTCTGACAAACAACCGGCGGGCGGCGACTCGTTTGATAGACTCCGCTCATGGTGGCCGTAACTCAACACAAACTTTTTTGTTTTCCATTTCGATCAATTTGTATGTTAATGTGCGCTTCTTACATTGCTAGCGAACGAGACGAGCCAACTTTGAGCGTGAAACTTTGTCACGCAATAAATCTGTCGATAAAACGACGGGAGAGAGAAAACACTTTGGGTGGTGGTCGCGTGACGGCGTGACGGCGTGACGGCGTGACGGCGTGACGGCGTGGCAGTGAGACTGTTAAGGTCGCGCCACATCTGCGGAACGTACGGTGCCGACACTTCAGCGACTGAATTATCGGTCGTATTATTCGGTTGGCATAACATACCAGCGCGCCGCCATGGCGTTTCTGACTGTTCGGCAGTCAGAAACGCCAATGCGCGGCAGCGGCGCACCGGCGTCGGCGGCGTTTAGTTCAGCGCATTACGTGACGGAAAATTACGTGGCGTCGTCGCCAGTCGGTGTCATTGTGGTGTGCGGTTGTGACGTGTGGAATTGTCTAGCAAAATGAATTTTATTACAATATTGGCTAAATATTATGAAGGGCTTAGAAGAAGAAAGGCACTTAAAACAGGCACTTACAGGCACGTTGCCGCACACGGCGTGGCAACCGCGCCACCGCGTCAGTGATCCACCCATAGAAGTGTAAAAAACAGATCCACCGAACGTTCAAAACTACGCGCGCCGAATTTCCGGTTGCGTAACGCGTCGCGTGATTTCTCACTTGCTGAAATAGTCGCTCGAAAGAAGGTTCAGCGCTACGCGGAACGCGACGTAATTTTGGCTGATGTGTCATAGGGAACTAGAAAACACTGCGAGCGTATTCAACCGAACGTTCGGCGCCGTCTGGAGAGACGTAACGTGTCTATATGCCAGATGGCGCGGTGACTTCAGGCGACGACGTGTCGAGTGCGACAGTGTGCTGAACAATACGACACGTGACCGATGCCACGTCTGTTGTTTTCAGGTACACTATTTCGTTAAGTTTGCCAGCCCTTTTTCCTTATGTATATCAGCGCGCGGCAGGTGCTTCTCGATATAATTAAACGACTGGCATTTACCTAAATATACAGCGTACCTCAAAAAGGTGTGGTCTTATTTCAGGGTGTGATTTAGACGATGGTCTAAATCACACCCTGAAATAAGACCACCGTTCAGTCTGATGAGACTGTACAAGTTTCTCCAAGGGAACACCAACGAAATCGCTAAAAAAATATCAGCTGTCCTATACATTTGGGTCGAGTAAACTAGTATTGTTTGTTAGTTACCGAACTTCACGCGGGCGAAGCAACGGGCAACAGCTAGTAACTTTATAACAGCACTAACTCCGAGCGACTCTCTGAAAAGATTCCAGCGAAAATCATAACAGATCCACCGCCGAACGGCACTTCTTCCTTAAAACTAGCAAGAATAAAACGTTGCCGTCGGTAGAGTCTTCGTCACCCATCATCTACACAACATAAATCTGTATACGTCAGAAAACAATACCCTTCCCCTTTTTTCGTTTCCTTATTGTGTAGTTGGCCATAACAAAGCGTCATATCTCAATAGAGAAGATCGGGCAAGAATCTCTATGGACACTCCTTTAAATCAGAATATTTATATTAATATTAATATTATATATTTGTCGAGGTGTGTCAGGAATTTATTTCGCTAAGTTCGAGCTTATGTGGGCAGAACACGGGTTTCGTGCTATGAAAACACACTGGATGCGAAACACTATTTTATTTCGCATGGCTCGGTTCGGGTAGGTTGTTTCCATGGAGAAGAACCGGCAAGAAACTCCATGGTTACTCTTTTCAAACAGATACACTGAGTCTAACAAATAATAACTTGACATTACACTTTCACACATTAACACTAGGCACAATGAATCGTGTACAGTTTCAAGACGTCTTCACTCCGCTGCGGTCAGACCCAGACTGTCCGCCCCGCCACGAAGTGTTAACATCAGGACTCTGTAAAAGCCGCCATGGTGGGGAGTAGGTCGCGTGATGTCACCACTGGCGCGCTTTCGATTCATTCGCCCGTCCGTGCTCATGACCGGATGCGACACGGCCATCCTGCTTGCACACGTCCTCGTGTGATGTTTACCCTGCAAGCAAAAGTCCACGACAGAAATTTGTTCCACTCGGTCACTCCTGACCAAACTCATAACATCCCATCTGTAATCCCCAAAGGGTTTAACAGAGGTGTACTTAATAGTACACTCACAGTTCACTAGTCATCAACCGGCGCAAATCCAGACACCGTGGCTGTTACTGAGAAATTTCTGATGGAAAAACTCAATAACACTTTGCTCGACCTGGGAATCGAACCCAGGACCTCATGCTCAGCAGTCACGCTTGCCATCACTATACCAACGAGGCAGTTGATTAAATCAAACACGGTTAATTGGGAATAATTGAAAATAGGTCAACCCTTGGGCCATGTAACAGTCGTTCGAATCAACTTTTAGAACTCTACAGCATTAAAAACTACCAAGCTTACAGAAACCCTCGAGTAAAACCTCTAACGCTACGGCTCTCCAGCCGACCAGCAATCGCATTGCTTTCACATCCATTAAATGGATCTGCCATGTGCATCACCCAGTGACTACACAAATTAAATAAAACACAAAAAATACGTAAAATAATATGAACGCGCCGTCACGGCCGTCCTGCGCCTTCACACGTCCTCGTGTGTCTCGTCATCGGAACTATCTGTAAAGAGCAAAATTACGGTAAGTAGTACACTCAAGCTCGGCCATTCTGGCCCTATTCTTTCTTTAATCAACATCACCCAAAATGGTTGTCATTCAGACATATCTAATTATCTCATAGAGGGATAGTAATATCAATGGGTTAACACAAACATTTTGTCACACATACGGTTCGTCACACAGACAAACTGATTGTCACACAGACTGATTGTCACACAGACTGATTGTCACACAGACTGATTGTCACACAGACTGATTGTCACACAGACTGATTGTCACACAGACTGATTGTCACACAGACTGATTGTCACACAGACTGATTGTCACACAGACTGATTGTCACACAGACTGATTGTCACACAGACAATTTGTCACATGATAGGTTAACACTTACTTTTGCCGTCATCGGCACTTCCAGGTACTTCCAAATTAGCATTCAATTCCAACGGAACATAGCAATCTGGCATAGCACGTACACGGTCGTGAGCATATTCACACTGGCAATTACAATTTAATAATTGCAAAGTGTATCTGGTGTCAGAATAATAAACTCGTCGGAAAATTAGACTCTACGTGTCACTCTACATGTCACTCTACATGTCACTCTACATGTCACTCTACATGTCACTCTACGTGTCACTCTACATGTCACTCTACATGTCACTACGCGTCACTACGCGTCACTACGCGTCACTACGCGTCACTACGCGTCACTACGCGTCACTACGCGTCACTACGCGTCACTACGCGTCACTACGCGTGTCTCTGCGCGTGTCTCTGCGCGTGTCTCTGCGCGTGTCTCTGCGCGTGTCTCTGCGCGTGTCTCTGCGCGTGTCTCTGCGCGTGTCTCTACACGTGTCTCTACACGTGTCTCTACACGTGACTCTACACGTGACTCTACACGTGACTCTACACGTGACTCTACACTCAATTGCCAGTCCATCGGCAAGTCACAACGTAAAATGTGAACCCATCGTCAGAAGCTAACCATCTCAGCCGCGTAAGTGCTACTCCTCGCAAAGAGTATACTGCACAGAAAAAGCAGTCAACGTGCACCTCTTACATGCTCCGGCGCTTCTGATGCGGCCACAACAATACCCAGTCCATCGGGTATGCTTTCAGTCCATCGAAAGCATTGTAGTTGTAAACAGTGGATCCATTAAAATCAAAACAATTAAAATCATCATAGTTAGTTTAGTTTAGAAAATGAGATTATAAGAAAACTCTTACTATGCTGGGTACTCAAAATGTTAAGTGGACTACTTGATATTTAACTAGTCTCGTCAGCGTTATCATTTTCGTCATGGCTAGTCTCGTCATTGTCACCTACGAGCATGTCAACGTCAGTTATTTTTCGCAGTCTGTCATAATTGGAACTTTCAACTATATTGCGCGATGCCTGCTCTCTCATTGCAAAAGGTCCGATCAACATTGGAAAAAGTCCGATCAACATTGGAAAAGGTCCGATCAAAAAAAAGTTACAACACAGGAATTCTAACAATTCTGTTACTTTTACCATAATTCTTAGGCAATGCAAACTCAACTCATAAAACTGTCATAAGCGCTCTGTGCACCAACACAGACAGAAATCGCACCAACGATTTCCTACAGACCCATCGCCACATGTTACTCATGAGGTGCGGTCCAACAGACCCATCACCACGTGTTACTCACGAGGTGCGGTCTAACTCATAACAGACCCATCACCATCATGTTACTCATGAGGTGCGGTCCAACAGATAACAGACCCATCGCCATCATGTTACTCATGAGGTGCGGTCTACCTGACCCATCGCCACATGTCACTCATGTGGTGCGGTCTAAAGTTTCGAGTATGAGTGTACAAGCCTTTCTTAATCAGATTTGGTCTCACTACCACTGTCATCAACTATGACATCTAATTCTCGAGGAACTTTGTGATCGGGGATCTTTCTAACACAGGCTAAAATCTTCGAATTACCATTTACCGAACCTTGAACTACACCAGTTATAGCAACGACAGGATAAATATGCTCACTCTTAGACAGATTAAACAGAATTGGCACTCTGCTCCAGAGTCATAACAAAATGAAAACGACTCACCAAAGTACTTTCATGTTCCGGCTCGATGATGCAAAGGTCGACTCACTTCTCGACCAGTACAGCAGCACTGGACCAGCGCTGGCCTGCTGCGCAGCGACTGGCGATGTGGCCCGGCGTGCCACACTTGAAGCACATCAGTGAGCTGCTGCTGGCCTACGGTCGCCGCCCAACGCCTGTAGCAGTCGGCACAGGCAACGGCTTCTTGACGGCGGTCGTCTTCGTCCGAAAATCCGCTTGTTTGTCCTTGTTTGCCGCATGCGCGACACTTGATTGGTAGTTACAATGAAAATTTCTAACGTATCTTGTAACCGGCGTCAGTGCGCATATTTTTCTTTTGTTTGTTACTACTCACGTAAATGACGTACAACGTACACGAATTTGGCACTGAACAATTCTTTACACTGGTTTCACGAAATACCACAACACTATCTTGCTATTCACTGGTTAGGTTTTAAGAATTTGTAAACGATACAAAGTCTAAACGATACAAAGTCTTTGTTTTGCGTTTCAAAAAGTAACCGTCACTGATTGTCATTGTTTTTCACATGGTAAATATCACTTGTTTACAGTCTGTTTTATTTCGGCGCTGTTGCAAGCACCATGATTACGGCTAAACTAAAGTTATTGCGGGTGGGTGTTTATTAGCACACTAATCGGTCTACCTTCTTTCTTGTCAGTTTTTCTCACGAACTTTTTCGGCACTTTCCGGTTTTTACACAGTTGACACTGATTGTTATTAACACTGTCCCCGCGACATGATTTCATTAGCACGATTTTATCCCACTTCTGATGTCGAGGTGTGTCAGGAATTTATTTCGCTAAGTTCGAGCTTATGTGGGCAGAACACGGGTTTCGTGCTATGAAAACACACTGGATGCGAAACACTATTTTATTTCGCATGGCTCGGTTCGGGTAGGTTGTTTCCATGGAGAAGAACCGGCAAGAAACTCCATGGTTACTCTTTTCAAACAGATACACTGAGTCTAACAAATAATAACTTGACATTACACTTTCACACATTAACACTAGGCACAATGAATCGTGTACAGTTTCAAGACGTCTTCACTCCGCTGCGGTCAGACCCAGACTGTCCGCCCCGCCACGAAGTGTTAACATCAGGACTCTGTAAAAGCCGCCATGGTGGGGAGTAGGTCGCGTGATGTCACCACTGGCGCGCTTTCGATTCATTCGCCCGTCCGTGCTCATGACCGGATGCGACATATTAATATTTATCTTTGACGACCCGAATGGCGCAGCGGTATAATAGTGAGGTTGCCTTACGGTCTTGGGGTCGTGGGTTCGAATCCCGGTAGAAGCAAATGTTTGTGTGATGAGCATGGACATTTGTTTCCGAGTCATGGATGTTTATATGTATGTATGCGGCGGCGAGGCGACGAGGTCGCGTTGTAAATAAACATGTGTTGAAATAAACATGCAGTAGAACTCATCCGTATGAGCGGCAACAATGCGCTATAATCCACACTTTCATTGAACGCCCGTTACATAAAACATTCAGCTGCACTTTTTCCCGAGTTTCCGCGAGTTATTGTGTGGCTACACGTTCATTGTCACCGCAACTCCTTGCTAATGGCCAATGTCGGCGGTCGTGCTCTAATTAAAATTTCGCCGGATCCGCAGAAAACATACAAAGCGTTGCGCGTCACATATTTCACGCGTACATTGTGTGTGCGCGCCGCCCGTCCCGCGCAGATACAACTATGAAAATATTACACAAACGCCGCGTGCCGTGCGGCTTACGTCGCATATTTACTTTCTTAATATTAAATGTACATATTATGTGAACTATAGAAATAAATTCCACTAAAAATAAATTAAAATATTAGATATCATGTATCGAAATTCGAAGCATTCAATCTCAGGTGACGAGTGAGATAGGATATCATTAGCAACAAACAGGCTAACGTCTAGGGATATAAGCGGCTGCAGCGGGGAACTCCGGCCAAGTCGGGGGTGTAGGGGAACGGAGGGAAGTGCCAGATCCCGTTGATCTCGATCACAGCTGTACGACGACTTCGGAAAAAATACAACCTCGCAAATGTGCTGATATCAATAATGCAGAAAATAAGTCGGGCAAAAATGATACTTAACTTCAAAGCGCTCTCTCAGTGCGCGGTATTCACGCCGCTATGTCTGGGGGGATAAGCATCACATTCATGTAAGGCTGGAGATTTTTACAATTCAAAGAGATCTCGGTCTCGGGGGCCATTTCACGCTCGTCTCGAGGTAATACGTAAGGCGCCGTACACGTGGGCGACACACGCGTGCGACTGACGCTCGGCGGCGCACGGCTCCATCTGTTAGTGAAGCGAGTGCATCATTCTCCCGCTGGCGGTTCGGATCTAGTTGTCTACTTTACCTGCGTTGACTCAAGATTCAGAACACGAGACTGCGCCAGCACACGGCTCGCCCTTGTACAGGGTACTACACGTAATACATTGAATAAAACAGGAAGTACCGAGCAATACGCGCATGCATGCATTGAGGGGATGGATTAGCTTGAATTCAAAGTGTTTCAATGTGAAACTGCATTTAGTTTATTGTATGAAATTGATCCTTAAACATTATAACGTATATTCATGATGTAGTAAATCGTCTTTTGACCGTTTGGATGTGGAAAGCGACGAAATTGTACCAAACGGTAATGTAGTATTCACATTGTAATGAAAAGCTGTAATACTTTCAGATTTTTAATGAATTTATATTATGGAAACTTTAGGTGGAGCTCGTGGCTAAATAATAACAGCCGCACGGGTCGATCTACAAGGTATTAAGCGGCGCTTACTGAGGGTGGTCCGGGGATGAGTGGGGCTGACCATCCATTATACATATGGAGTTTCCGCTGTGCCTCGGAAAGCACGTTAAGTCGTTGATCCCGGCTGTCATTTGTAAATCGGAATTGTCGATATTTATTTCGTTATGCTCTAGCATTATGTGGGCAGAAGATGGGTTTCGTGTCATGCTATGAAAACACACTGGATGCGATCACTAACTAACAAATTACTTGAAATTACACTTTATCAAAATACCACGGGGCACAATGAATCGGGTACAGTTTCAAGACGTCTCAACTCCGCTGCGATCAGACCCAGAATGTCGTCCTCGCCGCGAGCTGTTAACATCAGGACTCTGTAGAAGCAGCCCATGGTGGGGTAGGCTGGTAAGCAGGTCGCGTGATGTCACCACTGGCGCGCTTGCGATCCATTCCTCTGTCCGAACTCATGACCGCATCCGACATGTATATCATTGAGGCCTCGGACACGAAGTCAGCGGGAGCAGGGTGACGGCGGTGGCGGCGCTGGGAGCGGTGCGTTTCAATGCATATATTACAACTTAAAACCCGTTTTCAGTTAAAACGCGTTTTCCCTAGTTAAAACTAGTTTTCACTAACTGCCTTAGTTATAACTAGTATTAACTGCTGTTCAAAAAGTAATATCAGTAAAAACTACGTATAGTTTTAACTATAGGGAAAACGCGTTTTGTCGAAATGATTCAGTTAAAACTGTTTCATTTTATTTTATGTATGTTTCTTATTATGCTGTTTTTTTTGTTTTTCTTTATTTGATTATTTTAATTACTTGAAATTAATATTGTAGCCAAGCTTTTGTATCATATAAATTGTGTAATGACGTTATCCAGTACTAACTGTAGTTAGTTTTTTAGACATTATTTTGTACCCTATCACTATGTTTTCCTAATTAACCTAAAGGTTGACTGGTAGAGAATGCCTTGTGGCATTAAGTCCGCCTATGTACCACTCTTGTACCTACATGAAGTTTAAATAAATAAATAAATAACTGAACTGTGGGGTCAGATAGGCAGTCGCTCCATGTAAAATACTGAAATTCAGCTGCATCCGATAAGACTGGAAGCCGACCCCAACATATTCATACATAGTTGGGAAAAGGCTAGGCAGATGATAAATTAGTAAACTTGGTACGGTTAAATCTCTATAAAGTGTAGATGTGACCACTTTGAATTCCTTTATCGAACTTGACGCGGGCGACGCCGCCGGCATAAGGTAGTATTATTAGGGTTATGGGTACTTTTATGAAAGTTCTTATGAGAAACTAGCTTATACCCGCGGCTTCGCTCTCGTGGAGTTCGGTAATGTCCCACGGGATCGTACTACGGGATAAGAAGTCCTATGTGCTACATATCCTATGTTTAATGGGGTCTACTATGCCTTATCGAATGCCAAACAATCGAATATCAATTGATCGACAACTATACATCGAACTACCAAATATTCTAACGTTCATAATATCGAAGGGTCTGCATGTTATAAACTACATGTGTGCCAAATTTCATACAAATCTGATCAGCATTTTTTGCGTGAAAGAGTAATAAACATCCATACATCCTCACCAACTTTCGCATTTATAATACTACCTTATGCCGACGGTTTCGCCCGCGTCAAGTTCAATAATTGTCTACTAGGATAAAAAGTATCCTGTGTGTAATCCAGGTTATAAACTATTTGCGTGCTAAATTTCATCCCAATCGGCTCAGTAGTTTTTGCGTGAAAGAGTAACAAATATACACACATAGTCGTACAAACTTTCGTATATTTATAATAATTTATTAGTAAAATTATTAGTGATATATATTCTTTAAGAGCCTATACTACCTCAGATTAGCAACTCCATTTGTGGTAGTTCAAACTTCGTTTGTAATACTGTTAGAATAAAGTTCTAATCAGCTTGCACTACAAAGTGGTTGTTACGTCAGTCACTGCGGCCGAATAGTGCGAAATGAGTGGTTTTTATTCTTTATAAAATCAAATTTTCGTCTTTTGGAAAAAATAAAAAACATAAGACCTGCTTTATAATTAGTTCAGTTAGTATGCAAAGTTTAATGATCTAATTTGAAGAACTTTTTGAATACCAGCGGTTTATTGTTCGATTTGGAGGTAACTTTGGGGTTTTTTTTCTATCGAGAAAATTTTATGAAATCGTGTTTTCGCCAAACATAAAACCTAACACAAATCCTCAACTTTACCATATATTTATTTCAAAATTAATGCTGCAGTATTTTAGGCGTAACGGAGGATCATGCTAAGCCATTTGAAGTAGTATAGGCCCTTAAGCCTGGCTATCCTGTCCAATTTCAGTTCAGGTATTGGTCGAGTAAGAAGAAAGAAAGAAAGAAAGAAAAATATTTATTTATCACAGGCACATGACATGCACAAAAAAATGAAAATAGAAACAATAAACATAACAAACATTCATTGCACGAGTACAAGAATATAATCGCAGTGAGACGGGAAGAACGGGCTCCATAACCCCGTAATGAAACATATTCTGCAGTTAACGTCAATCTACCATCGCGAGGCTGCGGATGCATGAACTATAGTTACAAGTACACGGTCACATTAGTAAACTAATCCCCCACATGAAATAATCAAGTAAACAAAGGTCATGATGAGTAGGTAAGTACACACGGACACAAATGGCCTTATTTTCGGGCACTTGAAAATTCGTGATTTATTTTCATTCGGTCGTTTGAAAGTAGAACATTTTGATACAAGTTGGGAAACTTTCTGATTGCAGCCGAGGCGGAATTTACGCCCGAGCCGCCAGCGACGGAGGCGAGGCTGTTATAAACGTAGAGCCGAGAACTGCAAATAAATGCCCACGTGTATCAAACGACATTTTTCAATACACTTTCAAAGAAATCTGTACACCTGTAATTGGCGACTGTGTAAGTCCAAGACTGTAAAACCTATGTTAGGTACACAGAAGCTGTTGGTGAACCTGTACTAATAAATAAATCAAATAATAGAACGAAAATTATATTTGTCATGAAAATTAGGAAACGATTTAATTTGTTTTTTTTTTTTGTGGTCATTGTTTGTTGAGTTGAATAAATATTACCTTTTCCCAATAAAACTTGGGAAAAGGCTAGGCAGATGATGTTTGTTAAGTTGAAGGAGAAGCAAAGGTATGGAGTACTAGCATAGACTACAGAAATTGATCCAATTTGGACTTAGTATAAGACTAAGTATAGTTATCTTCCTAGATCTTGCGGGAAATTCCTATTTTCCGCACTAATTGTGATAAATGTATTTCACACTCGTGGATTTCCACAATTATGAAACACATTGCTTGTTGAACCTCATCGTAGAGTGACCTAACACAAAGGGGATGGGCGGTTCGCTCGCTTCTCAACCTCCGTTCGAACCTAACCCGTCCGCAGTCAGGATGCCCCAAGTCCCCACCTCGCTTTGATCGCTCTTCCATCCAAGTTTTCCTTGCCACAATGCCTTGTTTATGTTGGTGTGGTGTGTAGTGTATTAGGGTAACATAAAAAAGCGGCCAAGTGCGAGTCGGACTCGCCGATGAAGGGTTCCGTAGCAGCAAGGAACATTAGAAAAAGGAACATGAGACAAAGGACACACATTTTACCACTTTGGTAGTGTCTCTCGCGCAAACTATTCAGTTTATGAAAAAAAAATACATTAGAAACCTCAATATCATTTTTGAAGACACTATCCATAGATACCCCACACGTATGGGTTTGAGTAAAAAAAAAATGAGTTTCAGTTCTAAGTAAGTATGCGAAATCCCAAAATTTATTAGTTTTTTTTTCTATTTTTGTCAGAATACATCTACTTACCAAGTTTCAACAGCATAGTTCTTATAGTTTCGGAAAAAAGTGGCTGTGACATACGGACGGACAGACAGACAGACATGACGAATCCATAAGGGTTCCGTTTTGCCATTTGGCTACGGAACCCTAAAAATAGAGAATAGAGTACGATAGATGCTATCCCCACTATAATTAAGAACATCAAGAATGTAATACATTTCCAATCGCTATTTAGGAAATATATAGATTTCCTAGGAAAAGTGAATATTACAAAATAATTATATTACAGATTTCCTATCTATTTTAGGAATGTTACACATTTCCTAGGAATTTCATACATCGACGGATAACATACATTCGTACCACTTGCTCAAAAAAGTGACATTCTATGCCACAAAAAGCGAACATAACAATAGTCATTTTTAATCTGTTAGAGGTGAATGAACCTCTAGGGGGAGAATGTGATTTAAATTTGGAATACTTACCGAAATTTATACTGAACTACATCTGCGTTTACATAATTGAGTTTGTATATATAGCATTATACATCTTTTTGAAAAAGGAATACGCATTTATTATGCAGTTATGATTTTAAATAAAATTACGAAAACCGACGAGGCCGTATGAGCTTGATGCCTTTGCTTTTCCGACAAAAAAATATTAGTCTAGGAATTTGCCGCGTTTTTGTTTTCTTCAAATACTTAAACGTTAAGTTTATTTTAATTTATTTTTATAAATAAGTTAATGTTCTAAAAATACGTTACGATGTTAAATCAAAGCGACAGTGACAGTGTTCTTTTAGAATAAAATAAAGAATCTTTAAACCTTTTAATTGTCGGATTCCATCAGTGCAAATGCTGCCGCAATTATAAATAATTTGCTTCCAACAAAATCCAAGGAAAATTATTGTGTTAATTTTTTCGCAAATGGTACGAAAAGTAGAGTATTTTCCTCGGTGATAAAGCTGTCTTAGTCTTGGGTGAACTTAAATCCCTCGCTACACTCAGGACTCGTCTTAATCACGAGCGTATGGTTAATAATCTTTTAGTTTACTCTGGCTAATAAAGAATTAAGAAAAAGAACTGAGATTGTCACACAAAATATTATATCTCCCCAGCAAAGCTGAAGTGTGTGCGTGCGTGTGTGGAGCCTGCTACATACTAGACTAGTGTAACAAACCTGAAGTGTGTGCGTGTGTGGAGCGCGCTACATACTAGTGTAACAAACCTGAAGTGTGTGCGTGTGTGGAGCGCGCTACATACTAGTGTAACAAACCTGAAGTGTGTGCGTGTGTGGAGCGCGCTACATACTAGTGTAACAAACCTGAAGTGTGTGCGTGTGTGGAGCGCGCTACATACTAGTGTAACAAACCTAAAGTGTGTGCGTGTGTGGAGCGCGCTACATACTAGTGTAACAAAGGTGCCGCACAGCCTCACATGACGCTCGCATACAGCTTTTCAATTGGAGTGATGATAAGATCCGGCGCGAGTCGGCGTGGGCCAGTAAATCATACGACCCTCGGAGCGCGCTCATTTATGGCTGCTACACACGTTACGAAAAATCGTTACGATCGGACGGTACAGTTTAAACCGCACAGTTTCGTAGTGCCCACAAACGTTACTAGAAAACTGTACGATTATTTATTGGTTGAGATGGCTTCGACTGACGACGCGTTAGCAGTTGTTGGGTTATAATTCGCCATAAAAAAGCAAAAGGAAGAAAAAATTAAGAAAAAGAAAACACGTATTTGGTGTAAAGAAAACGAAAAGAGAAGCTCATTCCCATGTTAATTTATTGAAGGAAATAAAGGTATTTCCTAAAGATTGGCATCATTTTGACAACCATTCGGACCGCGATCCACGCGAAAACTGAAACGACTGGCACACACGTTACGATTATCGGAACAGTTTCTTCCGATTCCGATTTATCTATCCAAAATTTCATACTGTTTCGTTCAACTGTAGTTTTTCTCATACACACATGTAGATTTAATTTTATCGTTGCAGTCGTAACGATTTTTCGTAACGTGTGTAGCAGCCATTACATGTGGCAAGTGAGCGTAGGGGCGCGCGAGCGGAGCTAAGTGGAGCTAAGCGGCGGAGCGACTTAACGTCTCTATTTCAACTTTAAACAATGAATCATCGATGCGAGATAACGCACCTCATGACTCTACTTTAGGAACTGTGTCAAGCGCCCAATATAATGTTACTTATCTACTCTACTTACAATTTAAGGTGTTGTGTTGGTGTAAATGCCAGTAATTCTACAAATAGATATCTAATAGCGTCGTGAGTCGTGGCTTCAACCATGGTTGTATCAGATTCAATTAAAAGACCTACAGTTATCCCAAAGCAATGAAAGAATAACTTATCACTTTATGCACATTACATTATCGTCTGCTTACCGGCTACAATCTTCTAATTTTCTTAATAAGATATAACTGTAGCAGCACAGGAAAATATGATAGGATGACCACATTGAATACTGAAGAGATTTTTTTGCTAATTAGTAACGTGAGATGATTGGCAGCCACACGAGGACTCCAACCTGCCGCCGCCACGCGCCGGCCGGCCCAGGCTCAGGTCCAGTCGGGTCGGGCCGCACTCGGCTACAAATATATCAAATTTCATGGGTATAGTATACGAACCGCGGCGGCAGCCATTTAAGTGCCCAGTTAAATGAAATTAAATAGGGTGCCTTTGTCTTACGCGGAATGAGTAACCATCCAACGATGTCCCCAGAAACAAAAATTACATTTTAATAACTTTGAAAAGTGATTATTAGATATTTAAGAACCAGGATTTTTTCTGAAAATTAATTATCTTGTTTTCACTCAGTTTGTAATGGGTAAATAGCGGCCGCCGGCACGAAGTTGTTTTCAATTAAACTTTTAGTGTAGCCATATAAAATAAAAGATATTAACACTTAACGCTTAATCGAACACCTAATCAAACCCTTCCGGCTCACTGGTTGCTCTACTAGACAAACGACATAAAACTTGTGTTATCTGAGTGAGTCCAGTGAGCCGGTCCTAACGTCCTGCTGGTGAATGTCTCCTGTCCGTACTGTGATACTGTCAGACTGTCTCCACACCCAGTACTCAGCCTGACTGACTGACTGTCTGATCGCGCTTACTCAAACATTTATGTTTATTGGCGTCATAAGTTTTTAAACTGACGTAGTCACTAACACCATGGGCGCCGGCAGCAGGCCGCAGGGTGTGCAGACTGTGCACGTCATCCTTCTGTCGGGAAAGAAAATGTATAGTTATTTCTTTTCTTTTTAGATTAATTTCTATGTTACTGTCTAAGTTCATCACCTTGTGTCCTCCTCTACTCTTTTCCTATGAACAAAGCATGCACAGGTCGCCTACGCTTCGTGTGTTGCATCGTCAGGGCTTTAGGGTGCTTGAAAAAGAGAGGGTGCAAATCTTGGATCGCTATAGAGAAACCAATCTATCCGATACGGTAAGCAAAATTTTGTAGCACCTACTCCTATCATCGTGCTTGTTTGTATGAACAAAAATGACCTAATTTATCCAAGAATATCCTAAATTATTCGAGATCGCTGAGATATGCGCTCGTTCAGATGTCTTGTACCCTTGGCGTTTATAAGCTTTTCTTTATACATGGGCAGAATTAGCCCTATTTCTATATTGGGCAAAAGAAAACCTATGAAGTTCGAGGTGGGTGCTAGAATTTTCAAACATGGAAAATATCCCGTTTTATTGGCGTCGTCCATGTTCCTGTCACTAAGCTCAACAGTGGAAAAGGTTATGCATCCCAACAGGAACCTTATTTTACTGGCGTCACTAAGCTCAACAGTGGAGAAGGTTATAATTATGCATCCCAACAGCAACTTATTTTATTGGCGTCGTTCATGTTCCTATGTCACTAAGCTCAACAGTGAAGAAGATTATGCATCCCACCAGCAACTTATTTTATTGGCGTCGTTCATGTTCTTATGTCACTAAGATCAACAGTGGAAAAGGTTATGCATCCCAACAGGAACCTTATTTTACTGGCGTCACTAAGCTCAACAGTGGAGAAGGTTATAATTATGCATCCCAACAGCAACTTATTTTATTGGCGTCGTTCATGTTCCTATGTCACTAAGATCAACAGTGGAGAAGGTTATGCATCCCAACAGCAACTTATTTTATTGGCGTCGTTCATGTTCCTATGTAACTAAGATCAACAGTGGAGAAGGGTATGCATCCCAACAGCAACTTATTTTATTGGCGTCGTTCATGTTCCTATGTCAATAAGATCAACAGTGGAGAATGTTATGCATCCCAACAGCAACTTATTTTATTGGCATCGTTCATGTTCCTATGTCAGTAAGCTCAACAGTGGAGAAGGTTTTGCATCCCAACAGCAACTTATTTTTCTATGTAATTTACATACACCGATAACTCCGTGATTAATGGGACGATTAACATGATTCTTCATCCCATATAAATTGTATTAACTTTGCTTAAATAGTCTCACCAACCGACTTCCAAAAAGGGAGAAGGTTCTGAATTCGACTGTATTTTTTTTATGTTTGTTGCCTCAGAACTTTCGACTGGGTGAACCGATTTTGATGTTTTTTTTTTTCCGTTTACAGAGGGGCGGCGCGTGCATTGGCCCGCGTTCCCACCCGCCCAAACACATGCATAATGGCAATGTACGATGTTGTTTACGAAGATGCGGCGCGTGGTGCGGCGCGTTGTCTGTTGTTTGTGTTTTTTGGTATTTGTGTACATCGCCCACATTATTTTCATTTTTTACATTTCATTACATAATGATCGTAACATAACATGACGCCCGTACTCCCCGAAAGGTTAGTCAGAGGTGTACCTAATCGTACATACGACGACCCGATTGGCGCAGCGGTAGTGAGGCTGCCTTACGTTCTTAGGGTCCCGGGTTCGAATCCCGGTCGGTGCAAATGTAGTAGTATGTATTTACAAACAAAAAGTATCTATGTAGTATATCAACTATCTGGTGTCCACGACACAAGCCTCGTTGCTTAGTGTGGCACTAGATGGCGCTGTGTGTAATGTCCAGCAATATTTATTTATTATTTATATACATACATCGTGCTACATTTTGCCAGTTATGTTGAAGTCCCATGTAATAGGGGCGACCCTATTGCCATCAACTGGGCACAAAACCAGAGTCCGTGGCTGCTACTTAGAAATTCCTGATAGAATAATCAAAAACACTTTGCCCGGGAATGGAACCCAGGACCCCATGCTTAGTAGTTGCACTTGCAACCACTCGACCAACGATGCAATCTCACATATACACAAAAAACAAAATAATCGCAAAAAGAGAGTACTGACTGCGATTCGAACCTGCGACCCCTGGTTTACAAGAAGGTCACTAAACCGTCGACCTACTTGCTCGGGATAAATGATCTAAAATGAGTATTTTACAGCTTCTTGTATGTTAATAATCTCCTCATCTTCTAGTTACGATGTAGAATGTGTGTGGAATGGTTCACCCTTGTTTGGTATAACAACTTTTGATGTAATGTTACTAATTCGAACAACGTTTAAGAAAATAATCAATTTGTATAATATCGATTGACATAATTTTCATTTCATCGAATATTTATTTGCGATAACAACATTTGCGCTATTGATCAAAAGGTATAATGTTCATTTGATGTAATGTTCAGGTGGTATAACATTTATTTTATCGAATACTCAATTGGTGTAATGTTATGCAGAAAAGAAAACATAGTAAATATTTGCAACTTAGACTAATCTGAAATTAAATGCGATCAAATTTTAATGAGGCGGTTGATGACAAACTAGTTTTGCCTAGGCTGACTTGGGGCACCCCGACACGGCTAGATTAGGTTAGAAGGGTATGCCCTTCGTGGTTATTTTTTTATAAACCATTCAGGAGTAGGAGCCCCGCGAAGCGGGGCTCCGTCGATCGGGTCTTCCTCGACTCGGATGCAAGAGCATAACAGTTCAATTTCTGGTGGTCATAAATATATTTTTGGTTCGAATTTTACGATAAAATGGGGATTAATTTTGGTGATCATTTACTAATTTTGGCAATCAAAAGTGATTTTTTTGCCGTTACATTTTGCTAAATCTGGTGGTTCGTTAATTATATGCCATAAATAATTATTCATGAATTCAGTAGGTGAAGGAACAATGTTAGTTTATAGACAATGAAAGGAAACGTATTATTAATTGCTTGGTTATTGAAAACTAATACAATTTTGTTTAATCGTAAAGCGGTCAGTTACTCAGCAAATAAGAACTGAATATTCGATACGATCTTTCGACAAAATCATTATTAGTCTAGTGAAACATTAGTTTAAATAAAATTAGTGCACTTGAAAATTCGGTCAAATGACATTATTTCAAAGAAATAATTATGCTAAATAAAAATCGACCAATTAATTATTCGGTCAAATGAATTATTATACGAAATGACTTTATTGTAACTAAAATTAGGCGAAGCGATTTTCGACAAAACGTTGTTATACCAAACAAGGGTGAACCGTGTGGAATATTACAAACAATAAAAAGGGTATACTTAGGTAAAATAAAAACTTTTTTACAAGAAAGTACAGATTTAAAAAAAAAAAAAAAAAAAAAAATCGGATGTCGTTACTATATCTTTTTCTTATGTGCTATACGGGTACGACTTTGCTGAAGATGCAGATCGAGGTCTGGGAGTGTCTCAGACTAAAACCAGCATGTATCACACTGGTATCTTTAGGCATGACGACAGTCAGTATCAAGAAATTGCAAATCTATTTAGTCCGTCAGTTAGAGAATTGGAAAATAATGGCCCCTTTTTTTTCTTTTGAAAATCAATGAATATTGACAAAGATAAATAAAACGCATCAAAACTCGGGAGTGGAGAAACGTGGAGGGCACGCGACGTCAGAACTAGCTAAAAATTATACCAAGGCATGACGTATTGGGAATTTTTAAAGCGTCATATCTTCGTCGCAGGAAGCAAACAGCAAATGTCAACAGCTGTTATTGGATAGAGAGGAACATGAGGTTGAAATCGAGAAGGTCGTTCACAAAAACACAAGCCTGAAACGGGAGCTAGTGGACCTGCACCAACAATACATGGATGTTGTTCAGGAACGGGACAATCTGCGGGTGGTCACAGATGGTTTCAACAACTGCAGTAACCATTATGAAATGGCTTTATGTAAGGTTAGGGACTTAGAAGTTGAACTGCTTCATGCCAACAAACAAATTATTGAGTTTCAGAAAGAAAGAGAATGTACTCAGGTTAGGGAAACAGATCACCTATATAATCAATTATTAAATTCAAATTGCAACCCACATTTCTTAACAACATTAGATCTTACTGAAGATTCTATTCTGAAATATAATTGTAGTAGTTATAAAGTAAGCCAAAATAAAATAAAGAAATATGCAAAACTAAATAGAATTATAAAAAAATGCAAGAAATTTAAAAAACAACAAAAACACAGTTCCAAAAATATTCAACTAATAAAAGAACGTGTTTTCCTCATAAAAAAGTTGAATAATTATCAAATTAAACTAGAGGATAGTAAGAAGTTTTATGAAATAGACACTCAAAACTTACAGTCTGAAATTCAAGTTTTAGAGCGTCAACTAAAGTCATGTTATTCTATGTATGTAAATTCTCAAAAACAAATTAAGGAACATATCCTTGCTGCAAACGAATTAGTTGATAGCGGTAATAGTAATGCATACTGTGTAGACACGATGACCTTCAACAACACTCAATGTACATCACAAAGTGAATCCAGCCCGGACACTCTCCTACCCGAGGTAACGGAGAACCCGACCCGGCTGAGCAGTGTTCCGGACTGTATCTCCATTCAAAATTCACCAGATATTGTACAAGGTTCATCACAGGTAGGTCAAATAGATAGTAGTTCTCCCCCTTCTTGTAATACACACAGTTGTTGCTCCATTTTGTTCTCAGATAGTATAGGAAAAGGGTTAGGCAAGTTAATTAGTAACAATCTGAGTCATTCTTCTCTAAATTATTGTACTCCTCAGGCTTCTTACAACCAGATAATAACATCAATAACTCGGAAGGAATTTGATCCTAATACCATTATAACTGTACTTGTAGGTAACAGTTCTAACGTTAAACTTGATGATATCACGGACAATGTCACTCAACTATTAAAACTAAATTGTAAGAGAGTAATTCTGTGCTCGTTCCCGTACTTTACGAAATTGTCTAGCAAGCAAAACCATAATATCCATGCCTTAAATAATCATTTGCATTTTCTAGTTAGTCACTATAGTGACAGGTTGACATTTTTCGACACTAACAGTTTCGTTCAGAAATTGAAGTCAACCAGAAACCATGCGTACTTGCCTATTAGTTTTAGACGTCAAATAGCTCGGCTATTAGCTTTTAATATAAACTCAGACATATGTGGTATGTCGCAGTTTTTTGTAAATAGGTCTACGGAAATTAGTAATTATACTAATTGTAATTATACAAATAGTATTAGCTTAGATTTAAACTAGTCACTAAGACAATAGAAGGTACGAGTGACAATTTAGTTAATCTCGTCAACTTCGAGGTATCTTCTAGCTCTCAATCAAATAACTGTAAAAAAGGGGCTGAGCAGAATTCCTTAAAATTGTTTCACCAGAATATTCAGGGACTTTCTTCCAAAGAACTAGAAATAGAACTATTTTTAGAAAAAACTAAGTTTGATATTATCTGTTTTACTGAACATTGGATGAAAGATTATGAAGTAATGCAAATAAATTATGAGAATTACAATGTGAGCAGTTGCTTTAACCGAAAATCTAAGATGCGTGGGGGTTCATTAATCCTAGTAAAAAATTGTATTAAATCTAAGTCTCGTAATGATATAGTCGATCTATCGGTTGAACATAGCATTGAATTGTCTTGTGTTGAGCTAGATAAGCATGTAATAGTGTGCGTTTACAGACCCCCTAATTACCTGAACTATTCTATCTTTGAGTCAGTAATGGAAGATGCTTTGGCAAAACTTGTAACTGGTAATAAACCAATAATTATCTGTGGTGACTTTAATGTCAATATCATAGAGAATAATGTGAATAGCAGTAGATTCTTAAGTCTCTTTAAATCATTTAACTTGTCAAATGTGTTTTCAGAACCAACTCGAATTACTACAAATACTGCTACATGTATCGATAATGTTTTTTGTTGCTGCGATTACATAAATAAATCCATCGTAAATTACCTGCCTTCAGATCATAGTGGTCAGACGGTTACTTTCGCGTACAATAGACAATTACAAAGAATTCAGATACAAACTAGACAAATAACACCCAGCAATCTAGACAAATTTAATAATAATTTAATTAGCAAGTTAGGTATACCGGGTCATATTAGAAACAATGCAAATGTATTTTATGAAGAATTCTTTTCGGTAGTGCACACCGAATTTAATAATACTTTAAAAAAGAAATCTAAAACTATTGGCCCAAAGTTTATTTTCAGTGACTGGGCAACACAGGGTATTCGGAAAAGTAGGGAACGATTGTTTGAGCTGTACGGCCTTAAGCCTTACATCAACACTGAAGCTTTTAATAAATATGTTGCTACTTACTCGAAAATTTTTAAAAACACTTGCAAGGTAGCCAAATCCTTATTCATTAGCAACAAGATTAAATCAGCCGACAACAAAATAAAAACGGTTTGGAAAATCATCAACAGTGAAACAAATAGAAATAAAAAACAAGGTATTGACTTCACACTAGAGACATCGCGTGGCCTTGTGAGCTCCAACAATGAAGTTGCTCAAGAATTTGTAAATTTCTTTACCAGTATCCCACTTAAAACTACAGAAACCTTAAATTCCTCTCCCTTGCTCTCTATTGATTTATTGAAAGCGAACGTTTCAGCCTGTCAAAATGAATTTAAATTTCAGCATATAAACCCCATAACAGTCATTAAAGGTTTTAAGCAAATCAAGATCAAATTAACGGAAGATCTATGGGGTATGTCTATCAAAGCTTGTACCTCAATTATTGAGACTGTAGCGCCGTATTTAGCCTCAATATTTAATTTGTGCGTGGATCAAGGGGTCTTCCCGGATCTAATGAAATTCAGTAAGGTAATACCGCTTTTTAAATCCGGGGACAGTAAAGACACCAATAACTATAGGCCCGTATCCGTGTTGCCGGTTTTCAGCAAGGTGTTTGAAAAGATAATGCTCAATCAAATGCTTAACCATTTTAACACTAATAAAATATTACACGAGCAACAGTATGGTTTCACCAAAGGACGTTGTACAACTGACGCCGGTGTCACTTTATTAAAACACATATTTACTGCGTGGGAAGAGGCACAAGATGCCATAGGAATCTTTTGTGACCTTTCGAAGGCATTTGATTGCGTAAATCACGAAACCCTGATCTTGAAACTTCAGCATTACGGTTTAGGTAAACTTGCGCTCAGTTTAATAAAATCGTATTTGAATGATAGACAGCAGCAGGTACAAATAAATGGAGTAAACTCAATGGGTTTAAAAGTAAAAATGGGTGTACCACAAGGTTCGATATTGGGTCCCTTCCTCTTTTTAGTATATATTAATGACCTACCCCATCTATTTAACAACCATCCGCATATGGTGTTGTTTGCTGACGATACTTCTTTAATATTTAAAATAAACAGACGTGCCACTAATCTTGATGACGTAAATAACGCCCTACTGCAGGTCCACGATTGGTTTACCGCTAATAATTTAGTACTAAATGGGAAAAAAACTAAATGCATTAGATTTGCTCTACCAAATGTCAAAAGTAGTGATTGTGACATAATATTGAATCAAGAGAAACTAGAATTTGTCGATAAAACGGTTTTCTTGGGAATCACGCTCGACTCAAGGTTACAATGGGGTCCTCATCTAACATCTCTTGCAGGACGGCTAAGCTCAGCAGCATATGCTGTTAGAAAAATCCGTCAATTTACTGGTGTTGATACCGCGAGGCTGGTCTATTTTAGTTATTTTCATAGTATTATGTCATACGGTATTTTACTATGGGGACGGGCTGCAGACATCGAGTCTATATTTATTCTGCAGAAAAGAGCCATCAGAGCCATTTATGAATTACGTAGACGCGATTCTCTAAGAGAACTGTTTAAGGAAATTAATATCATGACAGTACCTTGTCAATACATCTATGAAAACATCATGTACGTTAGAAAAAATCGGCATTTATTCAGTAAGAGAGGGGACAGACACCACTATAACACTAGAAATAGGGACCAACTAGTTCAGCCAGGTTTCAGGCTTGCTAAAGTGGATTCATCTTTCATGGGGTACTGTTTGAAATGTTACAATAAAATACCTCCCCACATTCTTCAACTGAATGAGACGAAATTTAAATCTTGTATAAAACGCACACTATGTAGGCAAGCATATTATAAGTTGGGGGATTACATTGATGATAAAAATGCTTGGCTAAATGCTGGTCCTGCTCCACAACCATAGGTGGGGGGGAGGGGGGCAAACTAATTGTTTGTACTGGACGGGCATTATTTGAGTCCATCGACACGTAAAGAAGAAGATGAAGAATTGATTCCCATGTTAATGTATTGTGGAAGCTGCAGAAGATTGTAAAAATATACTTGCATTGTATAGATTCCAGTTCTTAGTATTATATAATTGCAAAGCACATGTGTGAGTACTTTGTACTGTTCAGCCACCATTTACATTTATTTATCTTTCATTGACTTGAATATGCCTTGGTGACTGAGAGAATGTCATGCTCACTTAAATGTCTCGCTGATGGTGGCGGGTGTGTCGGGTCATTTAGTTCCCTTCAATATGGTTGAGTTGAATGGCGCCGGTACATGCGTCATGTCTGTGAACGGGCGCTGTCAGTTGGGACTGGTCATCTCTTAGCTGCCAAGGTTCATTTTAATTACTTTATTCATACATTTTTAATCTAATCTTTCACTCTGGATGCTCTTAGTGTGCACGTCTTTCTACATCGTTCTCACATTTATGTATAATCTCAAAATTAATGATGTAACCAAGATTTTGTAACAATATTTTGATTTTAAAAGAGTGTCCATGGAGTTTCTTGCCCATTCTTCTCCATAGAGATCTACGCTAGGGAATGGGCAACTACAGTACTTTCTCAAGTTATTATGCCTTGTGACTGGGACTGTAGCTTTGATTTTCTTTTTTGTATTTTTGACTTTCAAAAGTGCCGTAATGGTCTAATTGAAATAAATGCTTTGAGTTTTGAGTTTGAGTCAATTTTGGTTTACTTAACAAAAGAAAAAATATGTGTCCAACATTTTTTGGAAATCTGTCTGATGGACTAATTTTAATTTTTTTGTCGTCTCGCAAAATTCCTGAAAGTAAATCAATTGGACGACGACGCCCATTCGCCCAAGATGCTCTGCGGTGGCGACCATTTGATTATGAACCCCTGGCTATGGCTCTCCCGCCAACCGCCCCGCACCCGCCGACCCGGGGGCCCGGGGGGCCTGAATGTATTTTTTTAATTAATCAAGAAAATTTTCATCTTTTGCTAACCTAAAGGTGACGACGGAAATGCTTCTAAAGAAAATGGTGAGATTGCATGTAATTCGGGACTCAGTGATATCGGTAGCGTACATTGTGGAAACTTATGAATAGTTAAAGAACGAAAGACTAACAAAAAAGCAAATGGAAAGTAGGTTATAAAAGTTGGGAGAAAAAAGATATGAAAGGTAGAAGATTATAACCTAACTTAAGGCACGGACTTATTGGTTATTATTGAATAGTAGAATGGCATAAAATAGCGTTTATCCGTATTCTACGTAGCCGTTGAACACAAACAAACAATAGAATGATCCACACAGGTTATAAATGACAAATATCCTTCGAGAGATGCAAATATGATATCTTATTGAGCAAGCATCTAATTTTCATCTAAATTGATCTAAGTAGATTGCAAAATGTCTACAAATCGACGAACATATTTGTCAACTTTCTCAGGAGAAGGTTATTGTTTTAGTAGGTCTTTTTCTCTGATGCATAGCAGCATACGTACATCATACATAAAAAGTGTAAAAAACCTCTTAACGAAGCCGAAAGGTACTTGTTTTCCCCGTCATTGCAATATTTTTTTTGTTCTACACCATACTTTTGTAACTTTTGTATGCCTGGTTGTTCCTTATATGACATCATGAGGAAAATAATTAATTACAACTTTAACCAAGATTCTATTCTTATAATATTTGTTGGTAATAGGGTACTGTGAATAAAGGAGAATTACTCCAATATTATATATATCACGGCAGGGAAAGCCTAGAGGAACACTGTCCCAATATTGGCGCCATCCGCCACCATATTGTCTTTCAGTCATCTATCACATCGCCTTGCGATACGATTCTTCATTGTTGGTAGATAGGTAGGTGGGTACTGGGTAGTTGAAATCACATACAGCACTTGACTCGAACTCCAAACGTTTATTTCTATTAAACCATTTAGGTACACTCTCATTTTCACAACTAATCATTCACTTCACTAAACACTTATAATTACTTAGCATTTCAATTGTTTTGCTAATCTTAGGATAACGTGACTGCTCGACGCTCACGCGTCCATTCTGAGTGGGCGGAAGTACCACAATATCGGTTCAGCAACTTATTACAATAGTAAATTCAATCAGCCTCACAAATAATAATGAAATTGTACGTGTGTGTGTGCGTGTGTGTGTATTGTGTGTGTGTTGTGTGTTGTTGTATTGTATTGTTGTTGTGTAATTGTTGTTGTTGTTGTTTGTATTGTGTTTTGTATTTGTGTTGTTACTAGCTAGTTTTTAAATACTTTAAATTGTAATCTGTGGAGAACGTTGTGGGTAGCATAATTGATTAAAAAATTAAAACGTAAATTTTTGTTATGAATTCTTATTGTGCTACTGTTTGTTTTTCCTTAAATACATAAATAAATAAATAAACACTTTACAATAATTGTGTTACTATTAAATAATGACAGAATTCACCAATTTGAACACGTTTTCAATCATTAATAATAAACTAGTTGTCTCATTACTTTTTAGTCTTTAATCTGTGCTATCATGGAACATTTCCGGTGATATAAACAGTTATGTTAAACAAAAGCTTTTTACTAGTAAATCACTGTGTAAAATAGTCTTATTATTTTAAAGTTGGGATCTATTATTGAGACTTACTTAGTTCTCGTACTAAATTTAAACATTCAGGTATTGACGGTAAAATCACATTCGGCGCCATTTTCCCTGACAGGTGACGCCGAATCATAATGTCAAGTGATTAACTATTAATTGCTAATATGAATGAAACCCTAAAGTTGTTAAACAAATATTCTTATGTTAATTATAACGATAGTTTTAGCTAGAACTTCGAGTTTAGTTTGATAATTGTTTTTCAAGTGATACTGATTAAGACAAGCCAACAGATGGCGCTGTTGAGCTTGATACTCCAACGAAATTAGTCAATGGCACTCACAGGTGTTATAATAGTTGCCAGAGTATCTCACAGATGGCAGTATTATCGTTTATGGAATAAGAAATTATAATTCAACTAGTTACAATCAATAACATTATGTAATAAGCTTAGCTTATAGGTGTCCTCGCGGCGACACGGCCATTCTGATCGGCGGTGCGCGCTCTGCACCTGCCGATGTCGTCACTATGTGGAGTTTCGTGGTTGTTATCTGAAATAGTGGAAATAAATTTTGGCGGCAGATTATTGTTACTTTTATTATTATCCTACAATGTTCATTGAATTGTAGGATTTGGTAACAGAAAGTTTCAGTCAACATAGAAAGCTTGTAATAGATCTGACATCTACTCAGTTTTCCTTGTATTCAAAATTAAATGTGTTTATGTCTCACCTAGACACATACACACAGTCACAGAGTTAATCTGCTTGAAATTTTTGTTTAAATTTTTAGTAGTGCTTAGATTGAAGCTGGTATGAGCTGTTAGCTGAATAAAATGTTGTAGCCTGAATTATCAAATAACATTAATTGTATTAAGGTCATTGATATTGTTTAATCAGCTATTAGCTGAATAGAATATTGTTGCTTCAATTGTCCAACACTATTCGTTGAATTGTTGTGTTTAGTATCATTTAGTTTGCAAGCAGTTTTGCAACTTGTATTCGAGTTTTTATTTTGATGCTAAATGCTATTTGTTAAAAATAACATTGTCGCTTGAGCTATTCAACATATTCATAATATTGTAAAGCTTGGTATGATTTAGGTTTTTAGTCAACTTTAGAACCTTGTAACCTACTGTCTACTAGATTCGTCTTAAATAAAATTATTGATTGCTTTAGATATTCTGTAATTTGTATTTGGTAAGTGTAGTGTAAGTAGCATGTTTTTATTTGTTCATTCTCACGGGAAGGTAATGCTCTGTGATAGACACAAAGTCTTGGATTTGACAGGATAAAAGGATAGGATCAGGAACACCGCTCTGTGATAGACACAAAGTCTTTGATTTGACAGGATTAAAGGGTAAGGAGTTTAGGACCATTGCTCCGTGACAGGCACGAAGTCTTTGATTTGACAGGATATAAGGAACCAGGCTCTGGGCGTTAGTACGCCGTGGACCCAGCAGGATAACATGAGAGTATTGTTTATCAGTTGCCTCCACGGCTGCTGATAGGATCATTAGTAGTGTTCATTATCAGTGGCCTCCACGGCTGCTGATAGGATTGTTTTTTGTAATTTGTTGTGTTCATTATCAAGTACCTCCACGGCACTGACAGTATTTGTTTGATTTGTTGTGAGTGTTTGTATTACTCATTGAGCTTGTTGTTTCCTCCACGGATACCAATAGCTTGTGAGTTTTTTTATTTTTATTTTATTAGTTACTGTAAGGAGTACTAATATTTTGTTATTATTTTTGTAAATAGTTGCTTACAACTGGCAGGATTATAAAAACTAAAATAATCAATGTGGAAACATGTTACTCAATACACATGAGCATCATGTAGGTAAGTTGATTGGGCTATTGTATTAAGTCTTTTGTTGTAACACTGTAGGTATCAGTGGGGAAGTGTAAGAAGTAGTTTGAAAACTCCTCACCTTTTATATTAGTTTATGATGTGAGGACACTGTAACAGTCATCCCTGGTTGGCTGTTCTCATGCTGTTCCCCATTTTATAGCTCCATAGCTGGCGACACGGTCATCTGTTCACCAGGCTGTAGTCCTTGAAGTTGTTAGTTTTTGAAATTGTTCATTGAGTCACATTTTTAAGTGACCTTGCTCCATTATCATTTGCTGGGGTAGCGGTTAATTGATGTCATCACTATCTTGGAGTGACTGGGTGCAGAGTTGCTCTCAATTTCTTTGATAGAAGGTATCATTAATTCTTCTATGATAAGATAATTGCCTGGAACCTGAAATGTGAGAAGTCATGCAGGTAAATAACATAACATCACGCCTATTGTTCCTGAAAGGTTAGGCAGAGGTATACCTAATAGTATGCCAACATTTATTTTAAAGTCCCATGTAATAGGGGGCAAGCCTTATTGCCATCAACCAGGCACAAATCTGGACTCTGTGCCTGCTACAGAGAAATTCCTAATGGAAAAACCCAACAACACTTTGCCTGACCTGGGAATCGAACCCAGGGCCTTATGCTCAACTGTCACGCTTGCAGCCACTAGACCAACAAGGTAGTCAGTGCAGGTAAATATTAATAATAGTGTAATGTCTACACTAATAGTTTAGTGTGTAGGTACATAACATCACACCTGCAATCCCCGAGGGGTTAGACAGAGGTGAAAATAATAAATCCACACTTTGCTAAGCCTCTCGTTTAGCAATATGGCTATTTGCCATTCATATGATTGGCCAGCTACTGAGAAATTCCTGATGGAAAAACCCAATAACACTCCGACAGGCCTGGGAATCGAATCCAGGTCCTCATGTTTTAATAACAGGGCTCATGACCACTGGACCAACATAGCAGTCCTACTATTGTTAAAATTAGTTGGAGTGATAAGTTATAGAGTCGGTAATAAGTTGTTTTGAAAAGTTAATTAAACTAAGATGGGAAAGTTAAACTGATCAGAACTATTTTAAGAACACTATTCGTTGTGTAGTTGAACTGACAAAACATTCACATTTTATTAACACATCAAAAGCTTTGCTTCGTTGATACAACACGCTAAGATTTCATTGTCATAACTTGTTGAACTGAAATTTGTTTGACATTTCATAAGTTGTCTTGTTTTATAAATCAGTTTCTTAACAAAGTGTTTTTGTATGAATCTTGCAACATGTTGTCTAATACAAATGTTTTCAAATTTGCATAATTATTTGAAAAGCCCTCAACGTTGCACTTAACGCAAACAATATCTGATTGTGAGGTATAAACTTATAAGTGTGAATGAAAAGTCAATAACAACGTCTTAAATTTGTTACTACTCATTTATCTAATTACTTAGTAGTAATTAAAAAAGTTAATTCATGATTTTAGTTTCTGACACATCATTACTGGTTATATTTCAAAAACCATTGATTGCTTATTGAGTGAATTAAATGGAGTGTTTTTATTTCACTTCCACAGGTGTCAAGTTACCATAACCAGCATGGGATGTGTTAAGTAATAATGTTATCTGTAAAAATTCTCTACAGTAACAAAATACTAAAATAAATGAAACAAAATACTTCCCGGGATTGATGATCCATTAGCAGGTTTATTTATTGATAATTATGCTTTCCCGGAGTCCAATCTTTGTTTATTCTGCTTCGGTCATTCTGTGCTGTACATGTTGGCAATTTTGAGTGCAATAAATGAAGTTTTCCATCACAACTTCATTCTTTGTTTACCAATATAAATTGCATTTTCAGAATGTGTTCTTATGATTTGTTTTGGGTCAAGTGTTGCAATAAATTATCATGTTGGTATCTGTCAGCCACTTGGATGAAAATGCAGCCAACTCTTTGGCTATCTTAGTCTTCCTAAGTATCTTCTTGTCTATCAGTTCATTGCCACTTAACACTGTATATTGGCTGTGGCAGCATAATAAGTCGCTCTCTCTTGAAAAGCTTCGTGGTGACCACTTCGGTGAAAAATTCTTTGCCACGCCTTCGGCCATGGTCACGAAAGCAAGAGTTCTAGTTCGGTAGTTGCTTGTAATTGTTCTGGATGTCCGGCACTGTGAGCAGCGCGCAAGAGCTGTCACCTCTTCTGATATCACGGCAGGGAAAGCCTAGAGGAACACTGTCCCAATATTGGCGCCATCCGCCACCATATTGTCTTTCAGTCATCTATCACATCGCCTTGCGATACGATTCTTCATTGTTGGTAGATAGGTAGGTGGGTACTGGGTAGTTGAAATCACATACAGCACTTGACTCGAACTCCAAACGTTTATTTCTATTAAACCATTTAGGTACACTCTCATTTTCACAACTAATCATTCACTTCACTAAACACTTATAATTACTTAGCATTTCAATTGTTTTGCTAATCTTAGGATAACGTGACTGCTCGACGCTCACGCGTCCATTCTGAGTGGGCGGAAGTACCACAATATCGGTTCAGCAACTTATTACAATAGTAAATTCAATCAGCCTCACAAATAATAATGAAACACTTTACAATAATTGTGTTACTATTAAATAATGACAGAATTCACCAATTTGAACACGTTTTCAATCATTAATAATAAACTAGTTGTCTCATTACTTTTTAGTCTTTAATCTGTGCTATCATGGAACATTTCCGGTGATATAAACAGTTATGTTAAACAAAAGCTTTTTACTAGTAAATCACTGTGTAAAATAGTCTTATTATTTTAAAGTTGGGATCTATTATTGAGACTTACTTAGTTCTCGTACTAAATTTAAACATTCAGGTATTGACGGTAAAATCACATTCGGCGCCATTTTCCCTGACAGGTGACGCCGAATCATAATGTCAAGTGATTAACTATTAATTGCTAATATGAATGAAACCCTAAAGTTGTTAAACAAATATTCTTATGTTAATTATAACGATAGTTTTAGCTAGAACATCGAGTTTAGTTTGATAATTGTTTTTCAAGTGATACTGATTAAGACAAGCCAACAGATGGCGCTGTTGAGCTTGATACTCCAACGAAATTAGTCAATTGCACTCACAGGTGTTATAATAGTTGCCAGAGTATCTCACAGATGGCAGTATTATCGTTTATGGAATAAGAAATTATAATTCAACTAGTTACAATCAATAACATTATGTAATAAGCTTAGCTTATAGGTGTCCTCGCGGCGACATATATCATTATGTGACCTGAGTTTAAGAAAAATTGTAATGTTCACATTTCCATATAGTAAAAGTTTGCCACAGGAAGAAAATTACTTTAGATATAATATTAATAAAACATTGCATAATCTGTCATTTAATAGTAATGTATTTAATTTAATTGACATTAACAATTATATTGGTGAAAATTTTTATTTGACAAAAGAGAGATATTATCTTGTAGACAGGTGCTATCTTTCAAACTATTGGAAAAGACAAGTTGCTGAGTCGCTATCATACTTTTTTTCTATTACAGCCAAGAATTTGGCTGATCAAGTTGCCTCTGTTGAACAATGCAATACTCAATTAAATCACTGTGCCAATAGTTTGATCATAATGAATGAATCAGTCAATCATTTAAATTAGAAAATGTGACAACAGAGGCGACCTCTTGCAATATTATAAGGAAGCCAGATAATAAACCAGGCGAATGTTTTGAGAGTTTTAATAGTATCAACCTGGTTCATCAAAATATTCAAGGATTTTTGAACAAAGAATTAGAAGTAGAACTATTCCTGAATTATAACAATATAGATATTCTTTGTGTAACGGAGCATTGGCTCAAATGTCATCAATTAAGCAGGGTAAATGCTATACATGGCATTTATAGCATTTATACATGGCGAGGAGCTCGTGGCTAAATAATAACAGCCGCTCGAGTCGCTGTGGATGGGTGACCACCCATTACATACCGAGTTTCCTCCGTGCCTCGGAAAGCACGTTAAGCAGTTGGTCCCGGCCGTCATTTGTGATCTTTGACAGTCGTTACAGGTAGTCAGTGGCCCAAAAAAAGTCTGACAACCAGTCTTACCAAGGGGTATCGTATTACCCAGTACAAACTGGGTTGTGGAGGTCAGATAGGCAGTCGCTCCTCGTAAAATACTGGTATTCAGCTGCATCCGGTTAGACTGGAAGCCGACCCCAATAAACTTGGGAAAAGGCTAGGCAGATGATGAAATGCTATACATGGCGGCGCATTAATCTTAGTAAATAATCATCTTAAATTTAAAGACCGCAAGGATATTGTCAGCCTATCTGTTGAGCGAACAGTTAAAATAGCCTGTATAGAATTGGAGCAGTTTATTATATTAAGTGTGTATAGACCTCCTTCAGGGTTGTATGATTGTTTTGAAAAGGTAATGGATGAAGTGTTGCATAAAATCTGTAGTTCTAAGAAGTCAGTAATCATTTGTGGTGATTTTAATATTAATTTGTTAGAAAATTCTGGGTTATGTACAAAAATTATAAGCCTTTTTCAGTCATACAATCTTGAAAACAAATTTCTCGAGGCTACCAGAATAACCCCAACTAGTGCCACTTGCCTAGATAATATTTACACTGATATTATACCCACCCAAAAAGCAATTATTAACTTAATAGATTCAGATCATTGTGGGCAATTGATCACAATTCCAAATGTAAACAAGACAGTCACTAAAAAGGATATCATTATTAATCCAAAAAGTAAAAATCGCCTGCAAAATTTTAAAACTAAACTTTTATCTAAACTACCACTTTTGTCAGTTAATGATGATCCAAATCAACAATATAACGATTTTTTCAGTATGTATTGCACACAATTTGAAAACACATTTGTCCCTAAGACAATATCTGTAAATAATAACGCTTCTTTCAACGACTGGGCCACCATTGGTATTCATTAGAGTCGAAAACGACTTTATGAGCTGTATGAAGAGCGGACTTATAAAAACACTGTAGAATTTAATTTGTATGTGTTAGAATTGTCAGAATTTTGTTACAAATAAGTCAAGATTAGTTAATGTATGTATTTTCTGTTAAAAGCTAATAACTGTCATCCTCTACCACGAGATGGCGTTACTTGTGATTTGTTTACGATTTATCAATTTAGTTAAAATATAATGTAGTTACATTAAATGTTATTCTTTAATTATTTCTTGTAATTTTATGTAGCTAACGCTAAATCGAATATTTAAAATGAGTGTAGAATTGTTTGAATATTTAAAACTAAGTTATACTGTTTTACCGACCGAGTTGGCGCGCTACATCGAATCCCCACTTTTGTCGGTTGTCGGTGTGGCGCGTTAGCTCAGGAGGCAGTCTGTTGTTAACCGTGTGGCAAGAAGGTCAGTAAAATTAAAAGTACAGTGTGATTTAAAGCGAGTTTTATTGCAGCAGTCTAACATTTCAGAAGTGGGATGTAGTTAGTTGGTTATATCAGCTGATTACATCCAAGCCTACAAAGTGTAGTGAAAAAAATAAGTTTGGTCGTTTTGAAAGTGTAGTGAAGAAAAAATTAGTTTGACAGTTTTGAAAGTGTAGTGAAAAAAAAAGTTTGGTCGTTGTGAATTTAAATAAAACCGTTGTAAGATGAATCCATACGATGAGCGCTGCTTGCGGACGCCGTCTACTGATCAAGAACGACATTCTGTAGTGGTGGAAAGGCAAACGCTGATCCACAATACACAACGCAATAATGAAGAAAACTGCAGCAGTGGGCCAGGATCACCAGTGTTGCCAAGTGGGCGTGCCAGCCTTCGCGGGTGCAATCAAAGTAGTGCCAGCCGACGCAGTCGCAGCCAACGCAGATGTAGTCAGCGTACTAGTGGACGTGCAGGCCGATGCGGGCATAGTCGCGAGCGCAGTCGCAGTGGCAGACGCAGCCAGCGCACTGATGGGCGTGCCAGCCAACGCGGGTGCAGTCGCAGACGTAGCAGTCGCGATCGTAGTTGCGATCGCAGTCGCAGGCGTAGCAGTCGCGATCGTAGTTGCGATCGCAGTCGCAGACGTAGCAGTCGCGATCGTAGTTGCGATCGCAGTCGCAATCGCAGTCGCAGTCGCAGACCCAGCTGGCGCAGTGGGAGCCAACGCAATCGCAGGTGCAGCCGAACCAGTCGCGGTCGCAGTCGCAGTCGCAGCTGCAGACGGCGCAGTCGCAATCGCAGTTGCAGTCGGCGCAGTCGCAGACCGCAGAACGGGAAACCTGAAGAGCGCGGTGAGTCCAATCCAACTTATTTTGTGTCTGCTCCGAATGACGCGGTTTCAGTCTCACAGCTTGTCCAAGCGTTGCAGGCCGTGAACAACAAAAATAACAGCTTGGAAAAATTATCCAATCATAACACCATTCCTGAATTTAATCCGGAACGCAAACAACAGACGATTGATATATGGTTGCATAAAGTAAACGAATGTGCTTTAATATATCATTGGTCAGACCAACAAACCGCACATTTTGCCCTCCAAAAGCTACAGGGAATTGCTCAAAAATGGTACGAGGGCTTGCCAACCGTTTTGTTTAGTTGGAACGAGTGGCAAGAGAAACTTAAGTTAGCGTTCCCTAGTAATGAAAATTATGGTTGCTTACTTCAAACGATGCTATCCAAACGCGCTAAGTTTAACGATCCTCTGGAAGAATATTTCTATGAGAAAGTTGTGTTACTCAACCGATGTAGTATCGAAGGCAAACGCGCGGTGGATTGCATTGTTCACGGGATTGACGACCGTAGTGTCAGACTAGGAGCTGAAGCTGCTCGTTTTGACACTCCGGATCAGCTTTTACCATATTTAAAAGCCGTTAAAAGTAACATTCACATTGATAAAAAGAAAACAAGGGTTATTAACAATACGGACAGTACAGAAAAAGGGGAAAATAAACACCGTATAATTAAATGTTATAATTGTTTGCAAGAAGGACACTATAAGTCACAATGCACTAAACCACAGGTAAAGTGCACACGTTGTCTTAAGTTTGGTCATACCGTCGAGGGATGCAGTCTACCCGTTACGTCTGCTTCTACCAATAGTAAACCAGCAAAGTCGGTAATGTGTGTTGTCAGTTCCGCCAGTGATTCCACTAAATATTATAAACAAGGCTTCGTTAAGAACCATCCAGTTAATTGTTTTATCGATTTTGGTAGCTCTGCCAATATGATGAGTTTGGCTTGCGCTAAAAACATGTCTGTTGATTGGGTTTCTAGTCAAAATTTGCCCGTGCTTAAAGGTTTTGGCGAGGCTACAGTTCGACCCTTAGGAAAATGTATCGCGTCTGTTGCCGTTGATGGGGTAGTCGCAGCTGTAGAAATTCTTATTGTCCCTAACGAGGTAATGCGAGTGCCCCTTATTATAGGGCAAACTTATACGGAGCAACCTCATATAATTGTAGAGAAAGATAGTACAAATCTACTTTTTTCTAGTAATGATAGTGAGTCGGTGTTCAATAAGATCAAACTTTTCGGCACCATAGATACTATGATTGATGGGTTAACCCCAGTATACATTCACACTGACCCGATTTATAATGGGGATGTGTACATTCCCGGAAATAATCGCTATCAATTAGGCCGCGAACACTATCTAGTGCAAGGGTTATTCACTTGTGTGGATGGAAAAGGAGTTGTCTTTATTAAAGGTAAGTCCGGCCAACCCTTTTTTATAAGAAAGAATATCGTGATAGCTAGAGGATTAAAGGCAAAAGAGGAAGGCTTAGCAAACAATATAGCCGAGGTTTCTAATGTAGAGCTTAGTGAGCCTTTACGGCCGATAAACGAAAACGATATAATTAGCGACACAAACCTTGCCAAAGATAAACTTGAACAACTTTTACAATTATTAAATAAATATAGAGAATGCTTCGCGTTTAGTTTAAAAGAGTTGGGTAAAACTGAACTTACAGAAATGTCCATAAATTTGAAAGACGACGAACCTGTAGTGTACAGACCCTATAGACTTCCAATAGCTGAACGTACTAAAGTGCGAGAAATGATACAAGAGTTACTAGAGTGCGGTATTGTCCGTCCATCTACCTCCTGCTATGCAAGCCCTATAGTGCTTGTTAAAAAGAAGTCCGGTGAAACTCGGTTGTGCATTGACTTCAGAGCGTTGAATCGTAAGACCATAAAAGAAAATTACCCGCTGCCTAGAATAGATGATCAACTTGATGACCTTGCAGGATACAACTTTTATACTACTTTGGACCTAGCGTCCGGATATTATCAAATTTCAATTTCTGAAAATGATCGTCATAAAACTTCATTTGTAACGCCTGAAGGGCAATACGAATTTAATAGAATGCCCTTCGGGCTGGTTAATGCACCATCGACTTTTATGCGTACAATGCACCAAGTCCTAAATAATAACCGAGGCTTCCCATCGCGAGAAGAACAAAATATCAATGCTAAGAGAATCGCATCTGCTTATATGGACGATATAATTGTGCCTTCGGTAACGCTCGACGAGGGTTTTGACCGGTTAGAAAGAGTTCTAGGTTTGATAAAACAAGCTAACTTAACCCTTAAACTGTCCAAGTGTTGTTTCTTTAAGACGACAGTAGATTATTTAGGGTTTGAATTAAGTGCAGAGGGTATTAGACCGGGAACGCGAAAAATAGAATCGCTTAGAGACTTTCCCCAACCTGTTAACCAGCACACAGTTAGGAAATTTATCGGATTGTGTAGTTTCTTCCGGCGGTTTGTCAAAAATTTCGCTATGATAGCTAAGCCACTTACCAGTCTTTTAAAGAAAACTGCCGTGTGGGCTTGGGGCCAAGAACAAAGCAAAGCTTTTCATGACCTAAAATCCGAATTAATGAAAAAACCGATTTTAGCGTTATACGACCCTAACGCGTCAACTGAACTTCATACAGACGCGTGTAAAATAGGTATAGCCGGAATGCTTATGCAGCGTGATGACAATAAGTTATTGAAACCGGTAGCATACTTCAGCCGCCAAACGACGACCGAGGAACAACATATGACTGCATATGAACTCGAAACTCTGGCTGTCATTGCATCGCTTCAACGGTTTCGCGTATATCTAATTGGCGTAGAGTTCAAAGTAATAACCGACTGCAATTCCTTAAGAGCAACCTTCCTTAAGCGCGATTTAATACCACGTGTCGCTAGGTGGTGGATTGCTATGCAAGAGTTCAACTTTACTGTCGATTATAAGCCGGGGACCTCAATGGCCCACGTAGACGCGTTGAGTCGGAATCCACCACCTACCAACATTCAAGCTGATAGTGACGGTGCTGACTGTTTTGTGATGGTAGTCGGTGAATCAGATTGGTTGGGGACCGTTCAGTTGGCAGATTCAGAGATCCAAAGAAAGATTTCGGTCCTAAATGACCCGAAAGCAGATGATGTCATTGAGATTAAAAATAACTATGTTGTACGCAATAGTAAATTATATAGGAAAACTTCTGACGGTGATAGATGGGTAGTCCCTAAGGGTGTACGCTGGCAAATTCTCAAACAGTGCCATGATGATTTGGGCCACTTTGGATAAGATAAGACGTTGAATAAAGTTAGAGAAACATATTGGTTCGCTAAAATGAGACGCTTTGTAAAAAAGTATGTAGACTCATGCCTCGAATGTTCTTACTCAAAGTCCTCATCAAAGAAAAGGCCACCATTACATCCTATACCAAAAGATGAGAAACCATTTGTCACAGTTCACATTGACCATGTTGGCCCTTTTGTCAAAAGTTCAAAGGGGAACACCCACTTACTAGTCATTATAGATGCGTACACGAAGTTTATCGTCTTAAAACCGGTTCGAAGTACTAAGTCTTCAATAGTTGTCGAGAAAATGCAAGATTATTTTAGTATATTTGGGCTACCAAAAAGAATTATATCTGACCGTGGCTCTTGTTTTACGAGTAGTAAATTTACCGGTTTTCTGGAAAAGCTAGGCATCAGGCACATCTTAAACGCGGTAGCAACCCCACGCGCCAACGGTCAAGTTGAACGGTACAACCGTACCTTGCTAGAAGCACTGACCGCTAAGTGCGTGGGTTTGGACGAAAGAAAATGGGATGTTAAGGTACCCGAAATTCAGTTGGGCCTGAATAACACATTTAATAAAGGCATAGGTAAAACACCAGCCCAAGTTCTTTTTGGTACCAGCCTTACCGGAATGACGGAAGGTAGGGTTAAAGCTTCTATTGATAGTAGTGAACCGTATTCAGAAGATAAAATTAAAGAAATACGAGAAAAAGCTAATGAATATATTACCGCTTATCAAGAGAAGCAGAAAACATATTATGACAAAAAGTCTGCAAAACCCATTGATTTTCACGTTGGTGATCTGGTCAGTGTTGAGCGTGAAATTGGTGCTACAGGGCAGAGTAAAAAGCTAATCCCAAAATATCGTGGTCCATACAAAGTGGTTGAGGTTTTAGGTAATGACAGGTATCACATTGAGGATACTCCGATCACTCAAAAGGGAAATCGGAAATATTCCGCGGTTGTTGCCGTAGACAAAATGAAAGCGTGGGCCCACTATAACAGAATGGATTCTAGCTCGTCCTCGGCCGATGAAGAGGGTGATTTAATTGATTAAATAAAACTACAACGTCATATAAAGGTTTGTGAGACTGAAATGTCGTCTGCGGTAGAGGTACGCAATGCCAACCTCGACTTTCGAGTAAATGTGTCATGGTGGTTTCAAGGTAGTAGCGACTTGTACCGCCCTAGTGGTTTCAAGGTAGTAGCGACTTGTACCACTAGTAGACTAAAATTTGGTGATTTCAAGGTAGTAGCGACTTGTATCACCAGTAGACTAAAATGTGGTGGTTTCAAGGTAGTAGCGACTTGTACCGCCTTAGTGGTTTCAAGGTAGTAGCGACTTGTATCACTAGTATATATTGTAAAATTACAGTTGTAACATTTAATTAAGATACTCCATTAAGAAGCTTAAAATTGGTATGATCAGTTGGTTTGGATATTACCTGTATACAATTGTGTTTAAAAAACCATTCGCATACATGCGCGAGGACGCGTAAGATACGTGGATGGCCGAATGTTAGAGTTGGGTACAAGAAGTTGTACCATTAGTTAATAAATGATTTTGTATAATTACAGTTGTACTAATCATGATTGATTAAGATATCCATTTTAAGTCTTCGGTGATTTGCATTTGTAACTGTAATAGTTGATTTAGTTATAGATATGATGAGATTGATTGATTTAGATATGATTTAGGTATTATGATTGTTGAACATAAGGTTATTCATATACATACGCGAGGACGCGTAAGTTATGCGGATGGCCGAATGTTAGAATTGTCAGAATTTTGTTACAAATAAGTCAAGATTAGTTAATGTATGTATTTTCTGTTAAAAGCTAATAACTGTCATCCTCTACCACGAGATGGCGTTACTTGTGATTTGTTTACGATTTATCAATTTAGTTAAAATATAATGTAGTTACATTAAATGTTATTCTTTAATTATTTCTCGTAATTTTATGTAGCTAACGCTAAATCGAATATTTAAAATGAGTGTAGAATTGTTTGAATATTTAAAACTAAGTTATACTGTTTTACCGACCGAGTTGGCGCGCTACATCGAATCCCCACTTTTGTCGGTTGTCGGTGTGGCGCGTTAGCTCAGGAGGCAGTCTGTTGTTAACCGTGTGGCAAGAAGGTCAGTAAAATTAAAAGTACGGTGTGATTTAAAGCGAGTTTTATTGCAGCAGTCTAACATATGTTAAGAATTATTCTAAATTATTTAAAAAAGTTTGTTTCATAGCAAAGTCACGTTACTTGAGTTCAAAAATTAAAAATAGTAGTAATGTAATTAAAATGACATGGAACATTATTAATAGCGAAACGGGAAAGTCTTGCAACCGAAATAGTGACTACAGCCTTGCTATTGGCGATAATATTTTGAATTCAGACACTCAAGTTGCCACGTCATCGTCGTCAGCTGCTGCTGCCGAGTCTTTACTTAGGGAAAACGTTTCAGTCTGTGATTCCGAATTTAATTTTCATTATGTCACCTGTAAAGATATAATTAAAACTTTTCACACCTTAAATCTTAAAAAGACCGCCGATCTATGGGGTCATTCTGTAGACGTTGCTAAATCCATTATAAACATTGTAGCTCCTTCATTAGCTGTAATATTTAACGATTGTATTGACCATAGTGAGTTTCCTGATTTAATGAAATATAGTAAAATAATACCATTGTTTAAATCAGGTAGTACATTAGACCCCACTAATTATAGACCCATTTCAGTACTACCCACCTTTAGTAAAATTTTTGAAGAATTAATTTTGGCACAAATGCAAAGTTTTTTCAATAAACATAAGTTTTGCATAAAAAATAGTTCGGTTTCACAAGGGGTCGTTCAACTACTGATGCCTACTGAACGTTGAACTACTGTGTTGAACTTTTAGGACACATTTATAATGCCTGGGAGGACAAATGCGATGCTTTGGGCATTTTTTGCGATTTATCAAATACATACAAAAGACCATCTCAGACACTAATCTGCATAGTCCTCATGTGAATTGAGCAAGATTGTCTGGACTTTAAAAGAGACTATGACCTCTGAGTTTGTTTCGGCTGTTTCTTCTCAGAGTAGTCAGGTACGAAACACCGGCCCCATCTAGTTTTAAAAAATGACGTGTAAAAGTGTTTGTAAAAACCTACTTGCAAAATAAACATCATTTATCATTTATCATTTATCATTTATCATTTATCTAAAGCTTTCGATTGCGTTCTTCATGAAACATTAATCAGGAAACTACACCACTACGGAATCCGTAACGCCTCTCTGGATCTTCTTATTTCATATTTGAGTAATAGGATTCAGAGAGTTGATGTTAACGGGAAGAGATCTCCCGGATCCGTAGTAAGAATGGGGGTACCACAGGGCTCAATTCTTGGTCCATTTTTGTTTCTTATTTACATAAATGACTTGCCTCACCTCATAAAGGATAATCATGACATAGTATTGTTTGCAGACGACACTTCTCTTTTATTTAAACTCAAACGTCAGCAGTTAGTTACGGATGATGTTAATAGCGCCCTGGCAAAAGTCGTTAACCCCCCATCTGTCAAACCCCTAATAGGGGCACGAACCATGTTTGTCCGACCCCTAATAGGGGCGCACTTTCCTTTGCGTTAGTTTGACATAAATTGATGATGACACTTGTACCTATCTCGCTCAAACTTGCACAGAGTCTAGAGGAATGAATAAGACAGACATTTTGCCTCAGTTCAACAACGAACGACGCTTCTAACTGACCAAAAAACCGGTCCCCAGTTGAGAGTTGAGGCGCGCGCCAACAGGTCGTGACAGACGCGAATAAAAAATGTTCCGAGTGCTATTAGTGTGCTAATTAATTGGTTTAATGTTAATAACCTTCTCCTAAATGAGAAAAAAACTAAATGTATTAAGTTTACGATACCCCATGTAAGACAAGTGGAAACTACTGTATTAAGGATGAAGAGTTGAAACCGGAAGATAGCACAGTGTTTCTAGGCATAACTTTGGATGCCAAGCTTCAGTGGGGCCCGCATATAGACAAATTATCAAAAAAACTTAGCTCTGCAGCATACGCCGTTAGAAGAATTCGTGAGTTAACTGATTTAGAGACAGCCCGTTTAGTTTACTTTAGTTATTTCCATAGCGTGATGTCGTACGGTATTCTCTTGTGGGGCAATGCCGCCGATGTTCAGACAATATTTGTTTTGCAAAAAAGGGCAATTCGTTCAATTTATAAATTAAGTCCCAGATACTCCCTCAGACAATTAATGTTCTTACTGTGCCTTCTCAATTTATTTATGAAAACCTTTTGTACGCACACAAAAATATTAATTTGTTTAAAAAATACAGTGATATCCACAACATAAATACGAGGAACAAACACAAATTTGTTGTTCCTGCAACGAGGCTCAAAAAAATAGGGGGTACGTTCAGATGCCAATATATACGTTTTTACAATAAACTTCCGAGGCAAATTCAAGCACTAAGCCTAAATAAATTCATATCGTTTATAAAACGGAAGCTGTGCCTGAAAGCCTACTATCATGTTAATCACTATCTCGAGGATAAAAAGGCTTGGGATTAAGCTGCTCCAATGAAATTTGCTCTGTGAATGTCGAAGCTTCGGACTTCGCTTGTTTATTATTTATTCCTTTCTTATCCTTTTTTATTTTTTTTTCCTTTTTTATTTTTTTTCCTTTTTTATACAATCTGACATTTAATGTTTTGACATGTATTTTATTATTTTTTATACACTCCGACATTTAATGTTTTGACATGTATTTTATTATTTTTTACTTTTTTTTATTTTTTTATTATGTTATTTGACATTTACTGATTTGACATGAATACTTATTTTGTTAAGTATTCTACTTTTTTTTATCATCATTGTGACTTTTAATGATTTTTGTGATTTTTATTTACATTCTTTTGAATAGAACTTGTTATGAATTTTATATGATTATTGTGAATGTGGGGACCATGTGGGTCACATTTATATTTTTTGTTTATTTTTTCCCACAATTGTCTGGCAGTTTGAGTACTCTAAATGACCTACCCAAATGTCCTTTCTTTGGTATTGTTCGTCGTTTCGTTGAGCTCCTTGAGTTATAAGTCGAGCTACACGTTAACTGACAAATGCTTGCACTGACTGGACAGGTCCACTCAAATCTGTATAGTTCTTTCTTCAAAAGACCATCTCAGACACTAATCTGCATAGTCCTCATGTGAATTGAGCAAGATTGTCTGGACTTTAAAAGAGACTATGACCTCTGAGTTTGTTTCGGCTGTTTCTCCTCAGAGTAGTCAGGTACGAAACACCGGCCCCATCTAGTTTAAAAAAATGACGTGTAAAAGTGTTTGTAAAAACCTACTTGCAAAATAAACATCATTTATCATTTATCATCATTTATCATTTATACCTGGGAACCTTCTAGTTACGGAGATATTGGGGGTCAAAGTTCCAACTTTTTGTTTTTTTTTTAATACACGTTTTTAATATAAGATTTTTACTTTAAACACGTCCTCCACAACCCCCGTACTATTCAATCCATACATCAGTACTGACAACCTGTGAGACACTCACAACCAGTGTTTCAATCAAACGCCGGCCGCGCCATCAAAGCCGCCACGTGGCCCAGGACGAAGGAAGGTGAGCCTTAATTTCCATCTCCTCTTAATCTATTGTCGCTTGTTCGTGTCATTTTGATTCCCCAAGACGATAATCAGAATCCTCCATACAGTCCACTAATAAATAATCCCCATTTCTGTAAATAAAATAATTTTTCAAAATCGTCTTATAAATTGGTGAATTTACCCACCAAGCACAATGTTTTGAGTGCGTTACATTCGAGTTCTACCCCAAAACATGAGTTTTCACCCCAAAAAAAAAGTCGTTTCCCAGCAATAATAATTGCGTAAAGTTACTATTTTGATGTACAGAATGCTTGGTTGACGGCTTCGTGATGAGATCTTTTACACCCTGTTTCAATCATTCGTAACTTTTGCTTCCCATCATCTAGTAACTCAATATTTTTTATATAGAACTCTGATAAACTCTTTAAAATAATTAATATAAACTAGACCGTGAACGGCGTTTAGTTTATTTTTAAATTACGTGGGTCCAACTTCGCCATTCTCCTTTAAGCTTACCAAGCTGTACGAAGTTTGGGATCAAAGCTGTTAATTGTGGCGTCACATCCAGGTAGGTACCTATTCCAAAGCACTACGATTTTTATTTTATCGCATCATAATAATTATGTATGTACCATGTATGAGACACTCAAAACATTGTGCTGATGGATGGATTGAATATTGAATAATTTATATTAATTTTAACAACTAATTTAATTAATTTTAACAATTAATTTAATTATTTTTAATAATTAATTTAATTATTTTTAATAATTAATAAAATTATCGTGGAGAAGAGTTGATTATTTGGAATCGGCAAATGATTTTAAATAATGGTCAAAGTTTATCTTTAAAGTAGTACATCAGGACAAATTAAAATCTTTGGCAGCCGCTCTAATAGAATAATTTATTTGCTGTAAAAGTTTTATGACGTACAAAAGTTTACGTTTGTCAACTGGAATCCGTGTGTTTTTGTTTTTACTTCGAGGCATTTTACCTGAATCAAAACAAATTTTACGTGTAAGTACTATGTTATAGGCATAATCAGCCCCGGATCTGGAATTTTTTCGAGGCGGGGCAAAAACTGAAAAATGCCGCCCCCGCCCGTCTATATTTTTATTTTTATCATCATCAATATTTCAGTCATCAGACGCCTAATGATGGCCATAGGCCCAGGGGTTGACCGTGAGTTTGTTGGGCCCTGGGCTAATACTACTTGGGGGCCTGGCCAAGGGCGTCGCCAGCTGTTGGGCCAGGAGGCCTATCAGAAGGGTGCTATTTTTAACCGACTTCAAAAAAGGCGGAGGTTATATGTTCGTGTGTATGTATTTTTTTTTTTTTTTATGTATGTTACCTGATTTCTCTCCCATTTGTGGACCGATTTTCAAAATTCTTTTTTCATTTGATAGAGTACACTCCTGAGGTGGTCCCATTTTAATTTGGTGAAGATCTGATGCTGACCTTCGGAGATATACAATGAAACTCTTCAAAAAGAGACGGCAAATCTGTTGTGATAGCTCCAATCGGTTGGATGTTCATTGTTTATACAATATCATGACGGAACATCACGCCTGTATGCTCTGAGGGGGTACGCAGAAGTGTACAATTTACCTGATTTCTCTCCCATTTGTGGACCGATTCTCAAAATTCTTTTTTTATTTGAAAAAATATACTCCTGAGGTGGTCCCATTTTAATTTGGTGAAAGTCTGATGCTGATCTTCGGAGATATACAATAGAACTCTTCAAAAAGGGACGGCAAATCTGTTGTGATAGCTCCAATCGGTTGGATGTTCATTGTTTATACAATATCATGACGTAACATCACGCCTGTATGCTCTGAGGGGGTACGCAGATGTGTACAATACACCCAGATTTCGACAGTTAGGTATGTTTGCGAATGGATGGAATAAGATTTTATTGGCCTGTCAGAAGTATTGTGAGAGGAATTTATGAATGTGACAACCTTTATTTTGTTATTTTGTATATTTTAATTGTATGTTTTCTCTTACTCTTTTTTTACAATAATCTTAACCGTTGCATTTCACACAATGCGTTTTCATCATGTGGTTTTTTCAATAATTACTTCAGTCGTGTGGTATAATTTCATGTATGTTCACCGATTTCTCCTCCATTTGTGGAGTGATTCTCAAAATATTTTTTTTATTTGAAAGAGTATACTCCTGAGATGGTCGCATTTAAATTTGGTGAAGATCTGATGCTGGTCTTCGCAGAAATACAATGGAACTCTTCAAAACTAGATGGTAAATCGGTCGTGATTTTTGCAATCGCTTGGATTTTTATTGTTTTTACAACATCATGACGTAACATCACGCCTGTATGCTCTGATGGGTACGCAGATGTGTACAATACACGCAAATTTCGACAGTTTAGATATGTTAAGTTCCATTTCTTGGGGATAAGCCTATTACCATGACATGTATTGTTAACAATGTAAAATAAATGCATAGCATATATTTGTATAGAATAATACGACTAAAAATGGAAAAATAAAAAAACTTTTTGAAAAAAAATAAAACCGACTTCAAAACACAAAAAAAGTGAAAAATAACTTTAGCTTCAGAAGTCGGTGACAAAAAAAAAACTAAAGAATCAAAAAAGGTCACCGACTTCTGAAGCTAAAGTTATTTTTCAATTTTTTTTGTGTTTTTTAAGTTTACTATTTACGGATGCAGCTGAAGTGCATATAGCCACTTCAAAAATGTTAGCACCTCCGTGACCTCGGATTGGTTAGTTTAAGTTTTAAAGAGTTATTTGAAAAGGTTAGGAACTATATGTTTCTTAAATAGATGCTACTAAATCAATTTATGGAGACAATTTAATGAGAAAGAGAAACTAAGGCTCCAAGAGCGAGCGAAGCGAGCTCGAAAATTTTAACACCCTGCTTTGGACAGATTAGAATTATTTTGTTCACTTCATACAGGAGTTACTTGGTTGACTTTCAAAGTTAAGAGTTAAGACGACCTTGACTGCACGAGCGAGCGAAGCCAGCTCGAATTTTTTTTGACACCTTGCTTTGGACAGGTTTGAATTGTTTCGAACCTTCATACAGGAATTACTTGGTCGACTTTTAGACAAAGTCTAAAGAAAGTAGTCTAAAAAGCAAGCAAAGCCAGTTCGAAAACTTAACAGTTTACCTACCTTGGACAGGTTATGATTGTTTCGAACTACCGGAGTTACTTAGGTGACTTATGGACAAAGTTAAAATTCAAGAGAAACAAGGCTGTAAGAGCGAGCGAAACGAGCTCGAAAATCTTACGTCTTTTCTCAGAAGAGAGAGATCTTGAGATCAAACCACATGCTTGATGTGCACTGGGTTTCGAACCTGGGTCGGTGAACTTCTCATTCCACCACTAGGACCTGATGGAGCACAGCCCTCTACACCTCGATATCATGGCGTTGGCGGCGCATCAGGTACTTGCTCTGTGTAAGGACTATAACGTCAAGATCTCATGGTGGTGATCCGGCCAAAAAGGAGACCGTTTGATTTATTCTCATCACCCTGACGGCCATCGCTCTCTGGGTTCATCGCTAAATTACGGTAAGTATTTAGGTCGTCAAGTTGTCCGCCCATACTGGCACTCCATGGGGCGCTACGGACCGTACGAGCCCCATATAGAATTTTCTGCAGGAATTGGATCCCCTCAGATTGGGCAGTAGCCACGAGATTAAGTTCGCGGTACCCATCAACCGGGGTGTCAACTACTGAAAATGCGGCTATTAGGGACGAGTCCCTGGTACTTCATCGTCGACTTGGATCCCATCTACGATCCCAGAGCTGTCGCCAAGATACAAGAGACGACCTGCCGAAACGTTTGCCTTCACCAGCGTGTCATCAGTATAACAGATGACACAAACACCATAAACTAACCGCGAAGCGCCCAGTCGTACATAGATGATATCTCTATCCCTCAGATAGGCCTTGATTACGCGCCAGAAGTTGGTACGGCATAGGTTTGGCATGGTGTAGGAGTGCCTCCATTTTTTTTTTCTCGAGGTGGAAATCCTGAGCCCTGGGGAGAGTCGAGGAGTCTGACAATTGCGCAGTTGCTCTGCGAGGCAGCGGCATCTAAGCGGGTCCGCCAGATCCTCAGTAGCCATGGTGCTGAAATAGGCGGTCTACAGTTTAGCTCTCAAAGAGTTTGTCTTCCTAATCTAAATCGATGGGCTAGTATTCATATGGGGTGTCTGCAGGGCGCTCCTTCTTCTTCAACAGGAACAGTTTTCCAGTCTTCAACAGAAATCAACGAGGTGTATCGTTACAACTCGACGACGCGAATGGCGCAGCGGTAGTGAGGCTGCCTTACGTTCTTAGGGTCCCGGGTTCGAATCCCGGTCGGTGCAAATGTTTGTGTGATGAGCATGGACATTTGTTTCCGAGTCATGGATGTTTATATGTATAATACGTATGTATTTACAAACAAAAAAGTATCTATGTAGTATATCAACTATCTGGTGTCCACGACACAAGCCTCGTTGCTTAGTGTGGCACTAGATAGTGCTGTGTGTAATGTCCAGCAATATTTATTTATTATATTTATTAACTCATCATTATCGCAACTTTGACCGTAAGTCTGCCAAGCTTGAATTTGCCGCCCCCTAAATTTGCCGCCCGGGGCGTGGGCCCCGGCTTGCCCCCCCCCCTAGATCCGGGCCTGGGCATAATAATATATATTAAGGTATACAGGGTGTAAAAGACCTCATCACGAAGCCGTCAACCAAGCATTCTGTACATCAAACTAAGTAACTTTACGCAAAAATTATTGTTGGGGAACGACTTTTTTTTGGGGTGAAAAATCATTTTTTGTGGTAGAACTCAATGTAACGCACTCAAAACATTGTGCTGATGGATGGATTGAACAGTACGAGGTATGTGAAGGTGTTTATAGTTAAAATCTTACATTAAAATCTTGTATTTAAAAAAAAACTTGTCAAAAAGTTGGAACTTTGACCCCCAATATCTCCGTAACTAGAAGGTTCCCAGGTATGATGTAGAACAAAAAAATGATCGCAATGACTAGGAGAACAAGTGCCTTTCGGCTTCGTTAAGAGGTGTGTGTATCAATTTAAAAACACATAATACGAGCATACAACAACAACAGCCCATAACGTCCACTGCTGGACATAAGCCTCTCCCATGATGGGAGGAATTTGCCGTAATCTCCACGCTTGGCAGGCAGATTAGAGATCGCAGTGATGAAAGACTAACAGAAAACGCTGCTGCCCATTCTCTAGTCTACGGAGGCGCAAGGTGTTCTGCCTCAGACATTAGTCGCCTTATACGACACCCGTGAGTGTAATGGGTTGGTTCTATTCTAATCTTCCGGATACCACACGGCCAATACGAGCATCTATACTGTAAATTCCTTCATCATATAAGACTAGAAATAACAAATTTTCTATTCAAGGAATCCCGCAGTACCTTGATCATGATCAAGGCACAGCTAGCTGGATTCCTTGGATCAAGGTACGACACCCCTACCTGTCGATATTTAAAGGTTCATAAAATTTTGGAGGTTATCTTTAACTAAAAACCACAAAATGAGTCGTAAACATTACGTAAACCTCCAAAGTAGTCAGATACAAAGAATTACAAAACTTTACTAAAACAAAAAAATTATAAAAACTTACTTTTCACTAGCAAAAATTTTCAATCTAGTCTCACGTCGAAACGAAGTAAAATGAATGATAGCTACTAACTTCATGTCAGTTGGTCTTAACAAACTGTCATTCTACCATAGATAAACATCCGAGAAATTGGCGGGAACATTTCAAAAATTTAAGCGGCTCAAGGTACGAAGGGTGTCAACCTTCCTCTACCTATCTTCGTTCTAAATTATCACGAAATTGAGAAGCACGTATTATGTAACAAAGAACTAACCCTTACTTTACTTACCTATGTACTTAGTTTTACTTATGTACTTAGTTTTACGTAGGTACTTGGTAGGTATTCGTGAGCTGAGACCTATTGAAGTGTAAAACCCTAGTTACTGTTCCAATACATTAAACGCCGCGTAACTTTTAAACAGAAACTCAAAATGTTGGGTTTAATACTTTATAGCGTGGAAATAATTGTGTTTCGAAATATTTTCATATATCTGATTAAAGCGAGCAAGCTTTCAATTTGAAATCTTTTAAAGGTGCCTATTCGTTTAACAGTCCATGGAGGTAACAATGATTGGTACAACTAAGTACTTTGATCTGTGCGTCGGCCGACCTATCACTTTAGCCTTTTATTTCAATAGTTTTTGCTGAGAACGTGAAAGCTAAGCAATGGGTTTGAAGTTTGATTGAAGGCATTTCTAATTATCACTGGTTGCAAAGCCTAAGCGCCGGCGCACATAAACTATTATCGACATTGTCATGGGCGTAGCCAGTCATGGGCTCAGGGTGGGGCAGCAGTCTAATATAATATGTAACAAGCAAACTATACCCGTGGTCTTACCCCGGATATTTTTTTCATACAAAAAGGTTACACCCTATTAGCACCCTGTATCTGTACCTGTGATAATTCGAATTATCCAAAACACTTTCCTATTGTTCACCTACCTACACCACGAAATCTTCCATACAAAAATGTGTCTAACTTCAGCCGTTTGGGCTCTGGGCGTATAATAATAATAATAATAATAAATTTTTTATTCAAAAAATGTAAGGTAAAAGTTTACAGTTTTTCTTAAATCTATGTCAAGTTCACTCATGCTTTGAGCCTGAACTAGGTAATCCTGTGTTTCAGGCGATTTGAGGTAACATTAATTTATTAAATAATCATATATCATATTAATATTATTGGTACCAATGTAAAAGGGTATATAAAATTATACTATTTTAACTTAGCTAATTTAAAACTAACAATAATATGGACTATATTTACTTTTGCACAAGTAATAACTTCTCTGTATCTTCATAGGACATAGTTTGAAGAGCTTCCTTAAGGATTTTCTTGCAGTTATTGTGATTTAAGGGGTAGATGCTTCCTTTTTCATTCAGCCTGTTATAGAGTAGCGGTCCGAGGTACATATAAAACTTGGCTGTGAAAGCATGTTTTGTACTTTTTTGAGGGCAAACTATATCTTTCCGTCTTTTTTTAGTGAAATCAGTGCTGTATGGAAGTGCTGCGTGTTGTTTTAGTACAGTGCTCATAATAAATAACTGTCGAACTGTTAGTACTTCACAAGATTTATACAGGAGGTTAGTGGGGAAAAGGAAAGGGCGGCAAGTAGCCACCTTGAGAATAGCTCTTTGAGCTCTTTCAATGGACAATAACAGAGTTTTACTCGCCCCACCCCATGAAGTGATGCAGTAAGTCAGAATTGACTGACATAGCGCAAAATATACTTGCCTAAGTATTTTCGGATCTGTTATAAATCGTAGTTTTTTGAATACGAATATCAGCTTACGAATTCTATTATTTAGAACTTCCATATGTTGTTTGAATGAAAGGGTTTCGTCTATTATAATACCTAGGTATTTTATTTTGTTAGTCTTCTTAATATTGGGACACTGACACTGGCTATCTGCAGGGACTGGGCAACAATGAGCATGCAACGCTGAGGGGATATTGGATACATGCTTGCGCATCGAAAACTTAATGTAGTTTGTCTTCTCTGCATTTAGAGTTAGTGAGTTAGTTTGAAGCCATTTATTTACAATATTAAATCCGTGTTGCGCAAGCTTGTAGACTTCATTTTCTGAGTCAGCCGAAAAAAGTAAAGCAGTATCGTCAGCGTAAGTTATGATAGTACCATGCTCTAGCTTTAGATTGCAAAGGTCATTTATGTAGATCAAAAACAAGGTGGGCCCTAGAATACTTCCTTGGGGAACACCAAAAAATGTGTTTTTTTGAACAGCGCTGAGTACATCACCAATCTTTACGCACTGGGAACGATCTTCTAAATAACTTTTGAATATTTTCAATTGGGTGCCTCTTACACCCATGATCTCAAGCTTGCGCAATAGAATTGGAATGGAAACTGTGTCAAAAGCTTTGGCGAGGTCCAGGAAAATTCCTACTGTGTGGTTACCCTTGTCAAGTTCTTGCGCTAGATAGTCAGTCAGATGATGTACCGCATCGGCAGTTGAAACTTTAGGTCTAAATCCAAACTGCCTTTTAGACAGAATAGATTTATCTTCCAAATATTTCAACAACCTTTTGTTTATTATTTTCTCCAATATTTTTGACATAGAAGGTAGTAAGGAAATAGGTCTATAATTTGTCACTTGCTCTTTGCTGCCTGATTTATATACAGGGATAATTACAGCTTTTTTGAGACACTCTGGGAAATGCCCTGAAGATAAACAAATGCGGAAAATATAGGTCAGTGGTGGTAACAAAATGTCCTTGAATCTTTTAAGAATTTTATTCGAAATGTTGTCCCAGCCAACTGCACAGTCTTCTTTCAAGGTCATGATCATACTATCTACCTCAGTCTCGTCAGTATCTAGCAGCGCAAAGGAAGTTAAAGCAGTGTTAGAAGTTAAAGGAATGTTCGTCAGGTTTTGGGATTGACCCAGATTTTTTTCTGCTAGAGACTTACCCACATTAATAAAGAAATTATTTGCTATGTTAGCGGATTCCACTGGTGACGAGTGTGCTTGTAATAAACTTGAAGATGACTCACATTGTTTTGTAGTATACGTTGCGTCTTTAATATATTTCCAGATCTTTTTACTATTTGTTCCAGCCTTTTCCAATGCCACTTTGTCGTAGTTGCTTTTAATTTTCCTAAGAAGATTATTACAGAAATTTCGATATCTTTTGTACGAAAGTTGCAATACAACATTTTCTGGATTAGATTTAGCTTTCATATGCAGTTTATCCCTATGTTTCATACAGCGAATAAGACCTGATGTGATCCATGGTTTTATGTTGTGATTTTTGTTGGTCAACTGCGATATGACTGTGTTTTTCTGAATTGCATTTCGTAAGTTTTCAATTACAAACAACATGCAAAACTGCGGGTCAGCGGAATTATAGACTGGAGCAAAATCGATGACGCGTAAATCTTCTTCAAGTCTATTTATATTCAGTTTAGAAATTTTGCGAGTGCCTTGTTTAGGTAATTTGCAATTTAGGGTTAGTAGGGCAGCATTGTGATCGGTTATCGTTGAGTTAACAACAAGTGCAAGTGAAGGGAAATTCGATTTAAGCATAATATGATCCAAACAGGAGCCACTGTGATGTGTAGGGAAGCTGTGTGCTGGGAGCAGGCCATGAAAGGCGCATAGGTTGAGGTAGTCCTGAGCAGAAGCATCAGCACTTCCTGGAAGAATATTGATATTAATATCTCCAATTACAATCGTGTTTTTGATGGATGACAGGTTCTGCAAGGTCTCATTCAGAGAGTCAGTAAAATTGCTAGTATTTTTAAAAGACGGAGGTCGATATAATGCTAATATCGCAAAATCTGATCCAATTTTAACTAACAATCTGTTACAGTCGTGCATATCAGGTTCCTCAACAGAAATGTTCAGATGATTTCTTGCATAAACTATCACACCATCATTTTGGTTGTAATTAAGGGTACTTCTATACATATTATATCCCGGGATTAGTGGAATGTTATATTTTTTGGCAAGCCAGCATTCGGTTAAAACAATAACGTCACAATTTATGTTTAGCCGTTGCTGAAATGTACTAAAGCTATCAAAATTCTTAAAAACACTGCGAATATTTTGTGTTAATATGGTTAGTGGAGATTTGTAGCCGGATAGATATTGTTTGCAGTTTTCAGCTTCACAGACTTTGGACTCGGATACAGAGAAATTATCTAAATCATTAATTAAACTATTTATCATAATGGTAGTCTTAATAAGAATATAAAATAAAAAACGTCAGAAAAATACCTAATTAACGGCGCTCTTAGGCGCCTCCATAATCTACAGAATTGATGTACCTTTTTTCAGCCATTATTTTCGCCGGGCAGTCAGCAGCACCTGTGTTATGCTTGTCTGGCTTTTTGAAATGCAAGCAAGTAGCGCATTTTGGTTCGTCAGCCTTTTTTGGACATTCTTTTACTGAGTGACCTTGATCACCACAGTGACCGCAGGTATACGATGTCTGTCGACATGACTTGGCCGCATGCCCATACTGCTGACACTTGTAGCATCTTGTGACCAAAGTGAAGTCTCTCACAGGGCATGATGACCAATTTACAAAAACTCGGTCTTGTGATATCAGGGCTTTGCGTATGACTGCAGATACCTCAACAATGTAATTACATGTGTCCGAATCTTTCTTACCTGACTTATGACTTAATTTAATAAGGCTCAAAAACGTCTCAAGGCTGCAATCCTGAAGTTTTTCGGCTAGGTTCTGGTTGTACACACAGGTAAAAACCTCATTTTCTTGCATAGACGTCGGCACTCCTATAATTACAACCCTAGGCTTTCTTTTATGTGGCTCGTCGACTGTTAGGCCTGATTTGGTAAGCTGCGCCGATTGTCTCAACTTCTCAATGTCATCCTTCGTCTCGGTGCTGATGATGACACCTCCGTTCTTCGTCTTGCGCAGGCCTCTCACGTGGAGCTTCATTTGTTCAGGGCTGATAATTTTCTGGACAAGAGTTTTCGTCTCATCGCTGGTCTTCAATTTGTCACTCGGATAGATGGCCACAGAACTTACGTGACTTGGCTGGATAAAATTGTTGGCACCTTTCTTTACCATGTCAGCAAAGGAAGATCCCTGGGCAGGTTTCGTCGACTCTTCTATACTCAGCTTAAGGTTCTGTAGCTGCTGCGAAAGATCGAGTTGATTTTCCAGAGTTCTGACAGCATATTGCGATTGGAGGGCCTTAGTTTTGACGGACTGGTACATGACGGCCATCTGCGAGGTCCCGTAACTAACCTTCCGGGTTAGATTAATGATGCGCGTTTTCTGCTCCACATTCAGCTTTCCCTCATTTGCAATAGCGCACACCTCCTTTAAGTTCTGTTCGATAATCGCCATCCAGTTCTGAAGTTCTGCCGTCGAGACAACTGCAGGGGCATCGTTCCTTTGGATAGGCGCTTGAGGAGTAGAGGCGGGTACGGCAACGGGCACAGGTGTACAGGTGGGTACGGCAACAGGCACAGGGGAAGAGCTGGGTACGGCCACGGGCAGAGGTGCACAGGTGCCGGGCACAGGTGTAGAAGGCGGGGAGCGAACGCATTTACTACTCCGGTTGAATGGACTGTCCTCCATCATGAACCAGGATAATATATTGTTCCTCTTAAACACCGGTCATTTCTACTAATAATACACCTTACACAAATGTACTATACAAGTATGCGTTACTACTGGCTATTTGTAACTAGGTCACAATTTCGCAAGTGATTATTTGTTTATTGCAATAATTGTTCGATACGTCTGTTCACTACGACCGGCAAATATGCAATCAAAGTATGTCAACTTGTTAAATAGTCAATTTAGAGGTTTATATCTATCTATAGGTAGTACTTCCAGCCCGCTTAGCATGAACGCCGTAGACACGAAAGAGAATCGACAAATCTTTTGTTTAACTGTCATTTTGTCGATTCAATGACAGATGAAGAAAAGATTTGTCGTTTCTCTTTCGTGTCTACGGCGTTCATGCTAAGCGGGCTGGTATAGTAATTAAACAATTACACATAGGTATTATTGGTTTGATTGCATTTTGTTTGTGTCGACTGTCGAGTGTGAACTTTCTTACGGATATTAAGATTTGTAGATAATTTATTTTTTTAGGTTTTTTTAGGTACTATCGAGGACACTCCCGCCTGACCACCACTAAGCTTATTTTTGCTTGCACTCGCAACATAGAAACGCTCTCTAGCCCCGCCCCGTTGCCTTTGTATAGAAATTAATGAAAAGATACCGAATCGGCCGTGCGCACTGACGACAAGAAAAGACCCCGACTGTACCTACAGGGCACCGCGCCTGCCATACTTGCCACGTATTGACGTATGTGATAATGTGACAATGGATGGCGGTCAAAAGGATGATGAAAACCAATCACGAGACAACGAAGAGATCCCTATTGAAGACAGTATGGCCAGAAGAATATCGTGGTCACCGGTGACACCGTTGACCACGATATTCCGGCAATAAAATAGAACAATAAATCCGGCCGCATTTTTTTTTACCCCGATTTATTAATTAACTACTAAAATAGGCTTTTGTTCATATCTAAATTTTTTATTGTTGAAAGTTAACCTATTACCCTGACTATTTCTTAACTAAAAATCTAGGTTTTTTTACTACTTCTTCTATTGTTGAAAGTATTGAGGAAAGATCCGCGTTGGAAATATTAAGTTTTGGATTTCACTTTTTTATTAACAAACTAAGATATTGAAAAATATTTTCATATTTTCATCTCATACTTTGTAGCGGTCATTACCTTTCAATTGTGTTACTTCCTAGTTTGTGTGCGTTCGTCTTTCTTCGTTTGATTTGCGTTTTTGTTGCATTGCAATTTATTTATTTTTCATTTTGGCTATATTTTCTATAAAATACGACATAAAATAAAATGGGGACAAATATAATGACCACCAAAAATAATTTTGTGACCAATAACATCTATTACGTAAAATGATACCAGTCAGCAAAAAAAAAAAATCTTAACCAAAAAAGGAAAACCTAAAATTACAATGTTACAACTTATTTTAGTCATGACTGCACTTCAAGTTGTACTATGAACCCAAAAATTTGGTGATCACCAAACCCAAAAATTTGGTGATCACCAAATTTTGATGAGCAAATTATTGCGCTATTTCTACCTAAATACACCGTTTGATTGCCATAAAATGTTGCTATATACGTTCTACCAAATAAGGTACCCTAAATAGATAGATAGATACCTACGAGTATTTATTTTATAATGGAACGAAATGAAACCTTAGCTCAGAATTTATTTTATGGGCGGCATGGGCACCAGGCCGTAGGCCGACGGAGGAGGCCAGTGGAGGCACTTCGGGGATAGAAATCAGAGAGTGTTATTTAATATGCGAGCGAAGCGAGCGCGCGTTCCGGAGTCGTAGCAGGTTCTAAAATAACTAAAAATGCAGTTCTGCAAATCCATTAAACAGTAGAATAATATTTAATTTGATTTATTTAGTGTGCATAATTTGTGTGCAAGTCAGTATTTTTGGTTTAACTTTGAAATATTTTGTTCGAAAAAAGGGAATAAACAGATATCGATTTAATTACATGCCAATGTTAATTACACAGAGTCTGATTTTTAAGTCAACAACAACAACAGCCCATAACGTCCACTGCTGGACCTAAGCCTCTCCCATGATGGAAGTAATTTGCCGTAATCTCCACGCTTGGCAGGCGGATTGGAGATCGCAGCGATGAAAGACTAACAGAATACGCAGCTGCCCATTCTCTGGTCTACGGAGGCGCAAGGTGTTCTGCCTCAGACATTAGTCGCCATATACGACACCCGTGAGTGTAATGGGTTGGTTCTATTCTACTCTGCCGGATACCACACGGCAAAAATATTTATTATTTATTTATTTAGTAGTATTTAAAACCATTAACACTAAATTAAATACCTAATCCTTTTACTCGGTCTTCTCGCAGAACCACAAACATTCCAACAATATCGTCTTCCATTCATCAGCAAACAAGTCCAATCCAGGGTTGGTCTCCACGAGAGCGTTGAGGTTCGTAAGCATACATTTAAATTACATACATACATACATACATTTACATTTTCTTGCATATATTTAATAAAAGTATTATTTTAACTATACGAGTTGTTTATTTTTTAACCTTGCAATGCAGAGCAATGTTTGTGTGATGAGCATGGACATTTTGTTTCCGAGTCATGGATGTTTATATGTATAATATAATAATATGTATTATAAACAAAAAGTATCTATGTAGTATATCAACTATGTAGTGTCCATGACACAAGCCTCGTTGCTTAGTGTGGCACTAGATGGCGCTGTGTGTAATGTCCAGCAATATTTATTTATTTATTTAACCTTCAGGACGACATGATCAAGGCAATCGGATGGAAGCCGTGCACCGATAGCATATTCAGGTAATTTAGTCTATTTGATCTTTGTTGTGTGATTTCTGAGGATTTTCGATTATACTAATATTAATGTCACCCATAACAATAATATTTTTGTGTGGACTACAAGCTTCAAGATGGCAGGTATTAGACGGGGAATGGTATATACCTATATAGTAAAATTAGACACGCTAATTTGTAGAGCAGACGCATGTGGTAGGGTTAGTTCCGTAACGAGAGCTCAAGTTTATTGCTAACATAGGCAACCACGCCATCGTTCTGATTTAGCTGAATTGAGGTAAAATAAGAGGTGTAGTTATTTAGTAGTGGTATTTGTTTTTTTTTTTTTTTTTTTTTAATGATAGACAATAACATGTTCAAATAAATGGTGTTAATTCACAGGGTTTGAAAGTAAAAATGGGGGTTCCGCAAGGCTCAATATTGGGTCCTTTCCTCTTTCTTATATATATATATATAAATGCTCTAAGTACCCTATTTATTGAAAAACCCAACCTCAAAATATGGTGTTATTTGCTGATGACACTTCCCTAATTTTTAAGATAAATAGATGGGCCCAAAATCTTGATGACGTGAATAATGCCCTACTTCAGGTCCAAATTTGGTTCACAGCAAACAATTTGGTATTTAATGAAAAAAAAAAACAAATGCATAAGAATTACTTTACCGAATGTTAAAAGTAGTGATTGTGATATATATACACAAACCTAAAATTTGTTAGAATAGCAAAAAGAGACTTTGGACACTTTAACAAACTCTTGGCATTCATAATAATACGTCATACGTGAGACATTCGGCTGCGCCTGCTCGACATATCTTTGCACACATGACCGCGTAATGAGCCACTTTATATTCGGAACGGCTCGGACTGTTCCCTACTTTCTATTGTTGTCACTTGATTTGGTCAGGTTTGGCAAATAGACAAAGGAATTAGTTATGCTCGGATTACTTCATCTTCAATCGCCGATCGCAACGCACAACAATATCCCGGGAGAACAGAGCCATAGCTTATTATATAGCCGTTATATTACGCGTTAACAGCAACATATTCCGTTTACAACACTTTTAGAAGTTTCCTGGTGGAGTGCTCGTGAGCTGTAGCCGGGAAATACAGAGAATTACACGAAACATTTGGCAGGTACGCTCGCGGTGACAAATTTATCGCACCGCAGCGCAGCGCACTAAATAACACCACATCGTAAACAACTCAACACTATAATTATTAAATAATAAACGGGAGGACGCGCGCGTTACGCGTTCAGCGTGGGATTCCTTAAAAAAGTGAGGTCTTCTTCGAGTCCTTTATCGAAGAAGCAGTTTGAGGGCGGTCCGTTGTGGCCGGCGAGGCAGCGGTGCTGGCGCAGGAGCAGGTACAGCAACAGGTTGTACTCCGACGTGGCGTTCTGCACCATCTTCAGCGTCACCTCCAGCTGCTCCTGCTGCGCGTCCCACGCGCGCAGCCGCTCCACGCTCGCGCCCAGGTACTGGTTCAGCTGCATACAACCGATTTGCGCCACCATTTATACAATACGATCGTTTAGGAGTCGGCAGGTAGATTTACTGTGTGTACTATTTTTATATGTGTCAGAATGGTTCCGAGCCTGACTCTAGCTAACAGGGCGTGCGACACAAACAAACCTTGATTTTTTAACTAGTACTTAGCTGTTGCTTCACCCGCGAAAAAGCCTCACGGAAGTCACAAAAAATCCTATGCACTAACCCATTTCATAGTAAGGCGTGAAAAGAGAACACAGACTGACGCAACGGACGGAGTTACTTTTGCATTTATAGTATGCGAGCCACGGCTTCACACGGGTGCAATGTAGATTAGGAAGATAAGTACGTAGGTACACATAAACCTACCTCTTGAATCACTCTACCTATTGCTGAAAACTACATTCAAATCCGTTGCGTAGATTAAAAGATCTAAGCGTACAAACAGCGAAAGTGACTTTTTTTATCTATCTATATATTATTATATAAAATGGTAAACTGACTGGCTGACTGACTGGGTGACATATCAACGCACAGCCCAAACCGCTCGTCCTAGAGACATGAAACTTGGAGGGTATGTTCTTTGTGAAGAGTAAGTATCCACTAAGAAAGGGTTTTTGGGAATTCCACCCCTAAAGGGGTAAAATAGGGGATGGAAGTTTATATGAAAGTCCGTCAGCTTTGAAGTTAGGATCTTCAAATTTTGTGTTTAAGCTGACAATTGAAAATTAACTTATACGTGTCTTTGATAATTCCACCCCCTAAAGAAGCTAACGCAACTGTGTTGTTAGAATTTCAACACTTAAGGGGGTGTAAAGGGGGATGAAATTTTGTTTTTCGGGGTCTACACATTCCAAATTTGGTACATAGAATCCTTATGAGGTCTAAAGGTGCATTAAGAAAGGATTTTTCAAAATTTACCTCCTAAGGGGGTGAAACGGGAGTCGAAAGTTTGTATGGGGAAACAAGATTAGTTAGACTGTTTTATTCGAAACTTCACAGTACTCCTATCGATAAATTAGTTAACATTTGTGTTTCAGTTTTTTTCAGAATTCAACCCTTAAAGGGGGAAATGGGGTGACAAAGTCTGAAAATCAACATGGTTATTGTTTGTACGGTGTACCGATTGGAATGTATTACAAAAACAACGATACTTAGATTTAATGTGGCGGACCTGAAATACCATCATCCTCTGTTGGGGTGCCATGGGGTTGAAATGTCTAAAAATCAATATGGGTGTCGATTCCGATAGATTATCGGGTGTGCTGATTACGAAATGGCAATTATTTTGAGATCCAGAAGATGGCAGATTCGACTTCTATACAGGTTGATTTATTGTATTGATTTTGATAACCATGATGATGATTGTGATAATGATGACGATGATGATGATTGTGATAACGATGTTGATGATTGTGATAATGATGACAAAAGTTTCCTGTATGACTATTAAAAAAAAAAACTGAAGTTCCAAAGGAGTGATACAGTATACTTTTATTTCCAACCATGATTGTATGAGCTCATCTACCAATTTTTACAATTCTAACTTCAAAAATGAAAAAGTTTCATACAAACTTTCATCCCCTATTTTACCCTCATAAAAAACCACTTTTCTCTTTCCAAGGGCTCATATATCGATTTTTACATTTATAACGTCGAAAATGACGAAGTTTCGTACAAACTTTCAACCCCTTTTTTATCTTTTTTTTTCGAATGGGAAAACATCAAATGCGCTCTCGGCGGAGCGGAAGGGAGTGTCAGACTTTTACTGACTAAAACCCATCCAAATTCCTTCCGCCCTTTGTGTTCCAGGGCCACAGTATCTCTTTCGAACAGTCCCGCAGCGCCGGCAAGCATTGGCCCTTGCGAACCCCTTCCTGTTTTGCTTTGAAGCGCATGGAACATGAACGCGCCATCGACACGGTCTGTCGTCAAAAGACGGCGAGCTAGCCCATTGCTCACTGTCCACAGGCGCACGCCTAATGTGGCCGGGGGCCAACACATGGCCCCCGACGCCCGGTGCGTCTCCCGTAGTTACTGGGACGTGACGTTCTCTCCCTCTCACGTTCCGCCACCTCCTTCGTTAGCATGACTGCTTCGCAGAAGGAGGTGCGGCTTCTCATTCCCTCTTGCTCCGGACCATGGATTGAACCATGCCGGCCAATCGTGGCCACGAGGACACAGCGGAGCAACCTCCACAGTGTGCTCCACCGTGTCCTCCGGTCAATCCTCGCAGTGGTAAGACCACCACCACCTGATCGTACGGTAACCACGTACTAGCCTTACGGCTACCACCTTTTGGGGCGCGTTCAGCTAATGGGCGGCTCGCCGCCTCAAGGAACACGCCTACACCTGGGCCCCGTAAAGGGCCATGGACCGCACGATCCCCGCGTAGAGCAAGAGCGCGTAGAGGTTGAGCAAGAGCCACTTGAAGGCGACCCCGGCCCGTTCCAGTTTGGAAGCCAAATGTTGGAAGTGTTCTACGAAGTTCCACCGGCTGTCGAGGTCGAGTCCTAGGTATTTCATCGTCGTCTCGACGCCGATGGAAACCCCTCCTACTGTCAGTAGGGATTCCGACGGTGGCGCATTTTAAGGCCCATGAAAGCACATGGCCTCCACCATATCATAAATTCTCGCTGCCTGTCGGCCCACCTGTTATGTTACTTCAGAATTTACTACCACCGAAACTATATGTAATAAGAAACAGTGTTTGTGCCGCGTATACTGTTGACTCCCTATGATCTGCCATTTAAATTTAAGTGACTTCTGTTTCCTCTGAAAGTTTGCTTTGCCATGACAATAAATAAGTCACAAGGCCAAACTCTGAAATTCGCGGGAATCGACTTGCGGTCTGGTTATTTCAGCTACATCCACTAAAATGGTTAAAAGTGTTGTTTATAAAGAAATTTGTCATAGACACTTTACGTTTGTGCAAAATTTCATGCTTCTAGACCCAGCAGTTTTAGCTTTGCGTTGATCGATTAGTCAGTGAATCAAACAGTCAGCCATGATCTTGAGTGATTGGTTTGTATCCTTTACGATGTCTGATGTTGGCTACCACGCGGACGAAGCCGCGGGCAACAGCTAGTACTATAGAAAAATGTAACTGAGAAGTATTTATGAAGCTCACCAAATTACCTTTACTATTCTTCTTTCCATCAGCTTTCTCTGTATCCACTCGCACAGATATGTAGACACTCCTAGCAACAGTAACGTTACTGTCACAAACAGATCAAGCGGTGGCAAGTGCACGAACGCGCCATCTAACCACGCCAGCGCGCCGGGCACATTCTCGGGCTGCTCCAGTAGCGGGTCCTCGACGCTGGCGTACAGGTTGGGCACGTAGTACTGCGCCGGCAGTAGCAGCAGCGCCACCACCGCCGTCATCATCAGCCCGCTCGAACAGCCATTTAGCGCCATTAGTAACCCACATCCGTCCACCACCTCTAACTAAAAATTACTGCACAGTGCTATGAACATAAACTTGCCCGTTCATTTGTATTTTGTGTGTACCAATATTTAAAAATTTATTTACAGACCTATTCCTATCATTGAGTCTATGACACATCCAAATTTTTCTTCAGGATTACGCAGTCAATGGGATTAAGTGACATCCACTTTTTTATGCTTTACATAGAAAGTTACTAAACGCATTTTATGTACGGAATTCGAAAATTAATAATTTGTAAAACCAAGTAGCTCGCTGAAATGCTTGGTATCATAAAAAAAATCGGTTAGATTTTCTACAATAATACAATGGTAAATGCTGTATGAAAATTTGAATTTCGCGGTCTACCCTGACACTTTTGTCATAAATCAACCTAAAGCAGCGTCCCCACTATGAGCCGTGAGGCTTTTTGGGCCGCGCGGCTCGGCCTCGCGACTATAAGAGGGATTTTCTTCTTAGCTCTTCCCTAGTCGCTGGATAGATGGCGCTGTACTTGGTACTTCAAGGAACGGAACGAAAAAAAACTGATTTTAACAAAGTGCGAGAAAACTAGGTTTTATTCGGAAGCTTAAGCAAACGAAAGTGTCAGTCAACGAGCATGTGACGTGACCAATGATATTATAACAAACAGATAAGTTGTGAGCGCGCAATCGTGAAGCCTCGAAAACGGCCAAATTTGGTCGTATTGCCTTTAGTCTGCAACACGCATAGCGATGAGCGATACACTGCTAAAGTCATCGTTACCCCAGAGTTCTGCTTTCGTTTTTTCTAACCTTGTATTATTAAAAACCTTCCTTTTGAATCACTCTATCTATTAGAAAACCCGCATCAAAATCCGTTGCGGAGTTGTAAAGATCTAAGCATACATCATGGACCTATAAAAAAAGGCGGACGCCGTCTCCTTTAACAATAACTGAAGCACCCATAGTATGTCAGCGCGATAATACAGACAAGGCAGCACGCACACATTCACACCATAGTACAATGATATTCTATTAAACAGATATGTTGTGAGCGCGCAATCGTGAAGACTCAAAAACAGGCCAATTGGTCTAATTTTTCTTTATTTTCAATGATATTCCACTATACAGATATGTTATGAGTAATAAATACAGATCGATACAGGGAGCACTATTTAATTTTTTTTTAATACAATTTTACGAACAATATCAATTTACACATTTTTCAAATGACACAAGTCTTCAATCAAATATTCGAACTGACACTTCTTATTTTTCTTTACTTAATGAGTTCGCATTTTGCAGCAACCTTATCATCTTCTCTCAATAGAGACCCATTAGCTTTAGTAAATGTATCAGCAAGCTGATTCTCCGTGGTCACCTTGCTAACATTCAGCTCTCCTTTGGTTAGCGTCTCTCTTACGAAGAAGTGTCGAATCCGGATGTGCTTAGTACGTTTGTGGTACTCCGGATTCTCTGCTAACTTGATTGCAGCTTCGTTATCAACTTTCAGTACAGGCACGCCCTTCAATTTTGTCATATCTCCAATTAATCTATGGAGCCAAATTGATTCCCGAGCACCTTCACTAGCTGCTACGACTTCAGCTTCTGTAGTTGATATAGCCACGCTTGTTTGACGCTGGCTCATCCATGACACAGCACCTCCAGCATACATGCATAATACACCAGTGGTTGAACGACCTGTGTTCAAATCACCTCCATGATCAGCATCACTGTAGCTTTGAAGAATGCCAGTCTTAAAGCTTCTTTTGTAGAGTATTCCTCTTTCTGGTGCGTATTGCAAATAGCGTAGTATTCTTTTAAGTTTGACCCAATCCTGTTCTTTTGGATTTTCAAGACTTCTAGAAACCACACTGACTGCATATGCAATATCAGGCCTAGTTCCAACCATCAGGTAAGCTAATGCACCAACAACTTGTCTGTAATTCTTTAGCAAGTTGCTTACATCACATGACTGGTCTTGACATTGGTCTTCTGTTATGATTGGAGTCATTACTGGTTTGCAATTTTCCATACCAAATCTCTTAAGCAATTTCTTTGCATAACTACCCTGAGATATCTTGGTTCCATCATCAGTCTTCTCTATTTCAATACCGAGGAATTATGACGCTGTCTTCGTGGTTATTTTAAACTTAGTCTTCATTTGTGCTATAAATCAAAGAGGAGAAATGAGGTTCTGACTTGTTGCAGCCACCAAACCATCACCAACATAATTATAGTGCAACTATAAGTTTTCCTCCAGACGACGTCTTCCTGATAAATAAGCAAGGATCTGAATCACTGACTTTGAATCCAATCTCCTTGAAAAAGTCCAAGATCCGCTTGTTCCAGCATCTTGGAGCCAGTTTCAAACCATAAAGGCTCTTCTTCAAAAAATTCCATAGAAACATCGAATTGCAGCATTGACATGTTCTTATTAGCTGCGACAGCCAACACACTTCTCACAGTTGCCATTTTCGCCACTGGACTGAATGTTTGTTCATGGTCGATACCTTTCTTTTGACTAAAGCCCTTTATTACAAGTCTGGCTTTATATTTGTCCACTGACCCGTCAGCATTCAGCTTTACTCTATACACCCATTTACATGGTATGGCCTTTCTGTTCTTAGGAAGTGGCACAAGGACCCAAGTCTTGTTTTCTTTCAGAGAATTCATCTCACAATCCATTGCCTGTTCCCAAAGATCCTGTTCAGAGCTTTTGATACCCTCTTTGTAACAATTTCGTTCTTGATAACCACAGCTAGCCATATTTAAAACATAGTCCTTGAGTTTCTCAGGTGGACGAAGCAACGATCTGTCTCTAAGAACCCTTCGACCATGTTCCATAATTTCCTGTTCAGGAATTTCATCATGGGTACGATCGTCAACTTCTTCTTCTATATCTCCCCCTAACTCAAAACTTTGTTCTAAATCATCACTCCTTGCATCATCAAATGCATCAAAGTCTTCAGCTGGAACGTCTTCTCTATCAACAAACTCTGTGATTTCATCTTCTCTAGCAAAGAGCTCAGTGTCCCCAATTCCGGTACCAACACCTTCATTGCCATCATGTATTCCATCATTGTCGATTGTTCCGCTACTGCCTGAATCTTCTGCATTCTGAGCAACCTGGGGTTGACTTACTGGATCTGACAATCCCAAAGGGAACTCTATTTCAGTTATTCCAGAAACATAAACTGGACTTTCCGCACCCAAGGGTTTTTCATCAATGTTTACGTCCCTTGATCTAATCAACGAGTTGCTCTGCTCATTCCACAGTCTGTATCCATCGTCATTATCATAACCGACAAGTTTACATTTCACTGCTTTCTTTTGCAACTTCTTTCTGGACTGCTTCGGTACATGCGCGTAACAAGTTGATCAAATTATTCGCAAGTGCTTTATTTGTGGCTTCTTACCAACCCAAAGCTCAAATGGTGACTTGTGTTCTACTGTTGTTGGACCTGTCCTGTTTAAAATATAAACAGCAGTATTCACCAACTCTGCCCACAGTGTCTGAGGTAGTTCCTCGTGTGCATGCATCATAGCTCTCGCTGATTCAACTAACGTGCGATTTTCCCTTTCACTACACCCATTTTGTTCCGGGGTGTATGGCATAACTAATCTTTGTTTTATACCCATATCTGCCAATACCTTCTGTATCTTCCGATTATTAAATTCTCCACCGTTATCACTCAATAACTCCTTAACTGTATGACCCCCACCTACCACCTACCTGCCTACCTACCTGTATGCTACCTTGGCAGACAGCAACATTTCTTTGAGCTTTTCATGTACTTCTGACTTCTCTCTCAGGAAATACACAAATCTATAACGCGTAAATTCATCTTTGAAGAGTACAAAGTAGCGACAGAGGGAATGGACCACACACATCCGTGTGAATGCGTTCTCCAGGCTCATTGGCTTTCTCCCGTACACCAAACTTCAGTCTGTGTGACTTCCCAAATATACAGCCTCCGCATAATTCTCCAGTTTCCTTGGTTTTTATACCGAATTCCCTCTCGATTAGAGTTCTAACATACCTCTTGTTCTGATGTCCTAAGCGTTCGTGGTAGAGTTGCAGCATATCTACTTTCTGTACCAAATTCACAGCAACTTTAGATGGTGGTACAATCCTACAGTTGAGCATGTACAGACCTCCATACCTCTCTCTATTTTCAGTAACTGAGATTTTTCCATCAATCTTCATTAAACATGTAGTGACCCGCGACTCAAAAACGCTACCTGGATTTTTATCTTGTGTCGACAACACCGAAAACAAATTCTTACTAATTTTCGGAACGTACCAAACATCTCTCAATGTTGACTTGACAACCTTCTTGTTAACTGTAGCTTCAATGCTTAGTGATCCTTGCCCAATAGCCTTAATCACGTTTCGATGGAAACGTGATTAAGGCTATTTGCAGTTGCTGGAACTGGAACAGCTGATGAGCTGTTCCAGTTCCAGCAACTGCAAACACAAATCATACAGACGATCTTCGCTCACGCCTTCATACAATCTATGTAGTTCATCCCATACTTCCTTTGACGTTGTGAACCTGATGACCTTATCCAATGTGTCGTCAGCAATATTGTTCGTTATCAGTAACAATGCCGTACTGTCCAATTTGTTAAAGTTTTTAACCTTTTCTTCAAAAAGAGCCAAATCTGCAGCAGCTTTATCACCAGCCCCACTTGCAGGTATTTCCGGTCTTTTTATTTTACCCAATACTATACCTTGAAGGTTCCTCGGTAAGTTTCCTCGTAGAAGTGCCGTCATACGATATTTCCATTGTACCCAGTTAGTACCCTCTAGTTTCGCGATCTGAATTTTACCGAGATCTATGTCCGATCTTATAAGGGTCCATAACCTAATAAATACAGATCGATACAGGGAGCACTATTTAATTTTTCTTTAAATACAATTTTACGAACAATATCAATTTACACATTTTTCACATGACACAAGTCTTCAATCAAATATTCGAACTGACACTTCTTATTTTTCTTATTGCAGCAACCTTATCAATGAGCGCGCAATCGTGAAGACTCGAAAACAGGCCAATTGGCCTGTTTTTCCTTTATTCTGCGTCACTGCGTGTATGTGAGCTGGCTCTGCCCCGCGGCACACTTTTTTCGGTGGTTTTGTTGGTGTATAACATATCTGTTTATTCGAATATTATTACCATATTATGTCTGCCGTCGGCCATTACGCTCCGGAGTGCTCCGGACGACGGCCGCGTTTTATTTTACTATTATAACTTAAAGCATGGCCGTCATGTGTTGTGAAAAGTTGTCGAAATCATAGTGGTTCAATTAATAAAAGCCAGGGGATCACTTCTTTTCATAGGAAAGAATATCATTTTATAAGCTTATTTCTCGATTTTACGTAAATTATGTTAATAAATCACGGAATCAATCAGTGTTGCAACTACAGTCAAACCTGAGTAAGTGAGAACTGGGTAAGCGAGAAACTCTATTAATGAGAGTATTTGCCAGGTCCCGTCATTTTGCCCTTCTAAAGCCTCTATAAGTGAGAAATATAAAACCTGTATGAGTGACAGTCATTTTTCATGAGGGAACCTCTTTATGTGAGATTGCTACTTGCCTATACCTCTATAAGCGACAGTTAACTATTGCTATTTTATAACTTCTTCTTAAATTTAAAAGGACTCTTTCATTCGAATGACCAGATGTGCGTCTGTTATTGTTTTCTATAGTTCTAGGAACTTACGTTGTATTCAAATAACCGAGTAAGTCGTTGTTATTTTTTTATTATTGTTCGTTGAGAACAATAATAAAATACAGAAAGCCAAATGTGCGTACCCACCGCCGACTTGTTTGTCAAGCTTATTACAGACAGTTCATAAAAGCAGTTGCGAAGAAAGTTCCTGTATTCAATGTGTTGTCTTTAAGTGATAAACTTAAAATTGTTATTGCTTTTGAATCTAGGAAATTACGAAATCAAATACAGAGTAGGTTTGGCGTAGCACAATCCACCTACTATATAATTATAAAAACAGAATCGCAAAGTAAATTAACAGTTTTTTTCAAGTAAACGTTGTTAAAAGATTATGTACCTAGACTAAACATTTAGGTTCAGACCATCCAGGTCATAGACCTCTATAAGTGAGACCGATTGCTACTGTAACTCTGTAAGCTAGAAACTCGGGTTAGTGAGAAGCCTCTATAAGAGAAAAACAGATCGCGGTCCCTTGACTTCTCACTCATCCAGGTTTGACTGTATTTCAATTTGCACATTATTTTACATTTGGGAGATTAAGTCCATGGTGGGAGATTTATATTTTTATGTTACTATTTATCGACATTATGTATTGTTCTGAATTTTATAGATTTCCCTGAGCAAAAGATGCATGGAAAAATGATTGGTTAAAAATATTAAGGGAGTGTAGGAATGAAAATAATTGGAATCCATCAAAATGACGACCCGATTGGCGTAGTGGTAGTGCGGCTTACGTTCCTAGGGTCCCGGGTTCGAATCCCGGTAGGGGCAAAATGTTTGTGTGATGAGCATGGACATTTGTTTCCGAGTCATGGATATTTATATTTATAATAAGTAGGTATTTACAAAAGAAAACACAAATATCTATGTTTTATATCAACTATCTGGTGTCCACGACACAAGCCTCGTTGCTTAGTGTGGCACTAGATGGAGCTATGTGTAATGTCCAGCAATATTTATTTATTTATAAAATCTAGTGTAATCTGCAGTAAATATACATTTTGAGAAGAATGATTTGTACACAACTAAAGGCGGACTTCTTCTTGGCGCCTTCTTCTTCTTAGCTTTAATTATTAAATACATAGCCGAAAATAAATATTGCCGGACATTATACACAGCGCCACCTAGTGCCACACTAAGCAACGAGGCTTGTGTCGTGGACACCAGATAGTTGATATACTACATAGATACTTTTTGTTTGTAAATACATACTTATTATACATATAAACATCCATGACTCGGAAACAAATGGCCATGCTCATCACACAAACATTTGCTCCGACCGGGATTCGAACCCGGGACCCTAAGAACGTAAGGCAGCCTCACTACCGCTGCGCCATTCGGGTCATCACCTAAAAAGAAAAGTATCTAAACATTTGTTTTCACCACATAGCTAAATTAGAAGGGATTTCTAGATGTGTTGATAGTAAAAGACAAGTCAACAAAAATTTGAACCAACTGGGATTTTAAAACTTTATTTACATAAGTACCTACCTATTAAATAAATTGTAACTATTTTTATTTCCAATGTGTTTTATTTATTTTACCTTTTCTTAACAATATCCCTCACAAAAACTTGTCTTGATCTTACTGTAATATTGTTTAAAAATGGGTAAAATTTCCCTTCATCTGGCATCCCTTTACACACGCACACACAGTTACACCGCCGCCATTTTGGTGCTTCACTTGTTTCTTCGTGAAGTTCCGTCCGCCTTTTTTTATAGGTCCATGGCATACATAGGGAGAGACAGACAGACAGACAGCGGGAAGTGACTTTGTTTTTTACAAGCTTTTATTTAGTTTCACCTGTCCCGGTGTTTGTCTGTAATCAAATCTTGCAAGTTAAATTTGACCCACTTTCCGGTTACCAATTGGGCTGAAATTTTGCACGCATATGTATATCGCGGGGCAATGCAATATTATGAGAACATGGAGCTGATCTGATGATGGAGCTGGAAGGTGGCCATAGGAAGTCTGTAATGAAATGACGCAACCCCATCGAATTTGGACTCGTTTGATTCGTCTTGATGAGTTCTTTGTCTTTAGATGGTATCCAGGGTCTGATGATGGAGCTGGAAGGTGGCCATAGGAACTCCGATATAAAACAACATAACCCCATCGAGTTGGGGCTCGTATGATTTGTCTTGACGAGTACTTAATCTCTATATGGCATCCAGGGTCTGATGATGGAGCTGAAATGTGGCCATAGGAACTCCGTTATAAAACGACATAACCCTATCGAGATGGGGTTCGTATGATTCGTCTTGACGAGTACTTTGTCTCCATATGGTATCCAGGGTCTGATGATGGAGCTGAAAGGTGGCCATAGGAACTCCGTTATAAAACAACATAACCCCATCGAGTTGGGGCTCGTTTGATTCTTTTTGATGACTATTTTGTCTTTAGATGGTATCTAGGGTCTGATGGTGGAACTAGAAGGTAGCCATGGGAACTCCGTTGTAAAACGACATAACCCCATCGAGTTTGGGCTCGTTTGATTCGTCATGATGAATACATTGTCTTTAGATCGTATCCAGGGACTGATGATAGAGCTGGAAGGTGGCCATAGGAACTCCGTTATAAAACGAACTAACCCCATTGAGTTTGGACTCGTTTGATTCGTCTTGATGAGTACTTTGTCTTAAGATCGTATCCAGGGTCTGATGATAGAGCTGGAAGGTGGCCATAGGAACTCCGATATAAAACGACATAAGCCCATCGAATTTGGACTCGTTTGATTCGTCTTGATGAGTACTTTGTCTTTAGATGATATCCAGGGTCTGATGGTGGAGCTAGAAGGTAGCCATGGGAACTCCGTTGTAAAACGACATAACTCCATCGAGTTTGGGCCCGTATGATTCGTCTTGACGAGTACTTTGTCTCTATATTGCACACAGGGTCTGATGATGGAGCTGAAAGGTGGCCATAGGAACTCCGTTATAAAACGACATAACCTTATCGAGTTTCGGCTCGTTTGATTCGTCTCGAAGAGTACTTCGGTCCTAAATGGTAACTCAAACTCAAACTCAAACTCAAAGCATTTATTTCAATTAGACCATTACGGCACTTTTGAAAGTCAAAAATACAAAAAAGAAAATCAAAGCTACAGTCCCAGTCACAAGGCATAATAACTTGAGAAAGTACTGTAGTTGCCCATTCCCTAGCGTAGATCTCTATGGAGAAGAATGGGCAAGAAACTCCATGGACACTCTTTTTAAAATCAAAATATTGTTACAAAATCTTGGTTACATCATTAATTTTGAGATTATACATAAATGTGAGAACGATGTAGAAAGACGTGCACACTAAGAGCATCCAGAGTGAAAGATTAGATTAAAAATGTATGAATAAAGTAATTAAAATGAACCTTGGCAGCTAAGAGATGACCAGTCCCAACTGACAGCGCCCGTTCACAGACATGACGCATGTACCGGCGCCATTCAACTCAACCATATTGAAGGGAACTAAATGACCCGACACACCCGCCACCATCAGCGAGACATTTAAGTGAGCATGACATTCTCTCAGTCACCAAGGCATATTCAAGTCAATGAAAGATAAATAAATGTAAATGGTGGCTGAACAGTACAAAGTACTCACACATGTGCTATGCAATTATATAATACTAAGAACTGGAATCTATACAATGCAAGTATATTTTTACAATCTTCTGCAGCTTCCACAATACATTAACATGGGAATCAATTCTTCATCTTCTTCTTTACGTGTCGATGGACTCAAATAATGCCCGTCCAGTACAAACAATTAGTTTGCCCCCCTCCCCCCCACCTATGGTTGTGGAGCAGGACCAGCATTTAGCCAAGCATTTTTATCATCAATGTAATCCCCCAACTTATAATATGCTTGCCTACATAGTGTGCGTTTTATACAAGATTTAAATTTCGTCTCATTCAGTTGAAGAATGTGGGGAGGTATTTTATTGTAACATTTCAAACAGTACCCCATGAAAGATGAATCCACTTTAGCAAGCCTGAAACCTGGCTGAACTAGTTGGTCCCTATTTCTAGTGTTATAGTGGTGTCTGTCCCCTCTCTTACTGAATAAATGCCGATTTTTTCTAACGTACATGATGTTTTCATAGATGTATTGACAAGGTACTGTCATGATATTAATTTCCTTAAACAGTTCTCTTAGAGAATCGCGTCTACGTAATTCATAAATGGCTCTGATGGCTCTTTTCTGCAGAATAAATATAGACTCGATGTCTGCAGCCCGTCCCCATAGTAAAATACCGTATGACATAATACTATGAAAATAACTAAAATAGACCAGCCTCGCGGTATCAACATCAGTAAATTGACGGATTTTTCTAACAGCATATGCTGCTGAGCTTAGCCGTCCTGCAAGAGATGTTAGATGAGGACCCCATTGTAACCTTGAGTCGAGCGTGATTCCCAAGAAAACCGTTTTATCGACAAATTCTAGTTTCTCTTGATTCAATATTATGTCACAATCACTACTTTTGACATTTGGTAGAGCAAATCTAATGTATTTAGTTTTTTTCCCATTTAGTACTAAATTATTAGCGGTAAACCAATCGTGGACCTGCAGTAGGGCGTTATTTACGTCATCAAGATTAGTGGCACGTCTGTTTATTTTAAATATTAAAGAAGTATCGTCAGCAAACAACACCATATGCGGATGGTTGTTAAATAGATGGGGTAGGTCATTAATATATACTAAAAAGAGGAAGGGACCCAATATCGAACCTTGTGGTACACCCATTTTTACTTTTAAACCCATTGAGTTTACTCCATTTATTTGTACCTGCTGCTGTCTATCATTCAAATACGATTTTATTAAACTGAGCGCAAGTTTACCTAAACCGTAATGCTGAAGTTTCAAGATCAGGGTTTCGTGATTTACGCAATCAAATGCCTTCGAAAGGTCACAAAAGATTCCTATGGCATCTTGTGCCTCTTCCCACGCAGTAAATATGTGTTTTAATAAAGTGACACCGGCGTCAGTTGTACAACGTCCTTTGGTGAAACCATACTGTTGCTCGTGTAATATTTTATTAGTGTTAAAATGGTTAAGCATTTGATTGAGCATTATCTTTTCAAATACCTTGCTGAAAACCGGCAACACGGATACGGGCCTATAGTTATTGGTGTCTTTACTGTCCCCGGATTTAAAAAGCGGTATTACCTTACTGAATTTCATTACATCCGGGAAGACCCCTTGATCCACGCACAAATTAAATATTGAGGCTAAATACGGCGCTACAGTCTCAATAATTGAGGTACAAGCTTTGATAGACATACCCCATAGATCTTCCGTTAATTTGATCTTGATTTGCTTAAAACCTTTTATGACTGTTATGGGGTTTATATGCTGAAATTTAAATTCATTCGGACAGGCTGAAACGTTCGCTTTCAATAAATCAATAGAGAGCAAGGGAGAGGAATTTAAGGTTTCTGTAGTTTTAAGTGGGATACTGGTAAAGAAATTTACAAATTCTTGAGCAACTTCATTGTTGGAGCTCACAAGGCCACGCGATGTCTCTAGTGTGAAGTCATTGCCTTGTTTTTTATTTCTATTTGTTTCACTGTTGATGATTTTCTAAACCGTTTTTATTTTGTTGTCGGCTGATTTAATCTTGTTGCTAATGAATAAGGATTTGGCTACCTTGCAAGTGTTTTTAAAAATTTTCGAGTAAGTAGCAACATATTTATTAAAAGCTTCAGTGTTGATGTAAGGCTTAAGGCCGTACAGCTCAAACAATCGTTCCCTACTTTTCCGAATACCCTGTGTTGCCCAGTCACTGAAAATAAACTTTGGGCCAATAGTTTTAGATTTCTTTTTTAAAGTATTATTAAATTCGGTGTGCACTACCGAAAAGAATTCTTCATAAAATACATTTGCATTGTTTCTAATATGACCCGGTATACCTAACTTGCTAATTAAATTATTATTAAATTTGTCTAGATTGCTGGGTGTTATTTGTCTAGTTTGTATCTGAATTCTTTGTAATTGTCTATTGTACGCGAAAGTAACCGTCTGACCACTATGATCTGAAGGCAGGTAATTTACGATGGATTTATTTATGTAATCGCAGCAACAAAAAACATTATCGATACATGTAGCAGTATTTGTCGTAATTCGAGTTGGTTATGAAAACACATTTGACAAGTTAAATTATTTAATAGTTATTTATGCAACTGTTGTATAATGAGGGGTATTAAAACACGAATGTGGGTTTATCACACGAGGCGAAGCCGAGTGTGATAATAGTATCACATGAGTGTTTTAATACCTAATTATGTACAGTTGCATACAAGACTTTATCTACATCCATGATATGAATCCTCCATAAAAGGTTCTGAAACCATAGGGTGTTGCAGTGTTCTAAGAAGTCTATGTAAATTCATGGAAAGTTTAATTGCTTGTATTTACTACAAACAAACCGTGTATAGGTACTAGGTAGTAATATAATTATTTACATTTTGTATTGTTCAATTATCAAAATTCACAAAGCTTGTATCACTCATTTTTGTAAACAACAAATTACATAATGCAATACTATTATCCAAATGTCGTACAAAAATGGCGGGATACGACGTGAATTCGAATTAACCTATAAGTTTTTTTTTTTAATTACGGCGCTGTGGTAGAGAATCGCACGTGCTAGACGTTCGATTCACTACCACATTCGATGTTCTTTTTTTAAAACGAGTTGCATAATGAAATTCAGTACAACATTATAACACCCGTTTGGGTGTTATAATGGTTATTAAGACACATAATACAGTCTTATTACAAAAAACTAAATAAACCTTGGTTTAAACCTAGACTATCAAGTCCAGGCTTATCTGCAAAACCATGGTCTAAATTTGTTCGTATTACAAAACTTAAAAAAACCGTGGTCTTCTTAGTACCGTGATTTGAACCATTGTCTAAATATCAACCACAGATTAATACAAATATCATTCGTTCTTCATGATGTAATTCTATTGCAACGTTCCGTTTGCCCAGAAAAGAAAACGTTTTGATAATACGCTAATGATTAGATGATGTTTAGGAGTGTTTAAAATATTGAGATCTGGTTATTTTACATGGATACAAACATTATTTAGTTATTTCATCCTTTGTAGTTTTGTTTAGGTTTAAGCACATTACTTTTATCGTATTCATATCTAAACGTACATCTAAGTACGTGTATCGAAACGTAACATTCTTACGTGCGCGTTATATGAAACCATAACATTAAACAAAACCATCGCAAGGTGAACAAAGTTAATTTAGCTTTGCCATTTATACGTGTGTCTTATTAGAACAATAAAATATTGCCTGTTTGTTTACCTCCTTTAATAATTTAATGTGATGAACCAACAAAAAAAAAACGATCTGAGAATTGGAATGCCGAGGAAAAGTAAGTAAACGTAAATTACTTAGACTTAGATTAACTTGAAATACGTCTCTGATTTATTGATTTTAAGCTAAAACAACACAACACAATGCAAAAGATGATAATTAACCTAAAAGAGAATCTGGCAGATCCGATTTAGTGATTTAGACCATCGTTAAACTAGGGGTCGCCGAGGTTTAGCGTTAGACCATGGTTTAGTCCATGGTTTATCGCAAAACTACGATTTGTAATACCATTTTTGTGTAAACCGTGGTTTATAGAAGTTTAAACCAGGTTTATTAGTTAAACCGCTTTTTTTAATAAGACTGTGGCTGTTTTAATGTTGGCCATAAGCTAACTGTTTCAGATACCTTTATAGAGGATTTATAGCATGGGTGTAGATAAAGAGACTTAAGAATCTACTGCTATTCACATTATTCTCTATGATATTGACATTAAAGTCACCACAGATAATTATTGGTTTTGTTGTGTGTACAACTTTCTGGGTTTGATATTAATCTTGCAGGTAATAAGTAATAAAAATACGTCGTCGTCCATACAGGTTTTATTGGATCTCTTCCCATAGATACAAGTTGCCAGAGAGTATAAAAACTATTTAACCATAAACATTAAGACCACAGATTATTAAATAAGCATTCGCAACATCACTCCCGGGCACAATTAAATAGGTGTACATAAGTATAAACGTTATACAATCACAAACATTGTATCTAATCTAGCTATTCTAAAATTACCACCTAATGCACAAATTTGTTAATTTAACAGCACTTAGAAACAATGAGTATTCTTTTTAGTGTAAGTATTAAACAATCAAGTAAATTACACTGTAAGCAGTCTCAGATGGAGATCAAAACTTAGACAAAAAAGCAACCAAAACTCAACCATGAATAATTATGAAATAAATCAATCTAAGAACCTGAAAGGTAGTTTTATTGTACGACCCGACCTAGTCGATGTAGGGGGGGCAGATGTAGGACACTGAGTACAATCATCAGGATCTGATGACTCCATCTGCTGTAGCTCTGGGCGGAGCTGGGCACCAATGCTCTCAGGGAGGTTGTTCATCCATTCTTGAGATGCTGCTGAGACTTCTAGAGGATATAACTTTTGATAAGGTCTTACCTTTTCACCTGAAGCTGTCTGCACTCTAGCTGACCTCGTGCAACCGTCTTTGCCTGGAAAAACCTCTTTTATTATGCCAATAGGCCAATGCAATCTTTTGGAATCTGTCTCTACCAAAACTACTTCTCCAACTCTGGGTTCTTTTCTGGTTTCCTTGCCTTTACTTATTAATAATCCTAAATATTCACTTTTAAATCTCTTCCTGAAATCTTCTCGTAACTGTTGTAGGTATCTGTATCGAATATTTAGATTCTTGTGATCAATCTGATCTAAGTCTGGTGTCTCATTAGTAGGTAAACCTTGAAGAAACAACATGGGTGTCAAAGGTCTCATGTCTCCCATTTCCACATAAGTTAAAGGTCTGTTGTTGATTGTTGCTTCACAGTCACATAATATAGTTGAAAGCTCTACCCAGTCAACTGACGCTTTCCCCAATATCCTGCGTAGCATATCCTTCACCACTCTAACAAGCCTTTCCCACCAACCTCCCCACCACGGAGCTGCTGGTACAGAGAATTTCCACTGAATGTCGAAGCAGTTCTCTACTTCCTTCCAATCCACATCACGCAGCAGGTTGGCAGTGCCAGTGCCCACAAAATTTGTCCCGTTGTCTGTGTAAACAATTCTCGGCCTCCCTCTCCTGCTTATAAATCTTCGTAATGCCATTATGAAGCTAGCAGTTGACACGGAGTCGGTGAGCTCTAGATGTATTGCCCTGTAAACTGCACATGTAAACAGAACAATCCAACACTTGTTATTATTTTTCAGAAAGAGTGGTCCTGCTAAATCTATTCCTGTTACTTCAAATGCTGTAGTATTGCAAATCCGATCCTTTGGAAGAGGTGGTTCTGGAACTTCATAATGTTTTGCTTTAAACCTCTTGCAGATTATGCATTGCGATACTACTTTGTTTGACAATCTTCTAATTCCTGTTATCCAATAATTATTTCTTAAACTAGTCATCAAAGTTGAAGATCCTGCATGATTCATCTGTTCATGTTTTTGTTGAACCATCCGTTTCACAATTTCATTTTTTCCTGGTAATAATATTGGATATATGAAGTCTCTGTTTTCATTACTGTATTCTAACCTTGACCTTATTTTTAGAATACCTGCTTCTTCTGTAGTTTTCAGCTTTTTATTCATGATCTCCTCAATGTATGTCTCTCTTTGTATTAACTTTATTAGTGTTTCTTCAGCATTCTTGTACTCTTCATATCCTATATGAGTAGAAGAAATGTTGTATTCCTTTCTGATTCTAGGGCTCATTCTTAGTAGTCTTGCCACTAGTCTTACTATCTTAGTATATTTGTTGAAATACAATAATCTATTGCTGAAATCTTCTGTATTTATCTCTATGTGTACTGATGTGCTTTTGCTTTGTTCACTCTCTAAAACTTCTTTTTCACTTTTTGTTAATGTACTACAACTCTTTGGCCATTCTTTTTCTTTCAGGTACAACCATTGTGGACCCGACCACCATTGGGTTTCTAGCAGCTTCTTCGTGTTGCAGCCACGGGATGGTAAGTCTGCCGGGTTGGAAATACCAGGTATGTGATTCCAATAATCTTTACTTGTGTTCGTACATATTTCTTTTACTCTGTTTGTGACAAAAGGTTTCCATGTTTCTTGTTTTTTCAGCCATGCCAGTACTACAGCAGAGTCTGTCCAGCAGAATACTTTGTAATCTTTACAGTGTTGGAGTAGGCCTGATTTTATGACTTCTTGATATTGCCTAGAGGCTATTAGTGCACCCATCAATTCTAGTCTTGGCAGCGTCATTTGCCTCTTGATAGGTGCCACTCTACTTTTGGCTATAACAAGTCTTACTGTTACCTCTCCTCTCCATTCAGTGCGAAGGAAAATACAGCTAGCATATGCGTCCTTGCTCGCATCACAAAACACATGAACTTGTACCTTGCAGTCTAGTAGTGAAGCTTCTGCGAGGCGTCTAGGCACTCTGCATCTATTGATACAGTCAATGGTTTTTATCCAGCCTTTATATTCATTCTCCAGCTCTACAGGTATCTTCTCATCCCATCCAGTATTCAACATCCACGCCTTTTGAATTATCAATTTTGGAATTAATGTGGTAGGTGACAAGAATCCCACTGGATCAAATATCTGTTGTGTAATAGAGAGTAAGTTTCTCTTAGTGATATCTTTAGGTACAGTTTTTACATTTACGGTGCAACATAGATCATCTTTCTGTCTGTTCCACTGTACTCCCAATACTGAAACTGATTCTCCATCTTTCAGCCTTTCCTTCTGGTCTTGAATATTTGTCATCCAGCCTCTTAGTTCAAACATTCCTTTCTCCATTAGCTCTATGGCTTCTCTTCTGAATCTATAAACTTCTTTTTCAGAATCAAAACTTGTCACACAGTTGTCTACATAGAAGGATTCTTTCAATCGTGTTGCTGTTTCCGGGTAAGTATCCACATGTTTATCGAGGTGGTGGTTTATTGTAGCCGCCAGTATGAAGGGACTGCACGCGATGCCGAAAGGGACCCTTGTATGTTGGTAAGTAACCATTTCCTCTCTGGTCTTTGGATCCTTCCACCATAGTAATTTTAAATATGTTCGATCTGGTTCTGTAACAGCTATTTGTAAGAATGCCTTTTTTATGTCAGATATAACTCCAAAAGTACCTGTTCTAAACATGGTCAGTAACTTCGGTATAACTTCTATAAGGTTTGTTCCTTTCTCTATACAAGCATTTAAGGAATTTTTATTCTTGTCCTTACAGGAAGCGTCAAATACTGGCCTGATCTTTGTTGTGGTACTCTCCAGTTTGATCACTGCATGGTGAGGTAAGTAGTGGCCTTTATTTTTGTTATTTTCTTGTACCACTTCAATAATACCTTCTTTTTTCCATTGTTCCAAAACTTCACTGTATTCTTCTAGTTTTCCCATATTTTCTAACTTCTTAGTTGTAGACACTAGTCTTCTGTATGCTTGATCATAGTTAGACTCTAGCTCTGGTCCTTCTTTCCACAGCAATCCTACTTCATAACGTCCTTCCTTGTTTACTGAAATTTTATCATTGAAATCTTTTAATATTTCGGTCTGAGTTAGTTCTTCCTTTTTATATGGATCTTTTATACCTAATGTTTCTATATTCCACATAAATTCTAAACTATCTTCTGGAACGTTTGATACAAAATTGGAACTGACTGTTGTGTTATAAACACCTTGAATGGGACCTTGTAATGTCCAGCCAAGCTTTGTAGGAATAGCCACAAGACTGTCTGTTACATGGACGAAATTAGATTTCAAAATAGACCCTAAATAATCAGAACCAATTAATAAACTTATTTCTGATAGCTGCTCCTTAGCATCAGTCAAATTAATTTTCATTTTCTGTAAATTTTTTACTAGGTTGGGGTCTTGTACTTTTGGTAATGTACCACAAAGTACATCTTGTTCCAACGCTGTCATTGTGGTCTGGTATGTATTTTCTAGGTTACTTACTTGGAGTTCAATGAGTCGGTGTGGTTGTGCCATCTTCTTTACACCTCCGAACAGTGAATGTCCAAGACTTTCACTGCCAGTTACCTTTAGTCCTAATTCTTTTGTCAGCTCAGCCTTAACATATGTTCTCTGTGAACCGGAGTCTAGAAGCGCCCTCACCTTCTTCTCTTGGTTGTTACAGGAAACTTTGACAACCAAGGTCTGTAATAAAGTTGTTCTATTATTACTTGTATAATTACTAACTACTTCTATTTTTTCAGGTTTATCTGGCTTGTCTTCAAGAGTATTATCAGAATCCATTTTCTTTTTTTGTTCACAGGTTGGCCCCTGAGACTTCATGTTAGGACAAAGAATAACATGATGCCGTTTGCTACAAGACAAACATTTTACATAAGCTTTACACTTTTTTGCCATGTGCCCTCTTTTAAGACAAATATAGCACCCACCCTTCTTTTTAACAGCCTCCTTTCTCTCTTCTAGACTAATAGCGCTAATTTTACCACATTCTAATGAGTTATGAGATTTATCACAAAAATAACAAAGTTCCTTACCATCTTTTTGTTTGTTTTGGTCGTTGGATTTTCCAGTGCTTACCTCTTTTGACACTAAACATGAAGCAGTTGGTACAGTGTCCGTGTTGCTTACAACACGTGCTAAGTTGCATCTTTCTTCTGCTTCTACCTCTTTACGAATAAACTCTAATAGCTGGTTGAGTTTTGGCTCCTTGTTAAGGGGTAGTTTAGCCCATTCAATTAATAATTTATCAGGAAGTGCTGACTCAATTAACGGTACTAACATACATTCATATTTACCTTTAGTTATGCCTAATGACTCAAGTATTTGTAAGTTTACACTTATTTTATCATATAAAACTTGAACTTTAACACTGTCTTTCTTTAGTACTAAATTTAACAATTCTCTAACGTAAATCTCTATTAATTAGTATCTCTTCTCTTCCGTATCGCCTCTGTAGAGTCTTGATTACGCTGGTATAATTTTCTTCTGAAGCTGGGTAACTTGAGACGAAAGCTTGCGCCTGTGAACCTTCCGCCATCCCTTGTAATAAGTATTGCAGCTTGTCTTGAGCCTGTAAATTCCCATCCTTGTGTATTTTTTCGAATTGGCTCCAAAATGCCAACCAATTTTTGGGGTTATCATCAAACTTCCTAATTTCAAGCTTCGGCAATTTTAGATGCGGTTTTGCCTCATAATGTTTATTTTCATTATCTCGTTCGGTTTTCGGCCATCTTGCTTTTAACTCAAGCCATTTTCTTGTATACGAATCGCAAGTGTCGCATTCTTTTTCGTACAATGTTTGGTCGAAATCTTCTGCGCTAAGCATGTTCTCCTTAATCGCTTCGTCGAGAATCTCCATCTTCTTAATTTTTTCTTGAAGAAACTCAAAGTCTGTGATGGTGTTAGCCGCCACTTCATGTCGGGTGAACACACGCCGTAACTGGTCGCGCTCCCGCGACAGCTTCTGGAGATCCATCTGACTGTATTTTATTACCGACTATTAAAAACTCGGTGTGACGGTCGCCAATTGTTGTGTGTACAACTTTCTGGGTTTGATATTAATCTTGCAGGTAATAAGCTTTGATTATATAATGTCTAGATGGAGCGTCAAGTGCGCGCAAACGTGTCAAAAAATATCAGCCAACTGTTGGATTACAAGTTCTTTTCTTACCCGCCGATTAGTGCAGTGTGACCATATGTGGCAGGATCCTGCCTTTTTGGCAGGTTTAGCCCTTTATTTTACTCTCTGGCACTTTTGTTTGACGTTTTAGAAATCTGGCAGTATTTGGCAGTATTAGCAATATAAGCTGGCAGATTTGGCAGTATAGCCGCTACAGCCCATAAAAAGAGTAGGATGCAGTATCGAGAAAGGAAAAAAAGTAAGTGGGAATTTTAAAATGCCTATGGCAACACTGGCAACGCAAAGACCTTTGGTTCGGGGAAATCGGGAATTTCCCATAACATCTCTAATAAATTGGATTTGTAGTTCATTCCATTGTAAACCTTAAAGTGCGGAGCAAAATGTTTATATTAATATAATATCTTTGCTTTTGTGTGTGTCAGTTGTTTCAATAGTCGGACTAGAATAAAAACTGTCGGAAAAACTATTTTGTTTCGGATTTCGTGCGGTGTGAGTGTGAATGTTTTCCATTCCTGATTTAACATGAAACGTAAATATGAACGATTATATCGTGTAGAGTGGGAGTGATTTTTAAATTATATTGGCATTATTTTGGCATTTTGTGCTTTCGATTTTGGCAGGATTTGTCAGTTTTCTTGCATAAGTGGGGCAGGATCTCTAATTTAAAGTTGGTCACACTGGATTAGTGCCGATCGTGCCGCTTTGGCGTCACCACGTATTACGCGCGGTAGGTAATAAACAAATAACGGCGATAAAATGACGGTATGTGCTATTAAACTGTGCCGGAATTATACAGGAAGGGTAAAAAATACCAAGCACATCGCCTATCATCGATAAGTAACCAAAAAACGATATATTTTTGTTTTGTTTTTAAAAACACAAAATTACGCCATATTTTATCAGTGTTGCCAGTTTCTTTTTTTCATTCTCCCAACAGAACGTCATTTTTTTGTGGGTAAATTAGTTAGTCTAGGGTTACGTTTATATTATTTATTTGTTCTACTTTATTAATCGATTTAAAAAAAAAGGTGGAGTTTATAAATTCGTATTAAGTCTTTCTATGATTTTGAGGTCGATTCCAAGTAAAACTTGTTATTATGTTAGCTAGGTAAATAATTTACTTGATACCGACTTCATGTTCACATTTTAGTCATTATTAGCTGACCCGCGCAACATCGTCTGCGTCACATGAGCGTACCTACCTACCTACTATCTACCTACCTACCTACCTACTACCTTCCTACCTACTACCTTCCTAGCTACTCCCCTACCTACTCCCTTACTAACTACTACCTACCTATTACCTACCTATCTACCTACCACCTACCTACCTACCTACCTACCTACCTACGACCTACCTACCTACCTATTTCTCACCGTTTAAACCTTCCGTGAACTTCCACAAACAATTCAAGACCAAAAATAGCCAAATCGGTCCAGCCGTTTTCGAGTTTTAGAGCGACGAACGGAAATTCATTTATATATATAATTATTATTAATAACTGGCACTGATTAAAAGTATTAAATCGGTAATTTAACCTCTATTTTTATACCTTGGATAAAAGTTATCTGACTAATGAATAATCAGCCCATAACAAACATAATTATTGAATGAGTAGAATATGGTGATCAACATAACATCTTATTTTTTAGAATACCCAATAATCCCATTATCAGGAATCGATGGATAGATTGCATTAAAAAAAGCCGCGGAGATGTCACGTGGAAACCAACAAAAACTAATGTAGTTTGAGAAACTACTGTAGAGAGAAAAATATAGAAATAGTCTAATTTTAGTTTAGTTTGTGAACAAGGGAATCGGCACAATTTTAATACTAATTTAATTAACTTAGCTGATTTAATACAACATTCAACAACTCTATTTCAATTTAAATAGTGTTTTTTTATTTATCGAAGAAAGTAACTACATACTTAATAAAATTACACTACTAAAACTGAATAATACCTAGTACATACATACACCTAAAACTTATCTTATTTAATTAAGTAGTCTATTATTTTTAATATGTGACTTATGGGAGAATTATTGTTCTAGCTGGTAACATTATTCACGCACACAGAGACACAGTAGGGCAGTGTAAAACACCGCCTGCACGCACACAGGCTTGAAATTGTTGGCTCGTTTTTTACGTTTTGATTGTAGGGCGACGCTCCATCTAGACATTATATAATCAAAGGTAATAAGTAATAAAAATACGTCGTCGTCCATACAGGTTTTATTGGATCTCTTCCCATAGATACAAGTTGCCAGAGAGTATAAAAACTATTTAACCATAAACATTAAGACCACAGATTATTAAATAAGCATTCGCAACAGGTTTATTACCAGTTACAAGTTTTGCCAAAGCATCTTCCATTACTGACTCAAAGATAGAATAGTTCAGGTAATTAGGGGGTCTGTAAACGCACACTATTATATGCTTATCTAGCTCAACACAAGACAATTCAATGCTATGTTCAACCGATAGATCGACTATATCATTACGAGACTTAGATTTAATACAATTTTTTACTAGGATTAATGAACCCCCACGCATCTTAGATTTTCGGTTAAAGCAACTGCTCACATTGTAATTCTCATAATTTATTTGCATTACTTCATAATCTTTCATCCAATGTTCAGTAAAACAGATAATATCAAACTTAGTTTTTTCTAAAAATAGTTCTATTTCTAGTTCTTTGGAAGAAAGTCCCTGAATATTCTGGTGAAACAATTTTAAGGAATTCTGCTCAGCCCCTTTTTTACAGTTATTTGATTGAGAGCTAGAAGATACCTCGAAGTTGACGAGATTAACTAAATTGTCACTCGTACCTTCTATTGTCTTAGTGACTAGTTTAAATCTAAGCTAATACTATTTGTATAATTACAATTAGTATAATTACTAATTTCCGTAGACCTATTTACAAAAAACTGCGACATACCACATATGTCTGAGTTTATATTAAAAGCTAATAGCCGAGCTATTTGACGTCTAAAACTAATAGGCAAGTACGCATGGTTTCTGGTTGACTTCAATTTCTGAACGAAACTGTTAGTGTCGAAAAATGTCAACCTGTCACTATAGTGACTAACTAGAAAATGCAAATGATTATTTAAGGCATGGATATTATGGTTTTGCTTGCTAGACAATTTCGTAAAGTACGGGAACGAGCACAGAATTACTCTCTTACAATTTAGTTTTAATAGTTGAGTGACATTGTCCGTGATATCATCAAGTTTAACGTTAGAACTGTTACCTACAAGTACAGTTATAATGGTATTAGGATCAAATTCCTTCCGAGTTATTGATGTTATTATCTGGTTGTAAGAAGCCTGAGGAGTACAATAATTTAGAGAAGAATGACTCAGATTGTTACTAATTAACTTGCCTAACCCTTTTCCTATACTATCTGAGAACAAAATGGAGCAACAACTGTGTGTATTACAAGAAGGGGGAGAACTACTATCTATTTGACCTACCTGTGATGAACCTTGTACAATATCTGGTGAATTTTGAATGGAGATACAGTCCGGAACACTGCTCAGCCGGGTCGGGTTCTCCGTTACCTCGGGTAGGAGAGTGTCCGGGCTGGATTCACTTTGTGATGTACATTGAGTGTTGTTGAAGGTCATCGTGTCTACACAGTATGCATTACTATTACCGCTATCAACTAATTCGTTTGCAGCAAGGATATGTTCCTTAATTTGTTTTTGAGAATTTACATACATAGAATAACATGACTTTAGTTGACGCTCTAAAACTTGAATTTCAGACTGTAAGTTTTGAGTGTCTATTTCATAAAACTTCTTACTATCCTCTAATTTAATTTGATAATTATTCAACTTTTTTATGAGGAAAACACGTTCTTTTATTAGTTGAATATTTTTGGAACTGTGTTTTTGTTGTTTTTTAAATTTCTTGCATTTTTTTATAATTCTATTTAGTTTTGCATATTTCTTTATTTTATTTTGGCTTACTTTATAACTACTACAATTATATTTCAGAATAGAATCTTCAGTAAGATCTATTGTTGTTAAGAAATGTGGGTTGCAATTTGAATTCAATAATTGATTATATAGGTGATCTGTTTCCCTAACCTGAGTACATTCTCTTTCTTTCTGAAACTCAATAATTTGTTTTTGGCATGAAGCAGTTCAACTTCTAAGTCCCTAACCTTACATAAAGCCATTTCATAATGGTTACTGCAGTCGTTGAAACCATCTGTGACCACCCGCAGATTGTCCCGTTCCTGAACAACATCCATGTATTGTTGGTGCAGGTCCACTAGCTCCCGTTTCAGGCTTGTGTTTTTGTGAACGACCTTCTCGATTTCAACCTCATGTTCCTCTCTATCCAATAACAGCTGTTGACATTTGCTGTTTGCTTCCTTAAGTTCATCAAGGGCCGTTCTCAACTTAGCCTGTAACTCCTGGGTAGTTGCCTTACGGGTCATCACAGGCATGGTTTCAGGGAATAGAACTGAAAGTAGAAGTACAAAGAATGGTGAGAACTAATTGAATGGACAAAATTAGGAAAGCTAGAAATGAAAGAAGAAAATGAGAATAGACTGGAATATGTGATTAATAAATTGGTAACTGTGGTAGGCTTATGAGTCTTACACAAAATACTTTAATAAGATTATTAAATTAAATTAAACTTTAAGTTGATTTCATGTCTATAACTTTTTTATGAAGTGGGTAGGACTCTTGGTTTAAAATTATTGGACTTATTTGAATAATAATGCCAAAAATTATTAAAGAATAACCAACGTACTTTTTTGATGTGTATTTAGTTAATTAAATATATAGATAGCAAGTACATTTACTTATTACAAACTACACAACTAGATAACTAACAAGTGCTAACTGACATAGAACCTAACTTCAACTACAAAAGAGTGCCAGATTAGTCGGAATAATGAACTTAGTGCTACAGAGCTTTTAATTGGTTAATATGAGCTACTTATTAGACATTAAAAGGAAACAATTATACTCCCCAGATAGATCCGCAGGTACATCAGCTGTTCGTGTAATAGGTTACCGGTCGAGTTAGGAAACCAATCACTACGTGTTACAGTGTATTTTTCCGTGAAAACAATAATCTTGGGTATTAAATACACTTATTAGACATTTAATTATAATAATACAAGTTTTTTACACTAAAATATTAATTAAAACTAATTTAAAATTACGGAGCTAAATTTTCCAACTTTTTAACCAGAGTTTGATGATGTAGCTGGAAGGTGAACATAGGATCTCCGTAATAAAACTACATTACCACATCTAGTTTGGGCTCTTTTGATTCGTCTAGATGGGTACTTTGTCTTTAGATCGTATCCAGGGAGTTATGATAGAGCTGGAAGGTGGCCATAGGAACTCCGATATAAAACGACATAACCCCATCGAATTTGGACTCGTTTGATTCGTCTTGATGAGTACTTTGTCTTTAGATAGTATCCAGGGTCTGATGATGGAGCTGAAAGGTGGATATAGGATCTCCGTAATAAAACTACGTTACTACATCGAAATTGGGCACGTTTGATTCATCTTAATGAGTATTTTGGCGCTAGATGGTAACCTTGGTCTGATGATGGAGCTGGAAGATGGACATAGGAACTCGGTAATTAAACGACATAACCCCATCGAGTTTAGACTCGTTTGATCCGTCTTGAAGAGTACTTTGGTGCTAGATGGTAACCAGGGTCTGATGATAGAGCTGGAAGATGGCCATAGGAACTCCGATATAAAACGACATAACCCCATCGAATTTGGACTCGTTTGATTCGTCTTGATGAGTACTTTGTCTTTAGATAGTATCCAGAATCTGATGATGGAGCTGGAAGGTGGACATAGGATCTCCGTAATAAAACTACGTTACTACATCGAAATTGGGCAAGTTTGATCCATCTTAATGAGTATTTTGGCGCTAGATGGTAACCTTGGTCTGATGATGGAGCTGGAAGATGGACATAGGAACTCGGTAATTAAACGACATAACCCCATCGAGTTTAGACTCGTTTGATCCGTCTTGAAGAGTACTTTGGTGCTAGATGGTAACCAGGGTCTGATGATAGAGCTGGAAGATGGCCATAGGAACTCAGTAATTGAACGACATAACCCCATCGAGTTTGGGCTCGTTTGATTCATTTTGATGAGTACTTTGGTGCTAGATGGTAACAGGGTCTGATGGTAGAGCAGAAAGGTGGCCATAGGAACTCAGTAATTATGCGTCACTACCGTGTCGAGTTTGATTCGTCGTGATGGGTGGATCGTTTTTAATGGGTGGTGAGTGTGAGTGGTGGTGGTTTGGTGGACGTAAATATGCGACACCATCTTCGGGAAAATAAGTTCATTCGTTTGTTTGTTCCGTTTGTTATGAATGCGGATTCTGTTTTTAATTAGATGGATGACCCAATGCCAAGGTGAGCACGTGCAGGGCTAAATGGTATGAGGGTGTATAAATATGTCATATCACTAACGTTGCGCTTGCGCCTCAGGGTATCAGGGTGAACCCTGTTTTACTGAAACGCTTATCCTACAACGGACCTCTGGGGGGATGGACCGTTTTTGTCCTATACTCATGGAAAAAACATGAACAAAAAAAATACTAAAAAGTTAAAAATAAAATTAAAAGAAAAAAATATTTTTAAAAACAAGCTTTTATTACTTATTAATAAAAAGAACTAAAAAGTTAAAAATAATTTAAACCTTATAAGAAAAATAAAAGCGTGTTACATTTTGATTGTAAAAGAAAAATAATGAAGGTATGTATATGCTAAAAAATGTAACACGCTTTTATTGTTCTTATAAGCTTTAAATTATTTTTAACTTTTTAGTTCTTTTTATTAATAAGTAATAAGCTTGTTTTTAAAAATATTTTTTTCTTTTAATTTTATTATTTATACTATGTAGTGATGATTAGCGGCAGTTTCTTTTGAGATGTACGGAGAAGAGGACATGCTTTTAGTTTCAGCAGGAATAGTAACAAGCACTGCTGCGCAAATAAGAAATATGAAAAAAAAAATATCCATAAAAAAACTACTCCGACAGTACCATAACACCCGGTGCTCCCTGGTAACATTCAATTAAAAACAGTGTTTTCTAGTCCGTCCAATTCATTTTGGCGCGAATAAAAACACAATTTAATGTAGGGGCGGTCACTAGCTATTATATTATCTGTGTTCTGTGCTAGCGCACCGACAGGCCACGCGGCCCGTCCCCACTACCACAAAACAGAAAAAACAGTAGAATTCGTATAGCGCTTTATTAGTATCGGAACCAGCGTACCCCAAACTAACACATAAACAGGTTAATTGTATTTCGTAACACTAAGAAAAGCGTGGTGTGATTGGTAATTTAAAATTAAATGAATGTAAGTAATATAATAGTCTTCGTTTATTCAAATCAAATCAAATCAAATCAAAGCATTTATTTCAAGTAAGCCAGTTACAGGCACTTTTGAATTGTCGAAACAAAGATAAAAATTAAATGTAGCTACAGTCCCAGTCACAAGACATAAAAACTGTGAAAGTACTGTAGTTGCCCATTCCCTAGCGTAGATCTCTATGGAGAAGAACGGGCAAGAAACTCCATGGACACTCTTTTAAATCAGAATATTGTTACAAAATGTTGGTTACATCATTCACGTTGAGATGGTATATTATGTGAGAACAATGTAGCAAGATATGCACGGTAAAAGTGTCCACAGCAAAAACAAACAAACAAACAAAAAAATACAATTCAAAATAATTCATTCAAATAAGCCATGGCAACCAAGAGATGACCAGTCACAACTGACAGCGCCCGTTCACGGACATGACGCATGGATCAGCACCATTCAACTCAACCATTTTGAAGGGAACTAAATGATCCGACACATGCGCCACCATCAGCGAGACAATAGAGTGAGCATGACATACTCCAAACCGCCAGGGCACATTCAAGTCAAGAAAAGACGTAGGTTTCCAGTGAATGATAGCTTTCTAGTACATAGTACTCACACAATATGGGCTATGCATTTATATAATACTAAAGAGATTGATTCTATACAATGCAAAGATAGTTGTACAATCTTCAGCAGCTCCAACAATACAATTTAATGCTATCAATTTATGCGCCCCTGTCCATGTGGAGCAGGACCAGCATTGAGCCAAGCATTTTTATCAGCGATATAATCGCTCAACTTGTAATATGCTTGCTTACATAGTGTGCGTTTAATGTTTTAAATTTCGTCTCATTCAGTTCAAGAATACTTTGTGGAATTTTATTATAGCATCTCAAACAGTACCCCATGAAAGATGAGTCTACTTTAGCGAGTCTGAAACCTGGCTGAACTATTTGAAAATAAACCATAATCACATGCTAATAGAGTCGTTTATTATCTACTCTGTTTACGTATTAGCTCTTAGGGAATAGTTTCACGAGCAAGTTCTGCTACTCGCCGCTAGATGTCACTACACTAAATGCATTTAATAAACCTTTATTACTTTTGTAATAAGATTTATATTTCCGTAACGAGCTCATTACTATTTTTGTGCTATTCGTCCTTTTCTAGGGTTGTACCACTGTCGTTGCCTTTTTATCGACATTGCGTTTTATTTTCAAATATAATACAAGAGTCGATAAATATTTTTAAATTTCAAAATGAATGAAGTACTGACATATGTCTGAAATCAAGTGTTATAAATTTAAAATAATGCTTATGATTTATAGAAAGAATAGGTAATTAAGAATGTATTGTTATGTTAATATTGTCATGTTAAACAACTGATTGATTTCGAAAATTATACTATTTGATAGAAAGGTAACAGATTAAACTACACGATTTGTTACTACGGGTACCTAGTACCTACTTTCTATTGACATGAAACCCTGCGATTTGAATATTACGAATAGATTCCATATCCATGTTTTAAACTTATTTCAAACCTGATCCACTCAGCAGCTATCTGTCACAATAGTTGATAGTGCTGCACTGCACTTGAGCGCTATCTGTCACACTTGTAGCACGCGCACCCGCCTCCAAAAAACTGCATTAAAAACCGTCTAAAAAAGGTTGGAACAATTTTATTCATGGAAATATGTCATCATCATCAGCCTATTAATGTTCCCACTGCTGGGACGCAGGCCTCTCTCTATGAGAGGGAATGGGCTATAATCCACCACGCGGATTGGTAGATGTCACATGTCTTCGAATGTTTGGTTCTAGGACATGCCGGTTTTCTCACGATGTTTTCCTTCACCGTTTTGAGAGCAGTGGTGATGAAATAAATTACACAAAGTAATGCGCCTGTCTGGGGTCGAACCCACGACTTACTGTTCGTAAGTCGGGGCCGCCAACACTGGGCCACCGCTGCTCTCTGGATCTATGGAAATATGTACTAAGTACCTATTACTAATTCAGAACCATAAAAAAAACGCACACAGGGTTAATTTTTCGCCGATACATCATAGAACATTGAAGTTTAAAATATCGATAACTCATTATCGATATCGTCAATCTCCAATTGAGTAGCGGACTGTGACATGTGCGTAGATGTTTGAGTTAAAAAAAAGTAGACCCTATGTTGTACACAATAAAGTCTATTTGTACTTGTCTTGTCTAATAAAATAATGTTTTTCAAATTTTAATCGAATTATAGCAAATTAAGACTTACCGATGGTATGATATCTGCTATCGTTTTTACATGCTAGAACAGCACAATAAGGCATTTTAGTATTTTTTTTTAAGTTACGTTAAGTTATTGTCACTGTGACGCTTGTATCTAGACTGATGTGCGTGGCGTGTGCGTGGGGAAACACTTTGCGGAACAGCGCAAAGCTCGGGGTACACGCGCCCCGCCCACATACGACTTCTACTGTTTTTTCTGTTCTGTGCCCACTACCCAGAGGCCCTACTATCTAACGTTTCGTTCGTATATTCGGATCTATCCGTCTCTCTCACTCGCACTCATCTGCAGACGTGCGCGAGTGATATGGATAGATCCAAATATACGGACGAAACGTTAGAAAGTAGGGCCCCATAGCCGCGCGGCTTCCTTTGAAGTAGACCGACAACCATATCATATATATAAAAATACTCTGTGCCGACAACCGTCGGGTTGCGCGAGGCCTCACTCTCGTCCCGCACTCATGAGGCTCGGCCGCGCGTGTTAGTGGGGCAACTCACATCCCACTAGGTGCAGGTCGCGTAGCCAGTACGACTTACGACGTAAGTTTAGATGAAAACTTTAGTTGATCTCTTCATGATCATTTTAAATATCAGCATGTCATCCACATACACACATTACACATTTGATCATCTCGGACCACATTTATATAACCAGTTATCTAAGTTCATCAATTTACGCAATTCGACTTTCTCTGTTTGCAGAAAAACTTTAAATAAATATCTAATCGAAATGAACTATAATAACACAGAAAAGCTATTAACATCCATATCATAAATACATTCACAGAAAGACGTACACACTCTCATTCCATGCAAACACACCTACACAACACGCGCATTCATATACATTTCACACACATACACCATTATTTTTTGTTTTTTTAATTCTTTATACTTATATTTACTTTTTGGTTGTTTCTGTAATGCCATTATTGGCAACTTTGATTGTTATCTTAATGTTCTAAGTTCATACCGTAACTCATAAAATCCTAAATTTTTCTTGTCTGAAAGGTTTGCATATACTTTAAATATTTTACAATTTACCCTCACAAATTGTTGTAATCAAGTTACCAAATGTCCAGATAATACCCACTGTATTGCAAACTCATAAATTAATCTATGTTTATCTAACAGTTAAATGCAAGTTATGTGTATTATTGTGAAAGTGTGCGAGTGTTTGTGAACGAGGAAGACTGATCTGCCGTGATACAGTTTTCACTAGTACGGAGGTCAGTGTGAATCAAGATCAAACAACCGTATAACCTACACAGGTATTTATAATAAGAAATTACAATTGTATATTAGCAGACACAAATCACAGGATTGTTGCGATTTGTATGTTAAGGTTGTTCTTTTATATGGTCAATAAACTTTTAAACTTTTAAACTTTTTATACACTGCTAAAATGATAATCTTCTCACCCTGGGATCTCTTGTATATGCACGGTTAATTTTTACATAATTTAAATTTTAACCGTAACAACTCATTGTTCAGCTTATTGTCATGCTCTAGGGGCTTGTTTTAACCCGTAAAGTGAACATTTAAGTAGACACAAGTAGGCTTCTTTTCTTTTTTCATGAAAACCTTACGGTTGTTTCATGTAGACATTTTCCTTTAAAACTCCATTCAGGAACGCAGTTTTTACGATCATTTGGTCTTAATTTATTTAAGCCTTTTTGTGCTGCTATTCCCAGGAGTAGGAGAACTCATAATGAGCTATGTCTCACCACGAGGGAGAGAGAATGTCACGTCGTAATCGATGCCACATCTCTGGCTAAAACCTCTGGCAACAAGTCGAGCTTTGTATCTTTGTTTATTTCCCGGCTCTTGTTGATTCTACATAACCGTTTCAATCTACTATGTTGCTCGCTTGTTCAGGTTTTACCAAAAACCAAGTATTATAGCAAGCATTCATCACCTCCTGAATTGCTGCTCTCCATTCGCTACTATCAGGTCTTGATAGTGCTTCTTGAACTGTTGTAGGATCCAGTTCTGATTCTGCAGCTTGATACAGCAAATAATCCGGGAACTTTTTGGGTTTTCTAGCTCTAAGTGGATACCGAAGTTCCACTTCTTGAGGTTGATCATTGACAGATAAGTCAGACTCACAGTCTAAAAACTCTATGTCCTCTTGAGTTTCATCATTGACAGTCGACTCAGGTTCAGAGACTGTGTACTCCACACATGTCTTTATAAGTATACGATTGTTCCACCTCTTTAGGCTGATCATCCATAGTTATATCAGGCTCAAGATTTTGAGGAACACAAACTTCTTCAGGAATATAAGTTCGTTCCACCTCTGGAATCAATATTTCATGTTCAGTCTGTTTCTCCATTCTCATTCTCCATTGACGGCCCGCGCTCCATTGATGACGCAGCGGTAGTGAGGCTGCCTTACGTTCTTTGGGTCCCGGGTTCGAATCCCGGTAAGAGCAAATGTTTGTGTTGAGCATGGACATTAATTTGTTTTCGAGTCATGGATGTTTATATGTATGATAAATAAGTATTTACAAACAAAAAGTATCTATATTATCAACTATCTGGTGTCCACGATACAAGCCTTGTTGCTCAGTCTGGCACTAGATGGCGCTGTGCGTAATGTCCAGCGATATTTATTTATTTACATACTCGTTTATCTGTCTCTGTTTCTTGGGCTTCTATAAACACAACATCCCTAGCAAAGTCGATGCGTTTTTGTATCAACTAGTCGATAGCCTTTGGAATCTTCACAGTACCCAACTAGAGTTAACTTCATGCTTTTTGTTCTCTTTTGGTTAGGTATGTGCATATATACCTTGCTCCCAAAAACTCTAACAAAACTGAAATCAACTTTCTTGCCTGACCACGCTTCCTCAGGAGTTTTTCCTTTGACGGCAATGATCGGCATTGTCGAGTTCTGCTCTCTTTGCGCACTCCCGTTACCAACCGACATTTATTTGTAAGTCCTGGGCATGTCCTGGGCATGTCCTGGTCCATAACCTGTTAGTGGGGCAACTGACGTCCCACTAAGATGCAGAGCGCGTAGCCAGTACGACTTTGTTGGAAATATACGGTATTTGAATAAAATAAAAGTTTAGATAACCACTCCAGTTAGTTTTTATTCAAGCTGGCACATTTGACAGACATGAGAAAAAACAAAACACAAGTAGAAAAATAAACTTACAAAGAACAAAAAGATCATTATTAAAAAAACAAAATCAAAAATTTAGAAAATACCCACGAACGGTTAAAAAGTAACTGAAAAAGGTTAAATAATTTTAAAAAAATCCAACTAAATAAAAAACCCACGAATATCCGTCGGGGGCTGCCATGAAATGAACTGAACTAGTTTTGCAGTTTTATAGTAACTTGAATAATTAGATATTTTTTGCGCTATACTTATACCCTTAATGAGTAGGCCGTGCCCCTACAGAAGGGAGAACTGAACCTTTAGAAGTTGATGATGATACTTAATTTAATTTACGGTGAAATTTAAAATAGTGATGGCAGCCTCCGACCCCGACGGATATTCGTGTGTTTTTATAAAGTTGGACTTTTTTAAATTATTTTATGCTTTTTCAATTACTTTTTAACCGTCGTGGGTATTTTCACATTTTGCTTTTTATTTTAAACTTTTTAGAGAGCATCAATATTGGACTAATAGTTTTGGAGAAAAATGGCAACATGGATTTGCACAAACCAATATCCTCTCATCTCAAACGCATATACCGTCTCCGTTCCGTCGTCGTGGGTAAAAATACTGGTATTCAGCTGCATCCGATTAGATTGGAAGCCCACCCCAAGTTGGGACAAGCTTTTATGAAAGCTTTTCGTTTTCATTTACTAAAAGGTTAATTTCTTCTTTTCAGTGCATTTTTATAAAAGCTTATTTTTAAAAAGGTTTTTTATTTAATATTTTTTTAGTTTTGTCGTAATCATTGAATTCGTGCTATTTACCGTTGAGGAGTTCTTTCGTGAGAAGACAAGCCTGGCTGTAGGATCAGGTCATGATAGATATCATGTTTATCTATAAAATATGAACGCGTCTTCAAATTTTCGCTGTTACGCCATAAATATATCTTTATATTTATCTTCGTATTCCTACTATTTACCGTTAAGGAGTTCCCTCGTGAGAAGACAATCCTGGCTGTAGGATTAGGTCATGATTGAAATCATGTTTATGTATCAAATATGAAGGCGTATACAAATCTTCGTATTCGTGCTATTTACCGTTGAAGAGTTCCCTCGTGAGAAGACAACTGGTGAGTTATCACCGTAACACCTATCTAAGAACATGCACCAATGAAACCTTAACCCATAACTGAAAACTGCATCAAAATCGGACTAGTAGTTTTGGAGAAAATTGGCAACTTATATTTGCACAAAAAATGTTTGCTGCAGCGCCCCTTGGTGAGTTGTTGTTAGGAGGACTGTACCTTCAGTCTCCCAATATATATTGTAGTCTTTGCAGTCTCCATAGCAACAGTTTTTCGTTATTCTTCTTGTCATTCTACTATAAAATAAAACATTCGTTCCAACCATTGATTTAAATAGTAAAGATACGGTCGTCCGAACGTTCGCCGAAAGGCGGCTCTACACGTTGGCGAAGATATTGGCGAATGTATTGGCCAATACGTATTGGCCATCGTGTAGAACGGGGGTTGGTGATCTATTGGTAGGTATTAAGACTGTTGGTCCACGCATTGGCGCAAGATCCGTGTGGTGTCGGTTTTTCGACGCAGATCAAAGGGTTATGGCGTGATTGTGGCACAGTGTTGGGCGCACCGTCCACACGTTGGCGATGCGTTCAGTTTGCAACGAGCGGCCACACTGAGCAGACGTATGAAGTATTTGTTAATAGCAATATAAGTACGATAATGGCAACTATGAGCAATGAAGAAACTTTTCGCTTCATAGAACTTTATCAAGCTGAAAACTGTTTATGAAACCCAAAAAATAAAAATCATAAAAATAAAAACGTCGTTACCTACAATTGTACTAATTTATTAAGTAGGTAGTAATGTACCTATGTCTGTATGCTGAAACCTTTGAAACATGGCAACCACAGAAATATATGAAAATAACAGCAAGAAGTGTATGTACCTCGCGTGCCAAATTTTGTGCAAATTTTAGCTTATTTGTCTCAAATTTTGGGGGCGAAACTCAGACGGCGAACAAGTTCTGTTAAATTTTTTTTTAGGTATTATCGGCATTTCAATATATTTCTGTGATCGCAACGGATTTTCTTGCGGCTTTTAAGATACAATATTATGTCCAACGAGCGAAGCCGGGGCATATTTTTTTTTTAGCGTGGTGGGATCATCAAATGTGTCCTAACCCCGGGCAGGGCGGGAGGGACTGTCAGACTCGTACTGACTAAAATCCACGGCCTTCAATAGCCCTTTATGTTTGCAGCCGTCAAAACCTCAATATCCATTTTGTCGTCCGCACATTGGCCCGAACCGAAGCAAACTGATCGACCTCCCAACGTGTGGACGCGATCACAATCTCTTGGCAAATATCTTTGCCACAACGTTCGCCAATATCTTCGCCAACGTGTAGAGCCGCCATAACGCGGTCGCCATACAGAAACACTAACGCCATCTATTAGAACTACTATGAACTACGATGTCAATCGGCGTGGTCTGCCCCTAGACGTAACCTTGTAAGAGCGGGTATTTTTAACCGACTTGAAAAAAAGGAGGAGGTTCTCAATTCGTCGGGATATTTTCCCCGATTACTCACTCGAAGACGGCTGGACCGATTTGATTTTATACTGAGATTTTATACTTCAAAGTTGACAATCAGTAGGAAATCTGCAAATTAAATACGTATTTTCACTGTACTTATAGATTTTTACCAGTAAGTACATAAAATCACATTTTAATTTGCTTGTAATAAACAATAAAAATTATTTTATACATATAAAATTAATTTTATGATATGAATTATTAAATCTTTTCATTTCATCGGCTAAAACGCGCGCCGCTGCAAAGTTATGTATAACTTTTACGCGGCTTCGCGTCGTCTTTGCCAGACGTTGAGACAAATAGGAAAGAAAATTGTTTTAAATAATGTTAGAAGTTGATATAATTTTTTTTTTTAACTTACCGGTGATAAGAAATGTTATCATTTATTTTATTGTGCTTTTTGTCGTAGTTCACGCATCCCTTCACGACACAACTTGGCATTTTTGCTTGTAAAATTTACGACCGCTCCCGAAGACAGCCGAACGCGTTCTAGTTTAGTTCGCTATAGGGAAGACCATTTTGGGACCACGTTCGAGGCGTCATTGTAACATGCGGTCCACCCAGTCCTTACGCAGTAATATATATGTCAATGGTTCCAACAGTATTTATTTTACTTTAATATGGTAGCAGAGCGAAAATAAAGCTATAAATACGTTGATCACGATGGCGTCGGGCTCAAGTACTAAAATTGAGACTTTAAATAAAGAAAATTTCGACACATGGCGAATTCATAAGCAAGGGCCGTACTCATCAAAAATAAATTATGGAGTGTTGTTGAGAAGCCGCTGGATCTTAAGGAAACTGATAAAGAGAATAAAGAGAAGGATCTTTTGGCTCAATCTGAGTTAGTACTTCTGATTTCACCTTCCGAAATAAAGCAAATAAAAAACTGCAAAACAGCTCATGAGATTTGGACTAAGCTTGATTTCATATATGCCAGCAAGGGACCGGCAAGAAAGGCTTCACTTTTAAAGCAGTTAATATTGTCCAAAATGGAACATGGCAATATTAGAGAGCATTTAAATAAGTTCATGGACGTGGTAGACAAATTGCAGGATATGGACATCCATATTCATGAGGATTTGCTCGCTGTTATGATGCTATACAGCTTACCAGCTGACTATGAAAATTTTCGTGTAGCTATAGAATCCAGAGACACGTTACCGAAACCTGAGGAACTTAAGGTAAAAATTTTAGAAGAATCAGAAGCCAGACAAATTAATAACGGTTCCAACAACAATAAAGATGAAAATGAAGAAGAGTCGAATTTCGTAAAAACATGCAAATTTTGCAAAAAGAAAGGACATGTTATCAATGAATGCAGAAAGCTGGAGAATAAGAAGAAGAAAGAAACGAACGAAGAAGTTCCTAAAACTTCCCACGCTATTTGTATGTATTCCAAAAATAAGAGTTCAGATTATGAAAATAATACATGGATTCTTGATAGCGGTTGTACATCGCACATGTCTTATAACAGAAACTATTTCGAAAATCTCGAGAAATCTAACTTCAAACTGCTAAAACTAGCTTCCCAAGATGCGACAGCTGAAATTGCTGGTAAAGGCCAAGTCACTATTATGCTAGATGTCAATGTTGGAGGCAAAAGTAAAATTCAAGAGGTGATTTTGACAAATACTCTCTATGTGCCAACCATATCCTCGAATTTACTATCCATTGGAAAAGCCACAGAATCTGGATGGACTGTCTTATTTACAGATAAAAAGGGCACAATTACACATCCTGAAGAAGGTATTATCCTCGATGCGCCAAAAGGCAAAGATGGACTGTACTACTTAAATCCTGCATCGTGTAAATACCACAAAAAAGATAAATGTGGCAGAAGACACGAAAATTCATAAATGGCATAAATGTTTAGGTCATATGAATGAAGGTGATATGAAGTTGGCATTGAAGAATGAGACACTTATCGGTTTAGATTTCAAGCCAGATGAGAAACTTGGAGATTGTGAAATATGCATTCAATCAAAGATTAAAATACTGCCTAGTAAACCAAATGACACACCACGCACGACAAAACGACTCGAGATAGTGCACAGCGACGTCTGTGGTCCAATGACTCAAAGCCTCGGTGGAGAGAAATACTTCATAACCTTCATCGATGACTTTACTAGATACAGCAGAGTCTATTGTATAAAACAAAAAAGTGATGTATTGGACAAATTCAAACTTTACAAGGCAGAAATGGAAAATTTCACAGGTGATAAAATTATCAATCTCCAGTCCGACAGTGGTTTGGAATACTGTAATCAAAATTTTGACAACTACTTGAAAGAGCATGGTATTACAAGACGATTAACAGCACCATATACACCACACCAGAATGGTGTTGCAGAACGCAAAAACCGTACCCTACTTGAAAAGGCTAGAAGCATGATGATCGAATCTAAAGCACCTCAAAGCCTTTGGGGAGAAGCTAGAACTGCAAACTACCTTTCCAATCGGAGTGTCAACAAAACTATATCTGCACATTTTGGTACTGTTACTACACCTTATGAGAATTGGGTACAAAGAAAGCCTCGCATCTTCCATCTGCGTCAGTTTGGAATAAAAGCCTTTATACTACTGAAAGATGGCAAAGAACGTGATAAATTCAAATCGAAAGCAATACCTGGGATGTTTGCAGGCTATTCAGATACTTCCAAAGCTTATAGAATTTGGGTACCTTCAAAACATAAAATTATGATTGCCAAAGACGTTCGATTCACTGACTAACTCTTCTATACCGAAACACAAAATTCAATCTCGGAAATTATGAAATCAAAGGATAATTATAAACACTACGCCGAAATAAACTTCTTTGACGATGATGTTGAAAGTGAGTATGAGTCAGTGCAAGAAAATGATGAACAAGAAAATCAGTACAAGGTAATGATGATGAACAAACACCTATCTCAGATACAGATGATGACACTGTTATCGAAATAAATCCAACTGATGAAGTTACCAATAATAAAGTCACAACCAATGAAGCTTCTCCTGCACAACGAGTACTTCGTGATCGCAGCCTTCTCAGAAAACCACAAAGGATTGATGAATTTGTTCTCGCTGCTACTGAAGAGTTTAACAGCTATAGAGAACCTTCAACCAATCGCGAAGCTCTAGAAAGCACAGACAAAGAGAAGTGGTTAGGAGCGATGCTGAGCGAGATACATTCCCTTAATGAGAACCAAACATGGGATCTTGTTCCTTTACCAAAGAACAGAAAAGCACTGCCTTGCAAGTGGGTATTTAAAGTTGAGACCAATCCAGACGGTAGTGTCGAACGACATAAAGCAGGATTGGTAGTAAAGGGATTCTCACAAAAACCAGGGGTAGACTATGACAAGACATTCAGCCCTGTAGTGCGTCTTACTACCGTTTGTGCCCTATTAGCAGTAGCTGTAAAAGAGAAATTATCTCTCTGTCAGTTTGATGTGTCAACAGCATTTCTTAACGGTAACGTAGAAGAAGAAATCTACATGAAACAACCCGATGGTTATAGCGATGGAACAAACAGAGTGTGCCACCTGAAGAGGAGCTTATATGGCCTCAAGCAGGCTCCAAGATGTTGGAACAGCAGCATACATGAATTTCTTGTGAGCTCCAACTTTACACAGAGTTCTTCTGATCCATGCCTATATATTCGAGAGAATGGAAAATCTAAGGTGTTGATTGCACTTTACGGGTTAGTTGCATCAACTACAGAGGATGATGGAAAGAAATTCATAAAGGAACTACAAAATCGCTTCAAAATTGTAACAAAATCAGCTTCATATTTTCTTGATTTGGAAATCGAAAGATCTGTTAATGGGAACATAAAATTAAGTCAAAAAGCTTATACAAAGAAAGTACTAGAAAAGTACAAGATGTCAGAGTGCAAACCAGTCAAGACACCAATTACAAAAGAGACAGCTAAAATAGAGAATATTTCAAATGAAAAAGAAAGTAGTTTAATCTTCCCTTTATAGACAAGCTGTGGGTTCCTTAGCCTACCTCATGGTCGCGACCAGGCCAGACATCAATTTCGCCGTGAGCTGCGCTTCAAGAAATCTTGATAATCCATCAAAAGCAGACATTCTAGCAGTAAAAAGAATACTACGTTACCTAAAAGGTACAATGAATAAAAGCCTAGTATTCGGTTCGTTAAATAATGTCAATAACAAATTAATCTGCTACAGCGATGCGGATTTTTCAGCAGCGCACTCAACGTCCGGCATACTTTGTTTGTATGTTATGGACCAATCAGCTGGCGGAGTAATAAACAGAAGACGATAGCTTTATCGTCGACAGAGGTGGAGCTAATAGCAGCTTCGGAGACAGCACGGGAAATGATATGGCTACAACAGTTGTTGGAGGAAATAACGAAAACTGAAAAGCCGCCACTTCTTTACATTGACAATGAGTCAACAATAAAGCTAGCGTACAATCCGCCGTACGAGCAACATAGTTGGACGAAGCACATACAACGAAGGTATCTCTATGTCAGAGAGTGTGTGGCAGCTGGCATGCCTGAGGTCAAGCAAGTTACAACTGAGGACCAACTGGCTGATTGTTTCACAAAGCCCGTATATGCACCCAGGCTGGAAAAGCTAACTAAAGCTCTTGGCCTCAGTTCCTAAAAGAGGAGTGGATGTTAGGAGGACTGTACCTTCAGTCTCCATAGCAACAGTTTTTCGTTATTCTTCTTGTCATTCTACTATAAAATAAAACATTCGTTCCAACAGTATTTATTTTACTTACTACACCTATCTAAGAACATGCACAAATCAAACCCGAACCCATAACTGAAAACTGCATCAAAATCGGACAAGTCGTTTTGGAGAAAAATGGCAACATGTATTTGCACGAACACACAAACAAACAAACATCCTCTCACCCCAAACACATACACCGTCTCCGTTCCGTCGTGGGTAATGAAGTCGGTAAAGGTAAAGTAAATATTATTTTCTAACAGCGCGGCCCTAGTGGGGACGCTGCTTTACAAACGAATTGAATGTTACTTTGGCGATTAAGTATACAGAAGCATTTACAAAACGTAATTTTCCCTTTCCCAATGTTCTCTCGGTTGTCTTCGTGGCATAATTAAGTACGATACAGGTTGTTAAAACGATGAAACGACCCATCACACAGCCGCCATCTACATATTTCTACACCAAACCAGGCACAGTGTTAGAAAGATCTTTCGGCGTTTGATTTAGGTACGTAACTATCACGAGAAACGCTTTTCTATCGTCAATCATTGAAGTTGGTTAACATTGTGAAATTGTGCGTGGAAATTGTATTGCGAAACGTAATGGTGGCTTTTAATTTAGTCCTGATTATAGGCACGCATACATCATAATGTCTTTGGGCACGCACCAAAAGATCATGTTCCAAGGTAAGTGCCAATGACTATAAATGTCACTTGTCACTATTTTGACAGCTAGAGTTCCGAGTTCGGTTGCTTTACTATTTTGTATTTTGTGCATTCATAAACGAAAAATGACAAAAGGAAAATGAGAAACGCAGATGCACTAACTAGTTCGCTCATGCATCCCATTTTGTAGGTCAAAGGTAGATTTATTATTTCTTGAACCTCAAAATAATAAAAACTCGTAATAACATTTTAATAACATCACAAAACAGTAAATATTCGTCGGCATACGAATATTTACTATTTTGTGATTCTAGCGGCTACCATATCCGACGAATACTGTATTTGTCTTTGTCACATGAGTTCATACTAATGCTTCATTAGTACTTTGGAATGAAACGCGAAGACCTTCGAATGTTGTTGACATCTACATGCATGACACAAAGACAGTGATGCCAGATCTGCTGATTTAGCAGTAGATCTACCTGATTTAAAAAAAATCTACTGATCTACTGCCTTGATTGGAAATCTACCTGCTTTTTTTCAAATCAGATCTTAGCATCTAGTTTTTAGTGATTTTATCTTCTTTACAGGGGCGGCAGGATTGAATGACACATTTAATGTTATATTACTTTATTCTTCACATTGATCACCGAGGCCATGGTCTTTTTACACAGATTCTTAATACTGATTAAAACACACAGATGGCGCTTCATGAATCCTGCGTTCATGAAAGTCGCGTTCAATAACATTCTAATGTTATATTCTAACACTCCCCCTCAATTACAAAATCTTTGAGAAAATATATTGTAATTGCTCTATGAAACAATTTACAAAATAAATTTTAAATTTTACATACAGTAAAAAAGTTACTCCCCCCTATGTTACAATTATTATAAATTTACTTTTACTGTTTCCAAATCAATTTATTTTTATTATTCTGAACTCAAAATTTTACTATTTACTAACTTATCTAATTACTTTACTTATGTACTAACCTATCTCCCCCTCAACATTGACCCTGAATGAACACTAATATACAGTTCAATGTTGTTCCAATGACTTATTATCTAACTCAATAACTACTCTTACATTTATAGCTTCAATTAACAGTATTCTATAGTATTTTTCAGTTACAAAAGAAATATTAATAAAGTTTTATGTTGTTTCACACTAATAGTTTTATTTACCTGACATAGCTATAATACTAAGTACATGTTACATTAAATAAAATTAGACACATACAATTCTACTAGAGAAATGGTTCATAATTACTGATACAATGTTTAGCAGAACATACCTAGTTCTACATTGTTTTTTATATGTATCAAGACTTACATAACATTGAGTTTTTTACAAAAATACACATGTTTGATATTACCTAATGCCTTTGTTAGTGCATCTGCCACATTGTAATTTGTTGGTACATAACAGAGTTTAATGACATTGTTTCTAATTGCATCTTTTATGTAATGATATTTTATGTCAATGTGTTTGGTGCGTTTGCTATTTTCATTACACTGTATCATATTAATTGCGCTCTGATTATCTACATTTAGGTATGTCTCGATATTGCATTTGTTAAAATCTGCTGATATGCCTTTTATATAAATTATGTCACTCACGGCTTGTGCCCCTGCCACATATTCAGCCTCAGCTGTTGAAAGTGCTACTGTTGTCTGTTTCTTCGTGTACCATGAGACTAGGTTGTTACAATAGAATATAACACACCCACTTGTGCTTTTTCGATCTCTTCTGTCACCAGCCCAATCTGCATCTGAGTATGCTGTTATTTGACATGTCTCTGACTTCGTGTACACTAGTCCTTTGTTAATAGTGCCTTTTAGATAGCGCAGGATCCTCTTACCAGCTTTCCATAGTTCCATAGTGGGTTTGTCTACAAATCTACTCAAAAATGTTACAGCAAATGTTATGTCCGGTCTACTGGTCAGTGAAATGTATAAAAGTGATCCGATTAATTCTCTAAATGGTACCTGAATTACTTCTTGGGTACTATTTTCTTCTGTGTTAAAATTCATCTCCATTGGTGTATCTATCGGTCTACAGTCTTGCATATTGAATTTGTTTAAGATTTTCTTGATGAGGTCTGTTTGCTTTATTTCCAATCTATCATCTTTGTGTGTAATTTGCATTCCTAGGTATTCTTTGACTTCACCTAACAATTTTGTCTGAAATTCTTTCTTTAACATAGAAATTATCGTTTTATCATTTCCAACTGTTAAAATATCATCCACAAATAATAGTAACCATGTTTTATCTTTCATATATAAACAAACATCATGTTTTGATTGTTGAAATCCTTGTTTGATCATGAAATCATGGAATTTGTTATTCCAACATTTTGGTGACTCTCTAAGACCATAAAGTGCTTTCTTCAGTTTTAGGACTTTTCCTCTAGGAATCTCGATACCTTGTGGGCATTTTATGTAAACATCAACATCTAAATCTCCATTTAAGAATGCTGTTGGCACATCCATTTGATGTACTTTCAATTCTTCTTGAACTGCATGGCTTAGTAATAATCTTACGGTAGACATTCTAGCTACTGGTGAATAGCAATTATAGGTACTTTCCTCTTGAAAACCCTTTGCAACAAGTCTTGCTTTCTTTATATTGTTTTGTTTTGTTGTAAAAATCCATCTAGTATCAATTGCTTTCTTATTTTCTGGTAAGTCACTTATTTCCCATGTTCCCAATTTTTCATGTGCATGTATTTCTTTCATTATTGGTTCTTTCCATTCATTTTCTCTTTCTATGGCTTGATTATAATTTTGTGGATCTCCTGTGTACAAGCAATATGCTGAATAAATCTCATAGTCATCAAATCTCCTTGGCATGTTTACCTGACGTCCAGTCCTTGTTGTTATAGCCGGTTCTTGAATACTCGTAGTATTTTGTTCTTCTCTCGATATATTTTCACTCTCTCTCTGTCTTTGTTTATTCTCATCTTTATACTCTTCTTCATATTCATCATAATAGGTACCACCCATTTCATGCTCTGGTTTCTGTAATATTTCTCTGTAAACAACATCATTCTCATCAAATCTTACATCTCTTGAGTTTATTATCTCATTTTTTACTGGATCCCATAGTTTATATCCTGTTGCTGTGTATCCAACCATTCTTGTTTCAATTGCTCTTTTCTCAAATTTATCTCCATGTGGTAATGTAACTGCCCATGCCTTTGATCCAAATATTCTCATCTTATTTAATTTTATGTCACCATACATGATTTCAGCAGGTATTTGATAGTCGATTGCTGAAGAAGGACATCTGTTCAGCTGGTATGCTGCACAAGTAACAGCTTCTCCCCATAGGCTTTTTGGTAAGTTAGATTCTATTAACAATGTACGCGCTCGGTTCTTTAGAGTCCTGTTCATTCGTTCTGCGACTCCATTGGACTGAGGAGAGTATGGCTGAGTATATTGCATATTTATACCTTTGTTGTTACAGAATGTTGCTATCTTTTGGTTCTTGAATTCTCCTCCATTATCAGTTCTAATATTTTTGATTTTTATTTCATAGGTTGTCTCCATTCGTTGAATGTAATTTATCAAATTATTGGTAGCTTCACTTTTGTTTTTTAGTAAATAAACAACACATAAGTGTGAGAAATCGTCTACTATCACCTGAAAATATCGTTCTCCTCTGATAGACCCATTTTGTGTTGGTCCAGATATGTCAGTGTGTATGAGCTCTCCTATTTGTCTTGATCTCGGTCTGTCTACTGAAGGAAATGGTAATCTTGTAGCTTTGCCTTGCATACACGCTCCACATTTTGTTTGATTTGGTGTGGGAAGGTTCATTTGTCTGATTCCTCTGTGATTTAGGTGTCCCAATCGTCTGTGCCATAGATTTTCGGTAGATATGTTACACTGTTCATATAACGGGCTAATCTGTAATTTTAGGGTAAAAAGTTTAGCATTACCGATCCCTATCAATTTTGTCATTGTCTTTTTATTAATTATCTCTACATATTTCTCACCAAACTTTACTTCACAGTTTGTGTCTATGATTTTCTTTACTGAAAGCAGATTACATTGCAGGTTTTCTACAATCACAGCATTCACATTGACATAATATCCCTCATTACTTTTCATACTTAAAATACCTCTCTTTGTAGCTGTTATAAATTGACCATTAGCTAAATAAATTTTCATTTCTTTGGATAATAACTGTATATCAGTCATTTTTGACATAAATTCAGACCTAACCAAATGCTCAGTGCAGCCAGAATCTATAATCCACACTATATCAACAATACTGTCATGAGTAGTACAACTAAAATTAAACAAATTAGTACCTGAATACAAATTAAAGTTTGTTTCATCGTCAACTGTCACTGCTGCTCCTTCCGAATGGTTATTCCTGTTTTCTTGCTGCCTTGCACCTTGGCCTTGGTTATTATAGTTCCCTCTGTTATCATAGTTCCCTCTTTTGCTGTTTCCTCGGTCATTGTAGTTTCCTCTGTTGTCATGGTTCGCTCTATTGCTGTTGTTTCCACGATCACTGTAGTTTCCTCTGTTGCTGTTATTTCCTCGGTTTGTTTTGTTCCCTCTGTTACTGTAGTTGTTTTCTTTACCCTTCCTCTTGAAGCAATTTTCATATAAATGACCAGACTGTCCACAATAATTGCACTTTCTTGCCCTGCACTCTTTCTTGAGATGACCAACTTTACCACACTCAAAACATTTTGTACCTTTCTGTTGATTATTATTCTTCTTTGCTAAAAATGCTGATGATGATGGAGTTTCCTTTCCTATACGCTCCTCTTCCACAAGTAATCTTGCTGTCAAATTCTTCATATTCTGTTCACTTTCAGGTACTGATTCCCATGCCGAGATGAAGTGTCTGTATTTATCTGGTAGGCTCATGACAATCTTTGTGACTACCATCTTCTCAGAAAGATCCTCTCTATTGTTTCTTAACTGATTGACAAGTTCCTCAACTTTGGATATGAAGGCTGCCATTGGTTCCTCGAACTCCATGCTGTAAAACTTCTGTTGAATAAGGTGTACTCCAACTTTAGATTTTGCTTCATAAATTGTGTTCAATTTTTCCCACATTTGACAAGCAGATGTACATGACAATAAATATGAAAGTATCTTCTCTTCTATCCTTGTAACTATTATTTCTTGCGCTTTTCTGTCTATTTCTTTGTCTTCGGTGGACGACGGCTCTTTGAGTATCGCGTCGTACCAACCTTTGGACCTTAGTACAATCATGATTTGGAACCTCCATAGTGCCCAATTGTTGTCGTTTAAAACTAACGCGCCGTCTTTTCTTTCCATCTTCTATAGTTTAATATCTTCTGTAGATTTTTCCATATATCTATGGTTATTCCCGTCTGTAATGACCCGGAAGCGGTCGACTTCTTCTGTTCTGGCTGGAGCACTTGCTCGATGCCGGTAATCTTACTAGGTACCTACGCGCGGAGCTTTCTTCTGTCGTCTGTTGGTGTCTTACTTCTACAGTGTGATTTGCATGTCTGGGCCCATAACCTTTTAGTGATTTTATCTTCTTTACAGGGGCGGCAGGATTGAATGACATTTTTAATGTTATATTACTTTATTCTTCACATTGATCACCGAGGCCATGGTCTTTTTACACAGATTCTTAATACTGATTAAAACACACAGATGGCGCTTCATGAATCCTGCGTTCATGAAAGTCGCGTTCAATAACATTCTAATGTTATATTCTAACACTAGTTATTGACGACGTGTCGTGTCATCTGGCTTATAGGCCTAAATAACACGACATTTGTTCAATAACCGTAGTAAGTATCAAAAACTATTGGATACGTATTCTTTGCTTTATCAATTTTATAAAAATTGACGAAGGTAAAACGTGTCAAAGATCATGAGTTTTGCTTGTGATGTCACATTTGAGTAAAATATGTCACACGAGTTTTCGACGCACTGTGTGTACCTATCGTCTTCATTTTTGTCGTGAAAAAAGAAAAAATACATGTCTAATATTTTTTGGAAATCTATCTGACGACGGGCTAGTTATTTTTTTTTGTCATGACAGTGTACCCTATTCAAGCTCAAGTCCTTTTTACCTCATGTGTGTATGACTTTTTTAATCTACTGATTTTTCCTTTGATCTACTGCTAAAACTTTAATTTTTCTACTGATTTCTTCAGATTCCATCTGGCAACACTGCACAAAGAGTAGACTACAATTTGCATGACAGACCAGTGATGCCAGATCTACTGATTTAGCAGTAGATCTACCTGATTTTAAAAAAATCTACTGATCTACTGCCTTGATTGGAAATCTACCTGCTTTTTTTCAAATCAGATCGTATCATCTAGTTATTGTCGTCATGTCGTGTCATCTGGCCTATAGGCCTCTAAGCCTATAGGCCAGGTGTTATTTATAACATGATTTTGTTCAACAAGTTTTGTGAATTTGCGGATTTTTTTATCTGTAGTGTGTGCAAGACCGACCAATCACTGACGGTACTTTAAATTACCTTTCGTACTACCTACTTACTGAGTCTTCCAATCTTGTCACAAGGCATAAAAACCCAGTCACAAGTTATAAAAACTGTGAAGTACTGTAGTTGCCCATTCCATAGCTTAGACCTCTATGGAGAAGAACGGGCAAGAAACTCCATGGAGACTCTTTTATATCAAAAGAATTTTTTAAACCTTATTTACATCATTCATGTTTTGATGGTACATTAAGAACGATGTAGCAAGATATGCTCGTTAAAAGTGTCGTAAAAACATAATTAAAATAATAAAGTAAAATAGCCCATGGCAATTAAGAGAGAAGCATTGACTCAGATTAAGTAAGTACAGTTGGTAAATATTTACATGAATATGTGTATTTATATGTTCTAATGTATTATATCATACTTATAATAACAAGCTCAAGTCCATTTTACCTCATGTGGGTATGACTTTTTTAAATCTACTGATTTTTCCTTCGATCTACTGCTAAAACTTTAATTTTTCTACTGATTTCTTCAGATTCCATCTGGCAACACTGTGACAGACAGACAAATTGAATTGACATTTGTTTCAATTTGTTTGTTTTGTTTTTGTAACAAATAAAAAGCAAGTTGTAATATTATTATTTGAACTAATTGTTGTGCGTTTTACAAAGAAGTATTTAAAACAAAGGCATGTAATATTTATTTATGCATTTAAGGCTATGAATTTCTTCCAATCCTATTCTAACACGTTTTAAATTATTCACCTACTTTCACACTTGTTCTGCATGAAGAATGTTCTAAGTATGTAGAAGTATTCAAAGTAGTTCCTTTATGTGTTACTTCCATTTCAGGGCCAGCTGTTATGTGGAGGTAAAGGACAAAGAGTTGATGGACATCTAGGTTACAAGTTTCGCTATCATGAAGAAAGTTGTACTATTCAAGGGCGAGTCGGAAGATTACGTAAATGCTTTCCTCGACAACAACTACAGGGTCGTGTTCGTGGAGCCGCTGCAGTTTGAGTTCACCAACAAAGCAGAGCTTTCTGAGAAGCTATTACAAGACTACACTGGTATTATACTTACCAGCCCCAGAGCAATCGAAGCTGTCTCCGAGTGTTGGGACCCCACCAGATTCGTAATATGGAACACAAGGAAAGTTTACACAGTGGGTGATGCGAGCTGCCATAAAATCAAACTGCTCTTAGGATTAGAAGCACTTGGCATGTCGTCAGGAAATGCTGAAAATCTTGCAAAGATTATAGTTAATGAAAACCCTTCAGACTCCAAGTTTTTATTTCCATGTGGTAGTTTAAGATCAGAGACTCTTCCGACTATTCTACAATCCTCTCTTATCACAGTAGACCCTCTGACAGTGTATGAAACTAAAGAAAATGAAAACTTGAAGGTAGATCTGATGGAGCTCAATGAGTCGGACAGTCCATGCTGCATGGTATTCTTCAGTCCCTCCGGGTGTGAGTACATACACCGGCAGCTACAGACTTTTAGCAACAGTCTCTCAGAACTGCCACACTTTGCCATCGGCAACTCCACAGCATATAAGATTGAGAATCTTGGCGTTGAGGTAGCTGGGGTGGCGGCCAGACCTAAGGCTGACAGTCTGGTGGAGTCAGTACAGAACTATTTCTCAAGTACACAGAGTAGCTGATACCTATGAGTGCTGGGACCTGGGGTGCAGTGACTGCTCTTAAACTTAAAGTAATTAGGTATAAAATGTTTACCAGTGGTGTCGGATGTACAAAATATTTGTTGTGATTATTATATCAAGTGCAATAAATGAATGAATACAGTTGTTTATTTATAAAAGTAATTTAATTTTTGCTTTGTTAATTATACTATTGAAACCTTGAATAACATGAGAGGTTTAGATAGTTCTCACAATGCACTCCATGTATATTGTGTGATGAAGTGAGTGGCCTTGCCTGCAGCCTGGGTGCTCACACGTCGTGCTCGTCGGGCGGGCAGGGCGGGCGCGCCGCGTCCCACAGCCGCATCACGGCCACGTACGTGAGCACCGCGCTGGCTATCACCATGCCTGCGTTTAGCACGGCTAGTGGCTGGAATACAAATTCATTCATTTCCTTATTAATTTTTAGTATTCTAGTAGGTACCTAATATATTATGTATACTAGCTGTTGCACTCGACTTCGTCCGTTCGAAGCACCCTTGTCACCTAGGCCTAAATACCAAAAACCAAATAAAAAAGGTAATGTTAAACGTGTGCGATTGAGACGTAGTTTCATTGTAGTTTGGTGTAAATGTGTACGTGTGAGCGTGTATGCACATAGCGAGACGTAGTTTTGCGCTGGCCTCACTTTATTGTTTGGTGTAAATGTGTGCGTGTGAGCGTGTATGCACATAGCGAGACGTAGTTTTGCGATGTCCGTTTCGACCGCGCGGCCACGGCGTTATTTAAAAAAAAAAACTATGCCAAGATTTTGTAAAAGTTTGTAAAAGTTGATTCCCAAAACCATAAATTTGTCAAAGTTATGGTAAAAAAGTTATAAGGGTTTGAACGTGGCCGCGCCATCGAAACGCGGAGAACCGCGCGGCCACGGAGATCTTTAAAACTAAGCGTTGTAGCAGTGCTGCCAACCCGTCTGAGCAAAAACGCGCTGTTAGCTCTTTAAAAAAGCGCTAGAAAGCGCTAAATGGTCGCTGTCAAAAAAGCGCTGTATTCGGCGCCCAAATTCAAACAAAACGCCCAATAATTTGATACTAGGGATGTTTAAACGTATTTCGTCGGGATGATTCGGTACTTATTTAAGAGAAATTAAATATTTTGAAGTAATTCATAAGTAATTCAAATTAATTATTGCAATTTTTTATTGAATCAAAATAGGTTTGACAGACTACGATACCAACTGAAACATAATTATCGGCATTATGGTGAAGCAAGTTCAATAAAATTAAGTGATTCGTTCCATGTTAAGCACATCACAGAATAAATAATAGTAGATGTGCATATCATAATATAATTTCAAAAAGCGCTAGATTTAGCGCTAGGCGCTAGAACGCGCTATTGAACAAAAAAATCGCTAGATCTGGCGCTGAAAGCGCTAAGTTGGCAGCACTGCGTTGTAGAGACCTGAAATTTAGGTAAATAACAGATTGAATTTGTAAAAAATTTGTAAAAATATACAAAAAATTCCTAGGTTTATATCTTAGGAACTGTAAGACTTAAAACCCCATGGCCGCGCCATCGAAACGTTGAATAACACGTTATCGCCGATATCTCGCTGAAAAAGCATCGTAGAGGTCTGAAGTTTTTTGTAAAACACAGATTTGAATTTGTCAAAACTGGTAAAAATACTTCAAAAAGTCCTAGGGTTATATTTTAGGAGCTGTAATACTACAAACCCATGGCCGCGCCATCGAAACGGTGAAAAATACGTTATCGCCGATAACTCGCTGAAAAAGCATCGCAGAGGTCTGAAGTTTTTTGTAAAACACAGATTTGAATTTGTCAAAACTTGTAAAAATACACAAAAAAATCCTAGGTTTATATTTCAGGAGCTGAAGTACGATATTGCTTAGAAATAAGTCGTGACTATTTATCGAAGAAAGTAAGTATTAGCTTGATTTTTTTTGTAAACAAAACCTAATTAAGTAGAACTAACGATAGTAGGCAAAAAAGTATTTTTTTTTTATAATATTAGCCCTGTAATAACGTTTTCAATGTTTCGATAGGGTGACCATGACTTATTGTTCACAGAAAACTTTCCACTTATTGTATTAGAAATTATTTCTCAAGGATCCTAAATTAAATAAAAATGAAGAGTCGTATGTTTATTTCCTATAAACATAATTATGTTTTTGTAAAATATTGATTGACATCGAGTAACATCTACCAATCCGCACTGGGCCAGCGTGGTGGATTATACGCCCATTCCCTCTCAGAGGCCTGTGTCCCAGCATTGGGAACATTAATAAGCTGATGATGATGATGATGATCTTATCGTTACATTTTAGTTTATTTTTTTTATTATAAAAAATACTTACCGATTATTCAGTTAGGTGCTTTTATTTTATTTTTATTTTTTACGGCTTCCTTTATCGATACTGAACTCACCCCTAAGCTATGGCACGCGACTACTTTAACACCCTGTTTGTATTATTACAGAAATGTGTCATTGCATAGTATTTCCAGAATGATTTGTTATGACGATGGTAAAACCGAAATGCACGCAAGTTCCGAACAACCTATGACAATACATAATCTAACATAATTATGGTCTATACTATACATAGATGATTCATCATCATCATCATCTGCTTAGCCTTTTCCCAACTATGTTGGGGTCAGCTTCCAGTCTAACCGGATGCAGCTGAATACCTGTATTTTACATGGAGCGACTGCCTATCTGACCTCCACAACCCAGTTAGTACTGGGTAATACGATATCCCTTGGTAAGACTGGTTGTCAGACTTTTTGGTTCACTGACTACCTGTAACGACTGTCAAAGATCTACAAATGACAGCCGGGACCAATGGCTTAACATGCTTTCCGAGGCACGAAGGAAACTCGGTATGTAATGGGTGGTCACCCATCCACAGACCAACCTAGGCAAGCACGACTTAACCTAAAGATTGACCTGAGCGGCTGTTATTATTTAGCCACGGGCTCCTCACATAGATGATTAAGATATTTAAAAAAAAACAGTAATTTTAAACACACCATACTTCACAGTCGTATTAAAAAAATATAATATAAAAAAAATTCTTACTGTTATGGAGCAGTGGACTGTAATGAATGATAGAGGCACGTATCAGTTAATTAGTTTTATTATAATATTATACGATATTACAAGGCAAGCTCTACCTGACAACTAAGGAAACCGTCACAAATCGAACATAAATCAAAATCTAAAAATATAACAAAATTATAAAAAAGGTTCTATCCACAGCCAGTCGCCAACATACCGGACCCCCAGTGGGTCACTAAGAGCTGGTGGCGAGTGGCTGAGACTCGGGTGCCAGCAAAACCAGCTTACGGACCGGTCGGCGCAGCGTGCCACCTTTCGTTAGAACATCCGCTACGCGAACCAGCCCGTCAGGGCCTGGGAAGGTTTTTACTATTCTCCCCAGGGGCCATAGACCGCGAGGGAGAGCAGGATCAGCGATGAGCACCACATCACCCTCACCTAACTTCGTGGCATCACCGGGAAGTCCTCTTGGTCGAAGTGTAGGCAGGTATTCTCGCAACCAGCGTGCCCAGAAATGATCGGCTAGACGTAGCACCCTTCGCCAGTCGCATCTCCGAACTAAATCTGCGTCTGTGAGTGTATATGTCCACGGTGCCACTGATGAGGTTCCCAGAATAAAGTGGAATGGTGTTAAGGCTTCAAGAGAGTCGGGTGAAGATGAGATGTACGTAAGCGGTCTGGAGTTCACAATGGATTCCGCTTCGAGCAAAAGCGTTGTCAGCACATCTTCCTTTATGGTCTTCTCGTTAAGGCAGGATCTTAAGGCTGTTTTGACCGTGCGCACGAGTCTCTCCCACGATCCGCCCATGAATGGTGATGCAGGGGGTATAAAACGCCATTCAATCTTTTGATTAGCTGCGAAATCTTCAACTGATTGGTTGAACAAAGAGCGCAGCTCTCGGGAGGCGCCAACAAAGTTTGTACCGTTATCCGAAATTATAGTGGATGGAGATCCTCGTCGGGCAATAAAACGCCTTAAGCTCATGATAGCGGCGTCAGATGAAAGTGAAGTCACCACTTCTAGGTGTATTGCCCTCGTAACTAAGCAGGTATATAAGGCAACGTAACGCTTTTCTCGGCGTCGCAATACTGTTACGGTTATGGGACCGAAGTAATCAAGGCCCACGTGAGTGAAAGGTCTTTTATGATGATCGAGTCGCTCCGCTGGTAAGTCGCCCATCTGAGAAATCCTTACTTGGCCCTTCCATCTCCTACACTTCAAACAAGCGTTCGCTACACTGCGTATTGCAGTTCTGGCTTTCAATATCCAATATCTCTGTCTCAGTTCATTCAGCACAAGTTCGTTGAAACAATGTGAAGATTGGATGTGCTGGTGTAGTATCAAAAGTCGTACGATATGATGGCGGCTGTCCAAAATAATAGGTGATTTTATATTTTCAGTCACTCCTGGGGCAGACCCAATACGAGTATTTAGTCGGAGAAGTTCATCATCGTCGAGCACAGGTACGAGCTTTGCTATGCGACTATTCTTTTTTAAGGGTTGTGTGGCTCGTAGGGCTCTTATCTCCTCTGGAAAGCTGTCTGCCTGGGCACGTTGGAGCAGCATCTTCTCGGCTTGAATGATGTGTGATGCACGAAGTTGAGAGGGGGATGTGGCGCCATCTGTGTACAATTCAGAATTTTGAGTTATAGGCCGAGGCAGTTTATTACGAAAAAGTCGTGCAAATTGCAGAACGCGGGCAGTGGTGCGTAATAATCGCAACCACGAACTAAAACGCGTCGCGTTCGGTACGGGAGGGTCAAGCAGTGGGACGTCAATGAGAAGCCCCACAAGCCCTCCTGAATGGAGTTCGAAGTCTGGTGAGGTCTCGTCAACGTCTGCAACCTGCTCCGTAGGCCAAGTAGATGAAAGTTCTGAAAGGAATGGTGGGCCGGTAAACCACCTGTGACCTATCGTTAGGTTTAATTTTTTTGGCTTTGTGGCATCATCAGCAACGTTGAGAGAGGTGGGAATCCATCTCCAATCACAAGGATTGGAGGTCTCCAAAATCTCGCCCAGCCTATGGGCTACGAAAGGTTTGAAATTTCGAGCGTCGCTCCGAATCCACTTTAGAACAGTAGTTGAGTCCGTCCAAAAAGTGGATGCAGAGGGTCTTAAACGATGCGCTTTTAAAATCGTTTGCGCGAACCTCGTCGCGATTAGTGCCGCTTGTAGTTCCAAGCGAGGGATAGAGAGCGGTTTCAGTGGCGCGACGCGTGCTTTGCTACCTATAAGTGCTGTTGATACCCTACCATCGCCAAAGCTAAAACGCCAGTAAGCGACACAGGCGTAAGCCTGTTCACCACCGTCAGCCACTACGTGAAGCTGAATATCGATAGGGTTCGACTTGCTCATATACCACCGCGGAATTCGGATGCTGGCAGTACCTTTAAGCTGATGAAACCACTCTTCACACTCGTTTGTGTATTTATCGGGTATCGGTGTATCCCACTCAATGCCTTCTCGCCATAGCTTTTGGATGAGAATGCGGCCCCATATAATTACTGGCATCAGCAATCCAAGCGGGTCGTACACTTTCATTACTTTAGATAATAAGCTCCTTTTTGTGAGTTTATCAGGAGATAATGGCGGTGTGGCAACAAAGCTCAGTACGTCTTCGGACGGATTCCATTTTACACCCAGGACGCCGACGTCGTTATTAGGTGGTAAATAAAGGTCGCAGCTGGCGTCACTTCTGAGCTCCTTGGGGACGTGAGATAGCGCTTTTGGGTTATTTGAAGTCCATGCTCGCATTTCGAAGCCACATGCTTTATGCACAGCGGTTATATTTGCGGCCATTATCGCGGCATCGGTCTCATTGTCGAGACTGCCAAGGTAGTCATCCATGTAGTGGTCTTCGAGTATAGCCTTGCTGGCGGCGGGGTATTTGACCTCAAAATTCCTTGCGTTTTTGTTTTTTATATGGAGCGCCATGAAAGGACTGGATACAGCACCGAATATCATAGATGCCATGCGGTACTCTATGACGTCACCTTTGTCGTTACGCCAAAGGAAACGTTGGGCATCTCTGTCTTTTTTCGCAATCTTAATTTGTGGGAACATTTCCTTTATGTCTGCATTTAGAGCTACAGCGCCCTCTCTGAAACGAAAGAGGATATCCAAAAGAGAGCATAGTAGGTCGGGTCCCTGTAAGAGCATAGTATTTAGGCTCACGGTTTTCGTCACCGCAGCCGCATCATGCACCACTCTGAGCTTCTTTTTCTGTGGATGCACCACGCCAAACGTAGGTAAGTACCAACGGATAGTGCCATCCATGTTTACGCATGAAGAATTTGGAGACCGTTTATAATACGTCTCTGGATCACACGATTCAGCGTAGCCTTTTACGACAATGTCGTTGATGAATCTTTTATAGGCTGCAGCAAAGACCGAGTCTTTTGACATCAGTCGCTCAAGAGCTTTCAAGCGAGAAAGTGCCTGTGGATAACTGTCAGGTATGTTTTTCGGTAAATTTTCTCGCCAGGGCAAGCCAACTTCGTATCGACCGTCTAAAAGCTGACGAGCTGAGCTTTCAATGATATCTAATGCTCGCTGATGGTCACTGTTGGGGCGCGGCACTTTTTTAGTGATACCTAAGGAATCGATGTCATATTGACTTTTAATGAGAGCTTCAAGATTGTCATTAACGTGATTAATGAATTCAATTGGTTTGGACGAAACGGATAACGTGCCGTGAAGTACCCAGCCTAACCATGTTTTAGAAGCGACAGGTTCATTCTTTTTTCCGGATCGTACTTCACGGCTCAATGATAAGTGCCAGTCGGGTGCGCCGATAAGTACCGTAGGAGTTACATTTGAATACGACAATTCTGTGGTCAAATCTGACAGGTGACTGTAGTCAGCAATATTAATGTTGTTAGGGTATTGAACGCGCAGACCTAATGGCTTGATAGCTCTTGCATTCTCCACCAAGTAACGATCGGATAGATTGCGACCACGGATGTAAAATTTGACGTAACTTACGTCAACAACCTTACTCATACCACCAACACCATCGATGCGAAGACGCTCCTGTCGTGTGGGAGTGGCGCCGATGCGCGCAGCTACGTCACCGTCAATCAGGGTCGCCGTACTGCCTTCGTCGAGAAGCGCCACAGTTTCATACTCGCCCTCGGGGCCCTCGAGCATGACTGGAAGCGTTTTCAGCAGGCCACGCGAACGTGCGCACAAGTGCGATGACCCTGTCGTGTTTACGGAGGTATCATAAGTATTCGCTATATTAATAGAGGGTTCTATCTCGTTAGAGGTGGTTGCTATATTGGGAGGTACTTCAGCTAAATTACACAGAGCATTTGACGTCGAGGCACCAATAACGTCGGCAATCGGCTTGCCATGAAGAAGTGCGTTGTGACGCCTTGTGCAACCTGTAACTCCGCAACACTTAGATCGACAATTGTTCCACGTGTGTGGATTCGACTTAAGACAGCGATAGCAAACTTTGTTCTCTCTAACCCAACGCCATCTATCGTCTATTGAGAGAGAAAGGAAGGTTTTACACGTTCTTATGTTGTGTGTACCCTGTTTACAATATGAGCATTCCGGAGATTTGCCACTAGAGACCGTGGCTTGTATTGTCTCCTTTTTCAAGTTAAACTTTGTTGTAATTGTGGAATTTTGCGGGTTGAAAGTACTGTTTACAAAATTGAACTTCAATTGTTTATCCGCCTCTATTAACAAGAACCGTGAGAGCAACTCTAATTTTGCCACGGTCGTTATTTCGGGTTCACATATCGCGGCAAAATCGGTAAAACGAGCTATTGTATGTTCACTTAATTTAAGTAAAATACAACGAAACAACTCAGGCGAGTATAAATAATCGTGTTGGTTCAGTAGCTTTATCGTAGTTACGAAATTACGCAATTTATTTGCCAATGCATTTAAATCTTCTGGTGAACTTAACTTAGAACCGCTGCGTAGCTCGGCCACCTCGCGGGCCACCAGGATCTCTGGGCGGGCGTAAGTCTGTTCCAGAGCTTTTATCACGTCATCGGGGTCGTGAGACGTCCACAGCAATGACGCCACGGATTGGTAGGCCGGTCCACGAATCGCAGTATTTAATCGCGTTAGGTTCTCTGCTGGGGAAAAATTAATTTTAGTTCTCTCGTAACTAGACTTGAACGCCATCCATTGTCCAACTTCGCCCGAGAAAGTTAGAAGTTCGGGCTTCTTTGGACGGTCAGATAGAGAGTTAATAGTTTGAGCAAGTTTCGCTATGGGGTCAGTTGGAGTGGGGTCTACTTGTTTTCGTTGCTCTAACGTTAGATAGCGATTCGCGACGGGTGCGGGTGTAGATTGTACAACATGGTTGACATTTGGAGCAAAGAACGGAACCGTGTTGGTGTGGACAGGCGACTGTAGAAGGGGTCCTCGGATATTGTCCAAGGTGACAGCCGGTGCCTCGCCAGGTATGTTCTTGGTAGCTGCCATGGTCATGGTTGCATGTTGCTCGGCGACCCACGTCGCTGTGCGTTTTTCCGAGTTACAGCTGGAAAAACATGAACTACGGGATTTAGTAGACTTATCTCTAGCCTCCAAAGCTGCAAGTTTTGCTTGCAACTGTGTCTGTTCAGCTTCGGTTTCAAGGCGAGCTATTTCACGCTCACGTTCTGCGTCTAGACGAGCGAGTTCACGCTCGCGTTCCGCTAGCTTGCGCTCGCGGTCCGCAAGCTTGCGCTCTCGTTCTACCCTGCGCTGCATAGCCTCTGCTTCAACTGCTAACTTTTGAGCACGGATGGTAGTAGACGATCTTGAAGAGCGCGATTCGCTAAACGATTGCTTGCTATAAACGCTATGATTACCGTGAGACATTGTTTGAGCATTGCCTTCATGTTGTAGGCTAGTGCTAGGACTGTCGACCGGGTCCTTGTCGGTGCAAGACCGAGATGTGCTAGGAGCCGTAGGGCCCAAGGTCTGTGTGACCGTGCTAGTAGGCAATGCCGAAACACTCTCAGTAGCGATGTTTGCAGCCGCTCGAACGCTGCGCGGTGATCGCTCCAGGCGGTCGTGCTCCGTTCGTGCGACTCCAGTAGCTGTTGCAGTTGTCAGGTCCGTGACTGCCTTACTCATACTGCGTGTCTCTACCATGGTTGATAATGTATAGGATGAAAATAGTTGAAATAAAAATAAAATGTATGAAAAAAAAATGAAGTATGAAATTTCAAGAATAAAATAGGTAATGGGTTCTAACTTACGGTGAGAATGGACCAAAAATGTTATGGAGCAGTGGACTGTAATGAATGATAGAGGCACGTATGAGTTAATTAGTTTTATTATAATATTATACGATATTACAAGGCAAGCTCTACCTGACAACTGAGGAAACCGTCACAAATCGAACATAAATCAAAATCTAAAAATATAACAAAATTATAAAAAAGGTTCTATCCACAGCCAGTCGCCAACACAAAAGAGAGCATAGTAGGTCGGGTCCCTGTAAGAGCATAGTATTTAGGCTCACGTTTTTCGTCACCGCAGCCGCATCATGCACCACTCTGAGCTTCTTTTTCTGTGGATGCACCACGCCAAACGTAGGTAAGTACCAACGGATAGTGCCATCCATGTTTACGCATGAAGAATTTGGAGACCGTTTATAATACATTTTATATGAGCAAGTCGAACCCTATCGATATTCAGCTTCACGTAGTGGCTGACGGTGGTGAACAGGCTTACGCCTGTGTCGCTTACTGGCGTTTTAGCTTTGGCGATGGTAGGGTATCAACAGCACTTATAGGTAGCAAAGCACGCGTCGCGCCACTGAAACCGCTCTCTATCCCTCGCTTGGAACTACAAGCGGCACTAATCGCGACGAGGTTCGCGCAAACGATTTTAAAAGCGCATCGTTTAAGACCCTCTGCATCCACTTTTTGGACGGACTCAACTACTGTTCTAAAGTGGATTCGGAGCGACCATTTTATTTTTATTTCAACTATTTTCATCCTATTCATTATCAACCATGGTAGAGACACGCAGTATGAGTAAGGCAGTCACGGACCTGACAACTGCAACAGCTACTGGAGTCGCACGAACGGAGCACGACCGCCTGGAGCGATCACCGCGCAGCGTTCGAGCGGCTGCAAACATCGCTACTGAGAGTGTTTCGGCATTGCCTACTAGCACGGTCACACAGACCTTGGGCCCTACGGCTCCTAGCACATCTCGGTCTTGCACCGACAAGGACCCGGTCGACAGTCCTAGCACTAGCCTACAACATGAAGGCAATGCTCAAACAATGTCTCACGGTAATCATAGCGTTTATAGCAAGCAATCGTTTAGCGAATCGCGCTCTTCAAGATCGTCTACTACCATCCGTGCTCAAAAGTTAGCAGTTGAAGCAGAGGCTATGCAGCGCAGGGTAGAACGAGAGCGCAAGCTTGCGGACCGCGAGCGCAAGCTAGCGGAACGCGAGCGTGAACTCGCTCGTCTAGACGCAGAACGTGAGCGTGAAATAGCTCGCCTTGAAACCGAAGCTGAACAGACACAGTTGCAAGCAAAACTTGCAGCTTTGGAGGCTAGAGATAAGTCTACTAAATCCCGTAGTTCATGTTTTTCCAGCTGTAACTCGGAAAAACGCACAGCGACGTGGGTCGCCGAGCAACATGCAACCATGACCATGGCAGCTACCAAGAACATACCTGGCGAGGCACCGGCTGTCACCTTGGACAATATCCGAGGACCCCTTCTACAGTCGCCTGTCCACACCAACACGGTTCCGTTCTTTGCTCCAAATGTCAACCATGTTGTACAATCTACACCCGCACCCGTCGCGAATCGCTATCTAACGTTAGAGCAACGAAAACAAGTAGACCCCACTCCAACTGACCCCATAGCGAAACTTGCTCAAGCTATTAACTCTCTATCTGACCGTCCAAAGCAGCCCGAACTTCTAACTTTTTCGGGCGAAGTTGGACAATGGATGGCGTTCAAGTCTAGTTACGAGAGAACTAAAATTAATTTTTCCCCAGCAGAGAACCTAACGCGATTAAATACTGCGATTCGTGGACCGGCCTACCAATCCGTGGCGTCATTGCTGTGGACGTCTCACGACCCCGATGACGTGATAAAAGCTCTGGAACAGACTTACGCCCGCCCAGAGATCCTGGTGGCCCGCGAGGTGGCCGAGCTACGCAGCGGTTCTAAGTTAAGTTCAACAGAAGATTTAAATGCATTGGCAAATAAATTGCGTAATTTCGTAACTACGATAAAGCTACTGAACCAACACGATTATTTATACTCGCCTGAGTTGTTTCGTTGTATTTTACTTAAATTAAGTGAACATACAATAGCTCGTTTTACCGATTTTGCCGCGATATGTGAACCCGAAATAACGACCGTGGCAAAATTAGAGTTGCTCTCACGGTTCTTGTTAACAGAGGCGGATAAACAATTGAAGTTCAATTTTGTAAACAGTACTTTCAACCCGCTAAATTCCACAATTACAACAAAGTTTAACTTGAAAAAGGAGACAATACATGCCACGGTCTCTAGTGGCAAATCTCCGGAATGCTCATATTGTAAACAGGGTACACACAACATAAGAACGTGTAAAACCTTCCTTTCTCTCTCAATAGACGATAGATGGCGTTGGGTTAGAGAGAACAAAGTTTGCTATCGCTGTCTTAAGTCGAATCCACACACGTGGAACAATTGTCGATCTAAGTGTTGCGGAGTTACAGGTTGCACAAGGCGTCACAACGCACTTCTTCATGGCAAGCCGATTGCCGACGTTATTGGTGCCTCGACGTCAAATGCTCTGTGTAATTTAGCTGAAGTACCTCCCAATATAGCAACCACCTCTAACGAGATAGAACCCTCTATTAATATAGCGAATACTTATGATACCTCCATAAACACGACAGGGTCATCGCACTTGTGCGCACGTTCGCGTGGCCTGCTGAAAACGCTTCCAGTCATGCTCGAGGGCCCCGAGGGCGAGTATGAAACTGTGGCGCTTCTCGACGAAGGCAGTACGGCGACCCTGATTGACGGTGACGTAGCTGCGCGCATCGGCGCCACTCCCACACGACAGGAGCGTCTTCGCATCGATGGTGTTGGTGGTATGAGTAAGGTTGTTGACGTAAGTTACGTCAAATTTTACATCCGTGGTCGCAATCTATCCGATCGTTACTTGGTGGAGAATGCAAGAGCTATCAAGCCATTAGGTCTGCGCGTTCAATACCCTAACAACATTAATATTGCTGACTACAGTCACCTGTCAGATTTGACCACAGAATTGTCGTATTCAAATGTAACTCCTACGGTACTTATCGGCGCACCCGACTGGCACTTATCATTGAGCCGTGAAGTGCGATCCGGAAAAAAGAATGAACCTGTCGCTTCTAAAACATGGTTAGGCTGGGTACTTCACGGCACGTTATCCGTTTCGTCCAAACCAATTGAATTCATTAATCACGTTAATGACAATCTTGAAGCTCTCATTAAAAGTCAATATGACATCGATTCCTTAGGTATCACTAAAAAAGTGCCGCGCCCCAACAGTGACCATCAGCGAGCATTAGATATCATTGAAAGCTCAGCTCGTCAGCTTTTAGACGGTCGATACGAAGTTGGCTTGCCCTGGCGAGAAAATTTACCGAAAAACATACCTGACAGTTATCCACAGGCACTTTCTCGCTTGAAAGCTCTTGAGCGACTGATGTCAAAAGACTCGATCTTTGCTGCAGCCTATAAAAGATTCATCAACGACATTGTCGTAAAAGGCAACGCTGAATCGTGTGATCCAGAGACGTATTATAAACGGTCTCCAAATTCTTCATGCGTAAACATGGATGGCACTATCCGTTGGTACTTACCTACGTTTGGCGTGGTGCATCCACAGAAAAAGAAGCTCAGAGTGGTGCATGATGCGGCTGCGGTGACGAAAAACGTGAGCCTAAATACTATGCTCTTACAGGGACCCGACCTACTATGCTCTCTTTTGGATATCCTCTTTCGTTTCAGAGAGGGCGCTGTAGCTCTAAATGCAGACATAAAGGAAATGTTCCCACAAATTAAGATTGCGAAAAAAGACAGAGATGCCCAACGTTTCCTTTGGCGTAACGACAAAGGTGACGTCATAGAGTACCGCATGGCATCTATGATATTCGGTGCTGTATCCAGTCCTTTCATGGCGCTCCATATAAAAAACAAAAACGCAAGGAATTTTGAGGTCCAATACCTCGCCGCCAGCAAGGCTATACTCGAAGACCACTACATGGATGACTACCTTGGCAGTCTCGACAATGAGACCGATGCCGCGATAATGGCCGCAAATATAACCGCTGTGCATAAAGCATGTGGCTTCGAAATGCGAGCATGGACTTCAAATAACCCAAAAGCACTATCTCACGTCCCCAAGGAGCTCAGAAGTGACGCCAGCTGCGACCTTTATTTACCACCTAATAACGACGTCGGCGTCCTGGGTGTAAAATGGAATCCGTCCGAAGACGTACTGAGCTTTGTTGCCACACCGCCATTATCTCCTGATAAACTCACAAAAAGGAGCTTATTATCTAAAGTAATGAAAGTGTACGACCCGCTTGGATTGCTGATGCCAGTAATTATATGGGGCCGCATTCTCATCCAAAAGCTATGGCGAGAAGGCATTGAGTGGGATACACCGATACCCGATAAATACACAAACGAGTGTGAAGAGTGGTTTCATCAGCTTAAAGGTACTGCCAGCATCCGAATTCCGCGGTGGTATATGAGCAAGTCGAACCCTATCGATATTCAGCTTCACGTAGTGGCTGACGGTGGTGAACAGGCTTACGCCTGTGTCGCTTACTGGCGTTTTAGCTTTGGCGATGGTAGGGTATCAACAGCACTTATAGGTAGCAAAGCACGCGTCGCGCCACTGAAACCGCTCTCTATCCCTCGCTTGGAACTACAAGCGGCACTAATCGCGACGAGGTTCGCGCAAACGATTTTAAAAGCGCATCGTTTAAGACCCTCTGCATCCACTTTTTGGACGGACTCAACTACTGTTCTAAAGTGGATTCGGAGCGACGCTCGAAATTTCAAACCTTTCGTAGCCCATAGGCTGGGCGAGATTTTGGAGACCTCCAATCCTTGTGATTGGAGATGGATTCCCACCTCTCTCAACGTTGCTGATGATGCCACAAAGCCAAAAAAATTAAACCTAACGATAGGTCACAGGTGGTTTACCGGCCCACCATTCCTTTCAGAACTTTCATCTACTTGGCCTACGGAGCAGGTTGCAGACGTTGACGAGACCTCACCAGACTTCGAACTCCATTCAGGAGGGCTTGTGGGGCTTCTCATTGACGTCCCACTGCTTGACCCTCCCGTACCGAACGCGACGCGTTTTAGTTCGTGGTTGCGATTATTACGCACCACTGCCCGCGTTCTGCAATTTGCACGACTTTTTCGTAATAAACTGCCTCGGCCTATAACTCAAAATTCTGAATTGTACACAGATGGCGCCACATCCCCCTCTCAACTTCGTGCATCACACATCATTCAAGCCGAGAAGATGCTGCTCCAATGTGCCCAGGCAGACAGCTTTCCAGAGGAGATAAGAGCCCTACGAGCCACACAACCCTTAAAAAAGAATAGTCGCATAGCAAAGCTCGTACCTGTGCTCGACGATGATGAACTTCTCCGACTAAATACTCGTATTGGGTCTGCCCCAGGAGTGACTGAAAATATAAAATCACCTATTATTTTGGACAGCCGCCATCATATCGTACGACTTTTGATACTACACCAGCACATCCAATCTTCACATTGTTTCAACGAACTTGTGCTGAATGAACTGAGACAGAGATATTGGATATTGAAAGCCAGAACTGCAATACGCAGTGTAGCAAACGCTTGTTTGAAGTGTAGGAGATGGAAGGGCCAAGTAAGGATTCCTCAGATGGGCGACTTACCAGCGGAGCGACTCGATCATCATAAAAGACCTTTCACTCACGTGGGCCTTGATTACTTCGGTCCCATAACCGTAACAGTATTGCGACGCCGAGAAAAGCGTTACGTTGCCTTATATACCTGCTTAGTTACGAGGGCAATACACCTAGAAGTGGTGACTTCACTTTCATCTGACGCCGCTATCATGAGCTTAAGGCGTTTTATTGCCCGACGAGGATCTCCATCCACTATAATTTCGGATAACGGTACAAACTTTGTTGGCGCCTCCCGAGAGCTGCGCTCTTTGTTCAACCAATCAGTTGAAGATTTCGCAGCTAATCAAAAGATTGAATGGCGTTTTATACCCCCTGCATCACCATTCATGGGCGGATCGTGGGAGAGACTCGTGCGCACGGTCAAAACAGCCTTAAGATCCTGCCTTAACGAGAAGACCATAAAGGAAGATGTGCTGACAACGCTTTTGCTCGAAGCGGAATCCATTGTGAACTCCAGACCGCTTACGTACATCTCATCTTCACCCGACTCTCTTGAAGCCTTAACACCATTCCACTTTATTCTGGGAACCTCATCAGTGGCACCGTGGACATATACACTCACAGACGCAGATTTAGTTCGGAGATGCGACTGGCGAAGGGTGCTACGTCTAGCCGATCATTTCTGGGCACGCTGGTTGCGAGAATACCTGCCTACACTTCGACCAAGAGGACTTCCCGGTGATGCCACGAAGTTAGGTGAGGGTGATGTGGTGCTCATCGCTGATCCTGCTCTCCCTCGCGGTCTATGGCCCCTGGGGAGAATAGTAAAAACCTTCCCAGGCCCTGACGGGCTGGTTCGCGTAGCGGATGTTCTAACGAAAGGTGGCACGCTGCGCCGACCGGTCCGTAAGCTGGTTTTGCTGGCACCCGAGTCTCAGCCACTCGCCACCAGCTCTTAGTGACCCACTGGGGGTCCGGTATGTTGGCGACTGGCTGTGGATAGAACCTTTTTTATAATTTTGGTTCACCAGAAGATTTAAATGCATTGGCAAATAAATTGCGTAATTTCGTAACTACGATTAAGCTACTGAACCAACACGATTATTTATACTCGCTTGAGTTGTTTCGTTGTATTTTACTTAAATTAAGTGAACATACAATAGCTCGTTTTACCGATTTTGCCGCGATATGTGAACCCGAAATAACGACCGTGGCAAAATTAGAGTTGCTCTCACGGTTCTTGTTAATAGAGGCGGATAAACAATTGAAGTTCAATTTTGTAAACAGTACTTTCAACCCGCAAAATTCCACAATTACAACAAAGTTTAACTTGAAAAAGGAGACAATACATGCCACGGTCTCTAGTGGCAAATCTCCGGAATGCTCATATTGTAAACAGGGTACACACAACATAAGAACGTGTAAAACCTTCCTTTCTCTCTCAATAGACGATAGATGGCGTTGGGTTAGAGAGAACAAAGTTTGCTATCGCTGTCTTAAGTCGAATCCACACACGTGGAACAATTGTCGATCTAAGTGTTGCGGAGTTACAGGTTGCACAAGGCGTCACAACGCACTTCTTCATGGCAAGCCGATTGCCGACGTTATTGGTGCCTCGACGTCAAATGCTCTGTGTAATTTAGCTGAAGTACCTCCCAATATAGCAACCACCTCTAACGAGATAGAACCCTCTATTAATATAGTGAATACTTATGATACCTCCATAAACACGACAGCGTCATCGCACTTGTGCGCACGTTCGCGTGGCCTGCTGAAAACGCTTCCAGTCATGCTCGAGGGCCCCGAGGGCGAGTATGAAACTGTGGCGCTTCTCGACGAAGGCAGTACGGCGACCCTGATTGACGGTGACGTAGCTGCGCGCATCGGCGCCACTCCCACACGACAGGAGCGTCTTCGCATCGATGGTGTTGGTGGTATGAGTAAGGTTGTTGACGTAAGTTACGTCAAATTTTACATCCGTGGTCGCAATCTATCCGATCGTTACTTGGTGGAGAATGCAAGAGCTATCAAGCCATTAGGTCTGCGCGTTCAATACCCTAACAACATTAATATTGCTGACTACAGTCACCTGTCAGATTTGACCACAGAATTGTCGTATTCAAATGTAACTCCTACGGTACTTATCGGCGCACCCGACTGGCACTTATCATTGAGCCGTGAAGTACGATCCGGAAAAAAGAATGAACCTGTCGCTTCTAAAACATGGTTAGGCTGGGTACTTCACGGCACGTTATCCGTTTCGTCCAAACCAATTGAATTCATTAATCACGTTAATGACAATCTTGAAGCTCTCATTAAAAGTCAATATGACATCGATTCCTTAGGTATCACTAAAAAAGTGCCGCGCCCCAACAGTGACCATCAGCGAGCATTAGATATCATTGAAAGCTCAGCTCGTCAGCTTTTAGACGGTCGATACGAAGTTGGCTTGCCCTGGCGAGAAAATTTACCGAAAAACATACCTGACAGTTATCCACAGGCACTTTCTCGCTTGAAAGCTCTTGAGCGACTGATGTCAAAAGACTCGGTCTTTGCTGCAGCCTATAAAAGATTCATCAACGACATTGTCGTAAAAGGCTACGCTGAATCGTGTGATCCAGAGACGTATTATAAACGGTCTCCAAATTCTTCATGCGTAAACATGGATGGCACTATCCGTTGGTACTTACCTACGTTTGGCGTGGTGCATCCACAGAAAAAGAAGCTCAGAGTGGTGCATGATGCGGCTGCGGTGACGAAAAACGTGAGCCTAAATACTATGCTCTTACAGGGACCCGACCTACTATGCTCTCTTTTGGATATCCTCTTTCGTTTCAGAGAGGGCGCTGTAGCTCTAAATGCAGACATAAAGGAAATGTTCCCACAAATTAAGATTGCGAAAAAAGACAGAGATGCCCAACGTTTCCTTTGGCGTAACGACAAAGGTGACGTCATAGAGTACCGCATGGCATCTATGATATTCGGTGCTGTATCCAGTCCTTTCATGGCGCTTCATATAAAAAACAAAAACGCAAGGAATTTTGAGGTCCAATACCCCGCCGCCAGCAAGGCTATACTCGAAGACCACTACATGGATGACTACCTTGGCAGTCTCGACAATGAGACCGATGCCGCGATAATGGCCGCAAATATAACCGCTGTGCATAAAGCATGTGGCTTCGAAATGCGAGCATGGACTTCAAATAACCCAAAAGCGCTATCTCACGTCCCCAAGGAGCTCAGAAGTGACGCCAGCTGCGACCTTTATTTACCACCTAATAACGACGTCGGCGTCCTGGGTGTAAAATGGAATCCGTCCGAAGACGTACTGAGCTTTGTTGCCACACCGCCATTATCTCCTGATAAACTGACAAAAAGGAGCTTATTATCTAAAGTAATGAAAGTGTACGACCCGCTTGGATTGCTGATGCCAGTAATTATATGGGGCCGCATTCTCATCCAAAAGCTATGGCGAGAAGGCATTGAGTGGGATACACCGATACCCGATAAATACACAAACGAGTGTGAAGAGTGGTTTCATCAGCTTAAAGGTACTGCCAGCATCCGAATTCCGCGGTGGTATATGAGCAAGTCGAACCCTATCGATATTCAGCTTCACGTAGTGGCTGACGGTGGTGAACAGGCTTACGCCTGTGTCGCTTACTGGCGTTTTAGCTTTGGCGATGGTAGGGTATCAACAGCACTTATAGGTAGCAAAGCACGCGTCGCGCCACTGAAACCGCTCTCTATCCCTCGCTTGGAACTACAAGCGGCACTAATCGCGACGAGGTTCGCGCAAACGATTTTAAAAGCGCATCGTTTAAGACCCTCTGCATCCACTTTTTGGACGGACTCAACTACTGTTCTAAAGTGGATTCGGAGCGACGCTCGAAATTTCAAACCTTTCGTAGCCCATAGGCTGGGCAAGATTTTGGAGACCTCCAATCCTTGTGATTGGAGATGGATTCCCACCTCTCTCAACGTTGCTGATGATGCCACAAAGCCAAAAAAATTAAACCTAACGATAGGTCACAGGTGGTTTACCGGCCCACCATTCCTTTCAGAACTTTCATCTACTTGGCCTACGGAGCAGGTTGCAGACGTTGACGAGACCTCACCAGACTTCGAACTCCATTCAGGAGGGCTTGTGGGGCTTCTCATTGACGTCCCACTGCTTGACCCTCCCGTACCGAACGCGACGCGTTTTAGTTCGTGGTTGCGATTATTACGCACCACTGCCCACGTTCTGCAATTTGCACGACTTTTTCGTAATAAACTGCCTCGGCCTATAACTCAAAATTCTGAAAATATAACAAAATTATAAAAAAGGTTCTATCCACAGCCAGTCGCCAACACTTACTGTAAGTAAATAATCTGTGATTTGTGGTTTTGTCAGAAATATGTAAGTTATCAATCTGTGATTTATGTGATTTTTTAAGAAATAAACATGTTTTTGTATCTTATCATTTTAATTTAATTTATAATAATCCTTGAAAAATAATTATAATGTAATAGGTTGAAGTTAAGCAATAAGTCATGGTCACCCTAACCAAACATTCAGAACGTTTTGAAGGTTATAAGCGATACCGTACTACAGCTCCTGAAATATAAACCTAGGATTTTTTTGTGTATTTTTACGAGTTTTGACAAATTCAAATCTAGGTTTTACAAAAAACTTCAGACCTCTGCGATGCTTCTTGAGCGAGATATTGGCGATAACGTATTTTTCACCGTTTCAATGGCGCGGCCATGGGTTTGTAGTCTTACAGCTCCTAAAATATAACCCTAGGACTTTTTGAAGTATTTTTACCAGTTTTGACAAATTCAAATCTGTGTTTTACAAAAAACTTCAGACCTCTACGATGCTTTTTCAGCGAGATATCGGCGATAACGTGTTATTCACCGTTTCGATGGCGCGGCCATGAGGTTTTAGTCTTACAGCTCCTAAAATATAAACCTAGGATTTTTTTGTATATTTTTACAAATTTTTTACAAATTCAATCTGTTATTTACCTAAATGTCAGGTGTCTGCAACGCTTAGTTTTAAAGATCTCCGTGGCCGCGCGGTTCTCCGCGTTTCGATGGCGCGGCCACGTTCAAACCCTTATAACTTTTTAACCATAATTTTGACAAATTTATGGTTTTGGGAATCAACTTTTACAAACTTTTACAAAAACTTGGCATAGTTTTTTTTTAAAAAAACGCCGTGGCCGCGCGGTCGAAACGGACACAGTTTTGCGCTGGCCTCACTTTATTGTTTGGTGTAAATGTGAGCGTGTGAGCGTGTATGCACATAGCGAGACGTAGTTTTGCGCTGGCCTCTATTGTTTGGTGCAAATGTGTGCGTGTGAGCGTGTATCCACATAGCGAGACGTAGTTTTGCGCTGGCCTCACTTTATTGTTCGCAACGCTCAGGCTTGGTTTTTTATTTGCTCTGAGACCTAGGGGTATAAAAAAATAGCCTACGACTTGTTCTCTACTTACACAAAAAATTTCATTAAAATCGGTCAAGCCGTTTCGGAGGACTTCGATAACAATGTGACACGAGATTTTTATATATTAGATAGCTTTGTCCGCGGCTTCGCACGCGTTTAATTCGGGGTAATTTTAATTCAAAAGTGAGGGACTTTCACTGTGCAAAACAATGAGTAGGTACCTAAGTACAATTCAAGATCCAGCAAAATTTTAAAGATAATTATTTTAGGTACATATCCAGACGTTGCTCATGCATTAGTAGGTTTCAAAGCAAAACAGAGGAACTTTGCAGAAGTATTATGTAAAACCATTGAGCTATTACTACTCTACTACGTGTAGAGAAGACAGCGTGCAGCGTGAACAAAATCTGTGCGTAGTGCGGGGGGCGGCTAACCCTGTATATAATATGTCGCAGCCAATTCGTATAACACGCCGTTTTACATAATGGCACATACAAACAACAGCTTGAATGAGCTCTTCGCGTTCGTCAAAGCGGCGTAATAACGTGCCGCCGTTATACAAACGGGCGTATCGTCGATACGCCGCTTTGAAAGTTTTAGTTCCATTTATCGCCGCAAGTGGCGCTACATTATCATAACAAGAAACATGGCCGCTTATCCCGCTTTTCTGTTTTTCTTTTTTCTTTTTTTTTACCTACATGCTGAGAATTATTAAGGGGGCAATTTTTTCCTTACTTTTGCGATAGGACGCACCGTTTTAGAGATATAAGGAAGTTTAGAACTTATCTTTTTCGGATATCTATGAATGTGATGACCCGGATAGAGCTTACAATCTATTTATGGAGACTTTTTCTCTATTTTACGGCTTATGCTTTCCGCTTAAAAGAATAAAAATAAGGTTACACAATAGACCTCAATGGGTGTCGCTCGGAATTAGAGCTTGTAGTAAAAAGAAAAGGGCACTTTTGTGGCGTTACCGTCTGAATAGAAATGAAGCAAATAAAAAAGAACTTAATAGATATACCACCACATACAAGCGAATAATTAAATTAACACAGCGAGCTCAGAATACATATAAAATAAAATCAGCATTAAATAAATCAAAAGCGACATGGCAAATCATAAAACGGGCAAAAACTAATTTACCTAAAAATACAATTGCAAGCATTAAAATGGGGAATTCAAATATAACACATCCACGTGACATAGCCAATGTTTTTAATGATTTTTTCATTGAAAAAATTAAACCTGTCAGTAATGTGGGTACACAAACTACCACAAATATACCCAAACCTAGCCACTCCATGTTTATGGCCCCAAGTAATGATATTGACATAAAAAACATAATAAAATCCCTAAAAAACACCAATAGTGTAGGACACGATGGTATATCCACAAAAGTGATTAAATATGTAGCAGACAGCATTAGTAGCCATTTAAGTCACATTCTTAATTTATGCATAATACGAGGCACATATCCGGCAGATCTTAAGATAGCTGTAGTAAAACCTCTATACAAAAAAATGACAAAGATAACACGGAGTCTTATAGACCTATTGCACTTGTGCCAATATTCTCAAAGATATTTGAAAAATACATATATGAACAAATTCATAAATATTTAGTAAAACATGACATCTTGACTGAAGAACAAAAAGGCTTTAGAAAAGACAAAACTATTAACATGGCCATTTATGATTTCTTGAATAAAGTAATTGCAAATGTTGACCATAAAATACCTGTTTGTTCAATATATTGTGATATGACTCAAGCTTTCGACTACGTCGATCACAATATATTGCTTGATAAATTAGAAGCTTACGGAATAAGAGGAAACGTCCTGATGCTAATCGAATCGTATCTAAAAAACCGAAAGCAATATGTAGAAATTTCACAGGTAGATCAGAAAACTAAATACGAAAGGGTCTATAGGTCACGTGATAGATCAATCTTATATGGTGTGCCACAGGGGAGCGTGCTTGGCCCCCCTCTATTTATACTTTATATAAATGACTTGCCCAAAGTGACGAAACATCACATGACTCTTTTTGCTGATGACAGTACGGTTACCATTGACTGCACAGACAAACAAAATTATGATAATGAAGTAACTAATACGATTAACTCAATAATAAAATGGCTCAACAACAACAATTTGAAAATAAATATTGACAAAACGAAATTAATGGCCTTCAGTCAACGCAAAAATGTAACTATGAATATTCAGTACGACAATAATAAAATAAATCAAGTAAGCACCTCCAAATTTTTAGGCTTAACCATAGACCAACGCCTGGATTGGAAAGCACACACTGTAGAATTGGCAAAGCGACTTAGCAAATCGACATATGCCTTATATAAGCTCGTCCCTGTCATAGGAACGGATGCTGTTGTTACAGCATACCATGGAATGGCGGGTTCAATATTAAGATATGGCGTTATGTTTTGGGGGAATTCAGCTAATAAGGAATTAATATTTAAATGCCAAAAAAAGTGTATAAGAATAAGAATAAGAATAAGAAATTTTATTAGCTCAAACATGTGTGTATTAGAGCAATGTTCGGTTTGAAATCCACAGACACTTGTAAACCATTTTTTATTCAGTATAAAATATTGACACTGCCGTCTCTGTACATATTTGAGGTTGCGGTATTTGTGAAAACCAACCCAAATTTATTCCCCAAGCTATCGGACTCCAATAACCGGAGTCGACGACACGCCAATATGTTATGTGCAAGACAGTCTAAGACAGCTATGATGCATAAAAGTGTTTTCTGCATGGCACCAATTATATATGATCACATACCAGAATCGATCAAAATCTTGAATGTTAATTTGTTTAAAAGACATTTAAAAAACTTTCTCATAGGTAAATCTTATTATAATGTCTCGGAGTTCCTATCAGAAAAAATCTGTGGGATATAAGTGTCTGCGCTGTAGCACTTGTAGATGACTTTATGATCGATTTCTTGGTACTCGTCTTGTTTCCAGTTTATTATTCCTGACATGCACTTTGCTGTAATCTGTAAATTCAAATGTAATTGAACTTGTTTGATAAATTAATTATTTATTTTCTATTTTTACTAAGAACTTATTTAAATTGACATGCTTGTATTGTATCCATTGACATACTTAATATCGTAACCCTGTGACATTTGATGTAATAATTCGATTTGTATTTCTATTTTATTGTAATTTATATGATTTGACATTAATTTATAAAATGGAACTATAATAATATTCTGAAATTAATTGTTATTTAAAATTATATTGATTTGATTATGATTTGCATGCCCATGTGACGGCAGAATATGGAGAACTAACTTCTATGACAACATTTAAGTACCAATTTGTATACCCATATTTGCGAAGAAATAAACGATTTGATTTGATTTGATTTGGCCTTTAATAAAAGTATGTGCACAGTAACAACAGTAGAAGATCTCTGATAACGACCAAGCAGCGAATAGAAAATAAATACTGAAGTCCTTTAAAGGACAGAAATACACCGTTTAGCATGGTGGGTTCGAGGTCAAACACATTTCTATTAAAAAAAACTAGCTGTCTGTAAAGTCGGTTGGCGGCCGATAATTTTACGTGATAACGTCATTTTTTATGATAATAGTGATTTTAACTTAAAAACAAATTTTATCCCCCTTTTCACCCCCTTAAGAATTTAAATTCTAAAACCGTTGCGTTAGCTTCCAACCATAGCACAGTGTGTAATTTTGACTTAGATGTGGCCAGGTTCAGTTTATGTGTTTATTTGATAGCTTTTACTATTTTGGAGGCTTATCAAAGACAATGACAATTTTTTTTTGAGTAGTTTTGGATAGCAATTATCGAGAAAACCCCATAGAAACCATAGAAATGCAATATCTTTTTTCAGGTACATCAGTAACGAATGAATTAAGTATCTTCTCATTAAGAAAATACAAAACTATAATATTGCCAAAAACTAGATTCGAAACGCGGATAATTAAGACGTTATTCAATGTTTTTAGCAAAATCATAAATATTTTTTTGCCGGTTTTTTTTTAAATTACCGCATTTTCTTTTTAATGGAAAATATTTACGACATAATAATACATTTGAATAAAAAATATCAGCTCAAAAGAATAAAGGGGTGATGAGATATAATTTTTTAAAATTTTGTTTAGGGTTGTCACTAACGTTCTTAACCATTTGATTACTTTATTCTGATCATTAATAAAATCGTCATTTGATTGATTTAAATTATACTAGATTATTTTATTGAACATATCACACGCGCAAAAGCCTTAGCATTTTGAACCGATTTCGAAAAAGAAGGATGTTTCAATTCGATAGAATATGTTTTTCTATTTTATTGATATTATATGACCTTTATTATAACCTATAAAGTTATACTTTCCTAAAATGTGAAAGACAAAACTTTAACAACATAAGCTGGGAGTACCTCCACGTGGTGGAGGCGGTAACAACATCAACATCATGTTATCGTCACACAAGTATTTATCGATTGTGATAATGACGACAATGACAAAATATAACTTTTTTTTATTTGTTTTTATTTATCGTTTTTTTTAACCCTATTTCCATAGAATTTTCTAAAATATTTAGAAACGCTTTTTCTCACCACCCCTTTGAGTTACGTATGTAATTTTTTAAGACGTGATAAACAACAGTTATGTACATATTTATAGCAAAGAAAAAAATGCGGTAATGATAGGGGTAAAAAAAAAATCAATAAATAGTGAAATTCAAAAATGTTCATGTATTTCATTAACAATCAAAGCTACAGCTCCTTAATTTTTTATATAGATAAATATTCTGATATTACGTCGTTTGTGGTATTGGAAAAAACGATACCATTAATACTTTTGGAGAAAAAAAAACAATAACTTTTCTTTGAGGTCGTTGGACTTTCACAAAAAAAAATTTTTCTCTGAAAATATAGACAATTTTACTGTGGGAATTTTTACCAATTATTAAGTATCACAAGTTCTTTCGAATTAATACATAAAATATATCTGGCCACATCTAAGTCAAAATTACACACTGTGCATAGGTACGCCTTTTTTTTCTTTTTTTTTCGGATGGGAAATCATCAAATGACTCCTCCCGCTCTGGGCGGAGCAGGAGGGAGTGTCAGGCTTTTACTGACTTAAACCCATCCATGTTCCTTCATTGCCCTTTGTGTTCCGGGGCCACGGTATCTCTTTCGAACAGTCCCGCAGCCCCGTTCCATACGCCTAGATAATAAATTTTGTAATTTTTACTTCGAAAATTAAGAACTTTCCATGCTTACACAACTTTATCCCCTTTTTTAACTCTTTGGGGGTGGAATTATCAAAAACGCTGAGACATGTTTAAATTCATTTTCAATCGTCAGCCTCAACACAAAATTTAAGATCCTAACTTTAAAACAGACAGACTTTCATACAAACTTTCACCCCCTATTTAACTCCGTTAGGGGTGGAATAGGGAATATGCATGAAATACAAAACTCTTTTTCTATTTACTCTTTTTAAAAATGCCTTGTATTGGCGCATAAAACATTGTGGTACAAAGGCCCAGCGCACACCGCTGGAGGCGCAGCGGAGCGCATTTTAGTACAACAATTTAAAATAAACCGTAACTACCTACCTACCTACTAATCTGTGTTCTTCAACATAAACACTCCATATGTAAAAATAAATAAAAATATATTGATGTTTTTTTTTTTAAAAAATCCGCATTAAATGTTTTGGATATTTGGCGACAAAAATCATAAATAAATTAGTACTATAATCACCTGTAAGGATATCCGACTTTAACTCTCCGTTTAAGAGATAATTGGATTTTTCATACTTGCTTCATACAAATTTTTCGTAAAAATATTATAATTCCTTCGTTTTTGAGCAGAATTAAATCGGGATGTCATTTTTGTATATAATAATGACTAATAGAAGCGATATCTGGCAAAAAACCAGGCACTTGCAAATTGAAATCCTTAAGTCTATGAAAGTCGATTTTCAGCCCACCGTGTGGCGTCGGGCTCAAAAACTAAAATTGAGACTATACATAAAGAAAATTTCGACACATGGCGAATTCAAGCAAGGCCCTTAAGGGCCTATACTACCTCAAATGGCTTAGCATGATCCTCCGCTACGCCTAAAATACTGCAGCATTAATTTTGAAATAAATATATGGTAAAGTTGAGGATTAATGTTAGGTCATATGTTTGGCGAAAACACGTTTACATAAAATTTTCCAAATCGAACAATAAACCGCTGGCATTCAAAAAGGACTTCAAATTAGATCATGAAACTTTGCATACTAACTGAACTAACTATAAAGCAGGTCTTATGTTATTTATTTTTTCCAAAAGACGAAAATTTGATTTTATAAAGAATAAAAACCACTCATTTCGCACTATTCGGCCGCAGTGACTGACGTAACAATCGCTTTGTAGTGCAAGCTGATTAGAACGTTATTCTAACAGTTTTACAAACGAAGTTTGAACCACCACAAATAGAGTTGCTAATTTGAGGTAGTATAGGCTCTTAATCATCTATACTAATAATAATTTATTATTTATTATTATATTATAAAGAGGTAACATTTGTTTGTAATGTTTGTAAGTTTGTATGTAAGGGGTAAACTCCGGAAGTAACGAACCAATTTTAAAAATTGTTTCACTGGTAGAAAGCTACATTATTCGTGAGTGCTACAGGCTATATTTTATTCCCGTACTCCCACGGGAACGGGAACTACGCGGGTGAAACCGCGGGATGTCAGCTAGTCAAAAATAAATTAGGGAGTGCTGTTGAGAAGCCGCTATGAAAAAAAGAAAGAGAAGGATCTTTTGGCTCAATCTGAGTTAGTACTTCTGATTTCACCTTCCGAATTAAAGCAAATATAAAACTGAAAAACAGCTCATGAGATTTGGACTAAGCTTCATCATCATCTGCCTAGCCTTTTCCCAACTTTGTTGGGGTCGGCTTCCAGTTTTACCGGATGCAGCTGAGTACCAGTATTTTACATGAAGCGACTGCCTATCTGACCTCCACAACCCAGTTAGTACCGGGCGATACGATACCCCTTGGTAAGACTGGTTGTCAGACTTCTTGGGCCTCTGACTACCTAACGACTGTCAAAGATCTACAAATGACAGCCGGGACCAACGGCTTAACGTGCTTTCCGAGGCACGGAGGAAACTCGGTATGTAATGGGTGGTCACCCATCCACAGACCAACCTAGGCAAGCACGGCTTAACCTAACGATCGATCCGAGCGGCTGTTATTATTTAGCCACGAGCTCCACGAGATCGAGATTTATAATAGACTAAGTTTGATTCCATATATGCCAAGCAAGGGACCGGCAAGAAAGGCTTCACTTTTAAAGCAGTTAATATTGTCCAAAATGGAACATAGCAATATTAGAGAGCATGTAAATAAGTTCATGGACGTGGTAGACAAATTGCAGGATATGGACATCCATATTGATGAGGATTTGCTCGTTGTTATGATGCTTGTAACGAGGCTTTTTAGCTCGTCACATCGATGCATAATATTCTCGTCGTTTACTTGACAAATTAGCTTGGGTGTTGCCTTTTAAAAAAATTCATTGGTTGGTTGACTTGGATTCATGTAGTGGTCACACTGATTTTATACTGTCAAGTTCACTTTGACATTGCTCACTTTTCGACTCGTCAATTTTTTGGGTGATGGCGTAATTACAGCGCTCCTAAGAAATCGTTAAATATAGCTTCCAATGGGCGGCATCTAATCACCATTATGTGGTAGCCGATTGCCCTTGCCCGCATCCTAGTTGGATAACATATATTTTTGATGGTAAGCGAATTTTTCGTAATTTTGTTCGTTTCACATGTTTTGGTTATTTTCATAGCAGACGCTTTAGTTTCCGATATTTAATTGTTTCAGGATTTTTTAACTTGGACATAATATATTTGCTTGGATTGCATCATCTACTGGTGACTGCTTTTGGATATTTTGGAAGAAACGGTGAGTTTAATAGTATTTGTTCGATTGGCGTGGTCCGCCATTTTTTCATCAACGCTGTACTCCAGCTAACGAATTATTAATGTTTGTTCGCAGCCGTACGAGGCGTTTCTTTTCGACTTTTAGTTTTTTTTCTACGATTAGTTTTCTTTATACGATTAGTTTTTCTTCCGACGATCCTTCTTATTTTTTACAACGTAAATATTTGAACGCTCGCCTCTACCAAGATTTATGATGGACGCCGTTGGCATCACAGCGGAGGTCACCAAGATGAGCACGTATTTAGCTCATCGGATTTAAATTATTTGACAAAATTTTAGTATGGTTTGTGGTACCTATTTTATATTTTCCAAGGTGCAATAATGACAGGTCACAAAATAACACCCGTTTATTCTTAGTTTTACACCTTTATTCAGAACCTTATGTTTTAATATTAGAAAGGAATTTTTTTTTTGTGTTTTTCTCCCAACCAGCAAGCCTTCGGGTAATAAAATAGATCTGTAACTTTCATGGTCGATTTTTATTGATACCTTCCCGCTTGAAGATTAAAATCCAACTCTCGCAGGTAAGTCTATCCTAGGCATAGTTTTGTGTGTACTCCTGGCGCCCGAATTTCCATTTTTATTTATTATTTTTATTTGGAGCACACTACACATTTTTTTAACATTTATAATATAATTCATAAAACACCCATTCACACTTCTTTTCTTTTTTTTATCATTACAATTGTCGCTCAGCGAACAGGGACTTGAAGTAGGTTTTGCTGGTAATTATATACTGTCATTATTGCACTATTAATTAATTAACACTTTCACTAATGAGTCTATTGTTTACAGTAATTTGGTCTGTGCATTATTAATTTCATAACTTTGTTTAATGTAACTTTGATAATTTGACTCATGAGTTGTTGTTTAACTTGTTGAATCTTTTGTAAACATTGTTTAGTTTTTACAATTGATAATTTTGTTTATAACCTGTTGTTTATAACATGTTTTTTTCCTTAGCATAACCAACAATTGTATAGCATAGACCGCTCTTTGTTGTTCTCAACAGTGAAGTTATTTCATAACTTAGTTTAACTTTTTAAGTAAATAATTTAATCTTAACATAAGTACATTATAGTACACCTTGTTTATCTAGATTTAAGCTGTTTGTAAGTGATTATTGCACTTTTTCAACGTTAAATAACTTAGTAGTTTTTTATAAAAATATCACATTGACTTTCATACTTAACCTCAAACTTAGAATTTTATTTTCAAAACTTTGATTTATTTTGAAACTTTTTGAAGTTTAGTCTTGCCTTTCGCTACTATTTGGTAGATCGTCCCATGCTTATGCTTTCAGTTGATATTATAGGAATCTTACCTAAAACTTATTCAGGACATAGATACATACTTTCAGTTGTTGATGTTTTTACTAAATATTGCTGGTTTTTCCCAATGATTAATGCTACCACTAGAGTAATTTGTAAACATTTTGAAAAAGAAATATTTCTTAAGTTTGGTTGTCCAAAAATAATAGTTTGTTACAATGGAACTCAATTTACCTCAAAACATTTTGTGGAATTTTTGAAAGGTTTTAATATAACTAAAATATTTTATAACACTTTGTATACACCTCAAAATAATCCTGTTGAGAGGTATAATAAGACGGTCGAAACTTGCATATCGTGTTTTGTTAAAGATGATCATAGAACTTGGTCAACTTTTTTGCCCAATGTTCAATTAGCTTTAAATAGTAGTGTAAACCTCGCTACAGAGTTTACACCTAACTTTCTTATGTTTGGTAGAGAGCTTGTTCTTGATGCTTCATTACATCATTTTAGTAATTCAGTTGATAACTTATCTCAACTAGAAATTTCCAATAGAAATGCTTATGCAGTTTCTCTTAATTCACTTAGTGATATTTTTGTTAAAGTTCAAGTTTATTTGTTGAAGGGGTATAAGCGAAATGCCGCTTATTATAATAAGGGTCGGAAAGTCATTTCTTTTGATGTGGGCGATATAGTGTGGAGAAGAAGTTTTGTTCAATCTCAAGCACCTGCTTATTTTTCGGCTAAGCTTGCACCTAAGTTCTTAAAGTGTAGAATAACTGAAAAAGTTTCTGATAACGTTTATGTTTTGAAAGATTTAAATAAGGGTTCAGTAGGGCGTTATCATGTTAAAGATATTATTAAATTTTAATTTGGTTTCCAAGTGTTAATCTTGATTTAGATAATTTTGTTTGAAGGTCACTTGTGATAGTGTGATGTATGATGGGATGTATGATAGGTTATCGGTGATTTGAATGAAGCTGCATGTTAGGTAACTTCTTATAAATTTATTGAATTCGAACTCTTAACATTCTAAAATAAAACTTAGGTCACATCGGTTAATTTAAAAGTATTTTTTTCACACTAAATATTTTTCACATCGAAGGATCTTATTTGTTTGTTTTGTTTTCTTGTTTGAGTTGTATGGGATCTTAATTTTACTTTTACATATAGGGTAACCTTGTTTTTTACCTGTGTTTACATTTATTTGAGATCTTATATAATTTCACACTTGTTTTTTTACATTTAGAGATTTAAAAGCTTAAATTTAATTTCAAGTTTTTATAATCCTACCTTTTTCTTAGATTAAAATCATTCTATTTCATCTTTAGTCTTAAATAGTTATTGATTTGTAAGTCTGTTTCTACTGTTTATTGACAGTGTTTACCATTTCTTATCTCGAGATTCATTCGACATTGCTCGGATGTGACTTTGTTAGTAACGCGTTCATCCTGGACTTTACTTTTTAGGGTCATTCTGTAACCTTTGTTACAAAATGCCTTATTATTTTTGGATCTTGGTGTAACTTTTGACCTTGATTTCAACTATTTTTTCCATTGTGCTCGGGAAGTCGGTGGTGTTGTGCCGATCACAATGTGGGATTTCGGCCCCGGCCATATTTTTTCCTTTTTCCATTGTGTTGGACATGTTGTTCCAATCACAATGCGGATATTTCTTTTGACTTTCGTCATTCTTTTTCTTTGCGTTCGGAAGTTCGGTGGTGATGTGCCGATCGCATTGTGAAGCTTTGGCTTTACCATTTATTTTTTCTATTGTGCTCGGAAAGTTGGTGGCGTTGCGCCGATCACAATATGAAATTTTTTGGCTTTCGCCTTTTGTTATTGAGATTTCTCATTGGAGATCTCAATGTTTTTGTTTGGATTGGTTTCTGAAGAGGCACTTGCCGATTGCATTCCTTTCCACTTTCAGCTATTGTGTTCGGAAGTTCGGTGGTGATAGGCCGACCACAATATGCTTTTCTTGTTGCAGGTTGTTGCTGTAACAAAATTTCTTGGATATAGTCCTTCAACTTTATCTAATACTTTCGTTTGGGGATAGAAATTTTCGGATTGTTTGTTGTGGAGATAGATAGATAGTCAGTGGCGATGGAGCTTAACTGCACTCGTGGAGATGGAAGAGATGGAAGCAGTCGACTTTGTAGTCAGTGGCTATGGTGCCTAACTGCACTCTAAGTTGTACTTGTTCCAAGTTGTTTGAAATTTTTAGTCAGTGGCGATGGTGCTTAACTGAACTTAAATTTGTGGTATGAGTAGATAGGTGAGACGGATTTTGAAATTTTTAGTCAGTGGCTATGGCGCTTAACTGAACTACTATTGGGTTTTGGGAAGCTTAGGGATTTTCTTCTTTTATTAAGTTTTTTATAACTTACATTTTATTTTTAAATTTCTGTAGGTTTGTGGAATTTATTCAGCGGCTATAGTGCCTAGCTGTACTGTTTTGGAGTTTAGTAGAATTGGAAAGTTTTTCTTTCTTTCATTTATTGATAAAGTTTTTATAACTTATAATTTTGTCTGTTCTTCACAGATTTCGTTTTTGACTATTAGTCATTTGCATTTTTTACTTTTATTAAATTCTTGAGACCTTGTCGTTTGACGTTTTCAGAATTCATTTACACTTTGAATCTTTAGTGATTTTTCCTGTGGAATTATAAAATTATTAAGACTGGTTTATTTGGTTAAATAATTCTTTTTTTAATAAAAGAAAGTTCCTTTCTTTTATTTTCGGGGAGGGATGTAATGTAACGAGGCTTTTTAGCTCGTCACATCGATGCATAATATTCTCGTCGTTTACTTGACAAATTAGCTTGGGTGTTGCCTTTTAAAAAAATTCATTGGTTGGTTGACTTGGATTCATGTAGTGGTCACACTGATTTTATACTGTCAAGTTCACTTTGACATTGCTCACTTTTCGACTCGTCAATTTTTTGGGTGATGGCGTAATTACAGCGCTCCTAAGAAATCGTTAAATATAGCTTCCAATGGGCGGCATCTAATCACCATTATGTGGTAGCCGATTGCCCTTGCCCGCATCCTAGTTGGATAACATATATTTTTGATGGTAAGCGAATTTTTCGTAATTTTGTTCGTTTCACATGTTTTGGTTATTTTCATAGCAGACGCTTTAGTTTCCGATATTTAATTGTTTCAGGATTTTTTAACTTGGACATAATATATTTGCTTGGATTGCATCATCTACTGGTGACTGCTTTTGGATATTTTGGAAGAAACGGTGAGTTTAATAGTATTTGTTCGATTGGCGTGGTCCGCCATTTTTTCATCAACGCTGTACTCCAGCTAACGAATTATTAATGTTTGTTCGCAGCCGTACGAGGCGTTTCTTTTCGACTTTTAGTTTTTTTTCTACGATTAGTTTTCTTTATACGATTAGTTTTTCTTCCGACGATCCTTCTTATTTTTTACAACGTAAATATTTGAACGCTCGCCTCTACCAAGATTTATGATGGACGCCGTTGGCATCACAGCGGAGGTCACCAAGATGAGCACGTATTTAGCTCATCGGATTTAAATTATTTGACAAAATTTTAGTATGGTTTGTGGTACCTATTTTATATTTTCCAAGGTGCAATAATGACAGGTCACAAAATAACACCCGTTTATTCTTAGTTTTACACCTTTATTCAGAACCTTATGTTTTAATATTAGAAAGGAATTTTTTTTTTGTGTTTTTCTCCCAACCAGCAAGCCTTCGGGTAATAAAATAGATCTGTAACTTTCATGGTCGATTTTTATTGATACCTTCCCGCTTGAAGATTAAAATCCAACTCTCGCAGGTAAGTCTATCCTAGGCATAGTTTTGTGTGTACTCCTGGCGCCCGAATTTCCATTTTTATTTATTATTTTTATTTGGAGCACACTACACATTTTTTTAACATTTATAATATAATTCATAAAACACCCATTCACACTTCTTTTCTTTTTTTTATCATTACATGCTATACAGCTTACCAGCTGACTATGAAAATTTTCGTGTAGCTATAGAATCCAGAGACACGTTACCGAAACCTGAGGAACTTAAGGTAAACATTTTAGAAGAATCAGAAGCCAGACAAATTAATAACGGTTCCAACAACAATACTAAAGATCAACATGAAGAAGAGTCGAATTTCGTAAAAACATGCAAATTATGCAAGAAGAAAGGACATGACGATGTCAATGAATGCAGAAAGCTGGAGAATAAGAAGAAGAAAGAAACGAACGAAGAAGCTCTTAAAATTTCCCACGCTATTTGTATGCATTCCAAAAATAAGAGCTCAGATTATGAAAATAATACATGGATTCTTGATAGCGGTTGTACTTACATCGCACATGTCTTATAACAGAAACTATTTTGAAAATCTCGACAAAAATCTAACTTCAAACTGCTAAAGCCATGCACTGTTTAAGACTTTCACGGTTTTTCACTACACTCAAAGTACTTACGGAATAATATCCGTGGTTTTCTTTATTAATGAGCCCCCGATATTTCGACGCTGTTGCAAGCATCATGATCGCGGGAATACTGAAGAGGTATGCGGGTGGGGCGAAAACGTTCAGAACGTTTAACTGAGGAATTAACCCATGTGCAAGAGGTCCTACGGAACAACGGCTACAAGGAGACAACGGAAAAAAGACCACTGAGGACACGACCAGCCAGGGCCCAGGTAGAACGTCAACCGACCTACTTGCCATTTGTTAAGGGAGTATATAGTATTATGTTATACTTACGCTTCATATTCACCATTCATAATACTATTCATCATCCTTTTTATTTGTTTATATTTCTACACTCAGCAAATCGATTTAAATACGATTCTTTAACTTGGAAATAGCTGAAATAAAATATTATTATAATTTTCATGTTGTGATATTTACGTCAAGCGTCAAATTGTCAAACTGTCAGTTAGTTTTTTAATTCTCTTTCTGCTCAGTCTATGGTCTAGCTCTATGATTTCTCTTTTTGGTTTGTATAATTTAAATTATTTTTATCAATATGTGTTTAGCCATTATATTTTGTAGATTATTACGATTGTTTACTAAATAACTTAATATTAAATTATATTATAAAATTATTTACGCACTCATGGATATGTCCTGGCCGACTACACTTGTCAGTTGAGATGATGGCGACACTAAGAAAACTAAGATTTGAAAAAGGAAGACGACTTGGGGAGAAACGAGCTGACGGACGGCTGAAAAGAGGACTCGGAAATCTGATTTGAGGGTATCAGAGAGCAGCTTGGTTTTGGCGGTGAGATTCTTAAACTTTCCAGGGGATCCAACGAAAGTTTCTCCTGGGACTTCTACTCCCACGTACCCCACTCCCACTACGTGCCTGTCCGTCTACTGGTCTCGCAGGGCTGTCCTACGTCTGGCCCTGAGTTCTGCACTGTCTTGCTGCTGAGCTGTCCTAGTGAACTCTGAGATCTGCGCTGCCGCCGTTTCTACTGCTTCAGAGCACAACTTCAAGGTTACTCCGGTATCGATCTGCTACCCTGACGCCTGTTCCCGTTCTTACAGTGTGGTAAACTCATTATTGTCCATCTAAGTGCATAAACTTTAAAACTGAGTGCGTGCTAGGTAGTTTTTTATAACTAGCTGTATTTTTTATCTTTCCTAAATTAAAATTGTATTTGAACAAGTCTGCTTATCCTTTTATTTTAATAGGATCAAGTAGATTTGTTACAAATTGGCGCCCCCCGTAAAATCAACTCGAACCCACTCATTTATTTTCAAAATTCTAAAAAAAACTAGCACTAGTATTTCTTTTTGGACTTCTTATTTGGCCTAGTCTTATGAATACTAACTAACTTATTTTTCTTCATCAGCTCTCCTCTATTCGACTCAATTCTTCTACAACAGTACTAAACATCATCTAGGTATTCTTCACCCCTACACACTTATCGTTATCGAAAGATAATTGGCACCCTTTCGGCCTCTTGGGAGTGTTAATACAAATACTTCACTATCCTCCTAAACACTTATTATATATATTTATGCATATTTCATCTGGGAATCATACCAAAACAAGTTTAGTTACGTGGGCTCTCAAAATATTTTTCAACTTGTTATTTGTCATTGGTTGCTAGGTAACAAACAGGCCATGAAGTATTATGGGCATGGAGTACTAGTCTATTTGCGCGGTGGCAAAACTAGGTACTAAATTTATCAAACTTTGCGGTGGCAATCATATGTACTAAACTTTATGCTTTAGTTCCGAATTTTACCACCAACAAAAATAAGTTTTTCTTGGGTTACGATTTTTATCTTTCATTTAGCGTATTATTATTAAATCGGACCCTCTGGAGTTCTAACTCTTAAGAGTGTGAGTCTTTAACACTCTCTAGTCAACGCTCTCTAACATTTGAGTTTTCTTTAACTCAGACCCCTCTTGAGTAATTGATTTCATCAATTTTTATTTATCTTCTTTCAACATTAATTTCTTAATCATGGATAGAATTATTTTCTTTGAACTTTTAAACAAAGCTGAGCTTGAATATGAAATCAAAATAAGATTAGAAGAACCAAATGATACAGTAATACAGCTTAAAAAACAAATTCTTCAACTCGCACCTCGTTCTCCTTCTAAAGATATTTTAGACTCGATATTAGAAGTTAAAACTGATTTAGACGAACTTACCACTACTCTAAATTATATCGAATCAAAAATACAATCGTTAGAACAGGGTAACCAAAGACTAAACAAAAAAATTAAAACCTTTATTAATCATCTTTATTTTCGACTTGAGAGGATTGATATTGATTCAGATCCCTCAGAGGTGAATCGTTTATCTCAAACTAAAGAAAGATTTCTCAACTTAGAATCAAAATTTAATTCTTTAACAACTATTACCAACGACTTCAACTCTCAACCTATAGAAATCAACCGCCCTTCTTCGACTCCTAACAGCCCCAATGACACAATGTTTCATACTATGCTTCCCGACATTCAGTCAAACTCTATTCCTAATAATTCCCTTAACGAATTAAAACGAATAAAATATGACGGAAACTCGTGTCCGCGTTCCTTTATACAGAAAATTCAGGAATTTAGTATTTCTAGGAATATTTCTCGAGACAAATTATTAGATCATGCGTTTGAATTATTAACTGATAACGCTTTACATTGGTATCGTTTCAAACGTAATTCTTTGTTATCATGGAGCGAACTTTGCGAAGCTTTGATTACAGACTTTGGCGGTTTTGATTATGACTATAAATTATTAGAAGCCATCAATAGTCGAACTCAAGGCAAAGATGAACCTATTGTTATTTTTGTTTCCATACTAACTGGCATGTTTTCCAGACTTTCAGAAAAACTAACGGAAACTAAAAAACTTCAAATTATTATTCGTAACATTCGACCTTGCTATTCACCTTACATCGCGAATAATAACATTAATTCTATTGATGCGCTTATTTCATGTTGTCGAAAATATGAAGAATTCTTGGATAAAGAGAAACATTTCAACGAACCTCAAACTACAAATAATCCTATAACTGTTGAATTTAACTATAAATCTACTAACTTAACGTCAAAGCCCTCAACTTCTGACGCGTTCCCTCCTAGAACAAATTTTAATCGTTTTAACAATAAACTTAAAGTTAATACAATTAATAAAGTTAATTATAATGCTTTTTGTGTACGCTGCCGCACTAATGGTCATACACTAACTAATTGCTCTCAACCTCGTTCATTAATTATTTGTTTTAGGTGTGGTTTAAAAGATGTTAAATTTACCGACTGTCCTAACTGTAATAAAACTAACAACTCAAAAAACTAAACAACGACTTGGGTAATAAAAACTTTAATCAATCAGACTGGCATGATTGGTTACAAACTATAAAAAATTTCTTTCATTGTTACAAAATAACTTCACTATACGATAGTGAAAAAGATTTTAATCGTCCTTTTATTGATATTTCTATCAATGACAAAATGTTTTCCGGCTTACTAGATAGCGGTAGTTCTATTACAATACTTGGTAATAACTCTCACCTAGAAATTTTAAAATTAGGCTTCACGTTATCCAAGTCTTTTTCAATGGCGATTACTACTGCCAGTAATCATAAAAGTAAATCCCTTGGCTCAATTGATATTCCGATTAGATACAATAATCAAACTCATCTAATCCAAGCCTTCGTATTTCCTAATTTATCTCCTTCAATTATTTTAGGAGTCGACTTTTGGAAAAAGTTTAATCTTATTCCACACATACTTTCTTCGGCTTTTAAAGCAAATACTAAATGTTCAGTGGTCACTAAAACTACTAAACAAATACTTCCTTACAATCATCTCTCGTTAGAGCAAAAGACTATCGCTGATGATATGATTAAACGATTTAAAGCTATATCCTTCGAAAGTAGAGGAGTACTGGGTCGCACTCATCTTATTAGTCACCATATTGATACAGGTGACACTCCTCCAATTAAACAACGATGTTATCGTCTTTCCCCTGTAAAACAAAAAGCTCTCATTATAGAAGTCGATAAAATGTTAGAATGGGGCGTTATTGAAAAATGCGAAAGCCCTTGGCTTTCTCCGGTTATCATTACACCTAAAAAGAATGGTGAATGGCGATTCTGTGTTGATAGTCGTAAACTAAATTCAGTTACTCGTAGAGACGCGTACAGCCTACCGTTTGTTAATGAAATTTTAGATAACCTTAAAAACGCTAAATTTCTTTCAAGCATCGATATTGCTAAAGCGTTTTGGGAAATCCCTTTAAAAGAAGAAGCGGATAAAGATAAAACAGCTTTTTATGTCCCTGGTCGCGGCATGTATCGCTTTGTTATCATGCCTTTTGGTTTAACTAATGCTCCAGCTACTCAGCAAAGACTTATGGACATGCTTTTTACTCCTGATTTTGATAATAAGGTCTTTTGTTACCTTGATGATATAATAATCATCTCTGAATCATTTGAAGAGCATATCTCTTATCTAGTTAAAGTTCTTGAGAAATTAACGTTTGCTAGATTAACAATTAACTTCGATAAAAGTCAATTCTTTAAAAAAGAACTTAAATACTTAGGGTACATAGTAGATGAAAATGGTTTAAGGTCAGATCCGACTAAAATTAAAGCAATACTCGAATTCCCTACTCCCACTTCTCGTAAAGAAGTAAGAAAATTTATTGGAACTTGTAGTTGGTTTCGACGTTTTATTCCCAACTTCAGCACAATTGCAACTCCACTTAATAAATTAACTTCTTCCGGTAAAAACGCCCTTAAATTCATTTGGGATAAAGATGCTACTCTGGCTTTTAATAAACTAAAAGAAGCTCTTGTTACTACTCCTATACTTGCTTGTCCTGACTACGATCTCCCTTTCTCTGTACATTGTGATGCTTCTAACTTTGCCATTGGAGGTATGTTAACACAAGTAAAAGACGACAAAGAAGTAGTTATAGCTTATATGAGCAAATCTCTTAATAAAAATGAACGAAATTACTCAACTACAGAAAGAGAAACTCTTGCGGTCATTTCAGCTTTAGAACATTGGCGTTGTTATATCGATAATGGTAAACAATTCACTGTTTATACAGACCACGCAGCACTTAAATGGTTTCTTAAATTATCCAATCCATCTGGTAGACTCGCGCGGTGGGCTCTTAGGTTGTCATCTTTTAATTTTATTCTAAAACACAAAAGAGGTAAAGACAATTTAGTCCCTGATTTACTCTCTCGTAATTCTAATTCATATCCACTTGGCGTTAATCCTGTCACACTTGATCCCCAACCTATATCTCCAGCATTAGAACACTATAACAAACTACTTTTAGAATGTCGTAGCAATCCTGATCAATATCCCAATTATACTATTCGTGAAAATAAATTATTTCGCTATACTCAATCTCCTCACGCGTTAACTGAAGATTTCGCGTGGAAAGAAGTTCCTCATCCTAGTCTCCGGGAAACCCTTGTTAAAGATAATCATGGGTCTCCAGATCAACCTCATCTAGGAATCTTTAAAACTTATAAAAAATTATCACTTCTATATTACTGGCCAGCTATGTTTAAGGATATCGCTAAAATAATTTCTATCTGTGATAATTGCTTAACATACAAACACGCAAATCACTCTCCCTTTGGCCTTATGGGTAAACCAAAAATTTGTTCCAGGCCCTTTCAAACAATTTCTTTGGATCTAATGGGTCCTCTACCAATGACTAGACGTAGAAATCAATTTATCCTAGTGGTTAATTGTTGTTTTACTAAATATTCGCTGATTTTTCCACTAAAACGAGCTACTAGTGCTAACATCATCTCTAACTTGGAAAATTTTGTTTTTGTAGTTCATGGAGTACCTCAAACTATTATTATGGACAATGGATCGCAATTTCAATCCCATGAATTTCACAACTTTCTGGGCAGATATAATATACCTTACATATTTTTCTCTCCTCACTATTGCCCCCAAGTTAATCCTACGGAAAGATACAATCGTACTATAATCACAGCTTTGTCATCTTTGGTTGGTGATGACCATAGATCTTGGGACATCCACCTTCCTAAAGTTCAATATGCTATGAACAGCACAACTAATATTACCACTGGTTTCTCTCCTAACTTTTTGCTCTTCGGACGAGAAACAGTTAGTTCTGGCTCACTTTATACACCAACTAATAATCTTGATGAAATCGTTTTTCTACCTAGGGACATCTATGCTACTAACATAGGTTTATTGTCTGCAACTTTCGATAAAGTTCAGATAGCCCTCCATATTGCTCATGCTCGTAACTCTTCTCGTTACAACGAAACTCGTACCTTTAAAGAATATAACGTTGGAGATACAGTCTGGCGTAAAAACTATACAATTAGTCATGCGGGTAATTATTTTAGCTCTAAACTAGCGCCGAAATATGTAAAATCAACTATTTTACAAAAGCTATCACCATTAGTATATATATTAGAAGATCAACGTGGCAATCGAGCCAAATACCATATTAAAGACTTTAAAATATAATTTATACAATTATGTAAAAAATATATCATCTATATTCATAACTCATCCCTTTCTTATTTCCTTCCTCTATGATAGAGTTCTTTTTGATTCATTAAAACTCTATTTATTTATTTTTTAATTCATTCATCGGTTCTTAAACCATTAAAAGGTCAATTTTAATCCTCCCTTAGATCTATTTTTAATTTATTTTCTACAAGTTAGTATGTTTAATTTGGTTCTTACTATCGACTCTAACAGTTGATTAAGGGCGGATTACTACTCCATTAAAAAAATAAGCCCTTGTTAACTATCGACTTTAAAAGTCAACTAAATATCAACTAAAGTTGATTAGGAGCGGATGACAACTCAGTTAAAAATAAGCCTTTGTTAAAATCTTTCTATTTTTATCTCATTAGTGGTTTTAGACGCGAGCGGATTACAACTCCTAAAATAAGCCTTAAAGTTATTGATTTATCAGGTTGAGTAGTGATCATTGAATGTGAATCCTACCTGACCTAACTTCGCAAGATGTCGGTGTGTTTGTATGAGTTATGTAAGTTTTGTGAATGCTGTAATACTTTAACTTTAGCAAAATTTTTGTTCTAGGCCAAAAATTTTCTCGGGGTCGTTGGGGAAATATAGTATTATGTTATACTTACGCTTCATATTCACCATTCATAATACTATTCATCATCCTTTTTATTTGTTTATATTTCTACACTCAGCAAATCGATTTAAATACGATTCTTTAACTTGGAAATAGCTGAAATAAAATATTATTATAATTTTCATGTTGTGATATTTACGTCAAGCGTCAAATTGTCAAACTGTCAGTTAGTTTTTTAATTCTCTTTCTGCTCAGTCTATGGTCTAGCTCTATGATTTCTCTTTTTGGTTTGTATAATTTAAATTATTTTTATCAATATGTGTTTAGCCATTATATTTTGTAGATTATTACGATTGTTTACTAAATAACTTAATATTAAATTATATTATAAAATTATTTACGCACTCATGGATATGTCCTGGCCGACTACACTTGTCAGTTGAGATGATGGCGACACTAAGAAAACTAAGATTTGAAAAAGGAAGACGACTTGGGGAGAAACGAGCTGACGGACGGCTGAAAAGAGGACTCGGAAATCTGATTTGAGGGTATCAGAGAGCAGCTTGGTTTTGGCGGTGAGATTCTTAAACTTTCCAGGGGATCCAACGAAAGTTTCTCCTGGGACTTCTACTCCCACGTACCCCACTCCCACTACGTGCCTGTCCGTCTACTGGTCTCGCAGGGCTGTCCTACGTCTGGCCCTGAGTTCTGCACTGTCTTGCTGCTGAGCTGTCCTAGTGAACTCTGAGATCTGCGCTGCCGCCGTTTCTACTGCTTCAGAGCACAACTTCAAGGTTACTCCGGTATCGATCTGCTACCCTGACGCCTGTTCCCGTTCTTACAGTGTGGTAAACTCATTATTGTCCATCTAAGTGCATAAACTTTAAAACTGAGTGCGTGCTAGGTAGTTTTTTATAACTAGCTGTATTTTTTATCTTTCCTAAATTAAAATTGTATTTGAACAAGTCTGCTTATCCTTTTATTTTAATAGGATCAAGTAGATTTGTTACAAGTAACAGACAAAATCGGTAGAATACTGAGTAGGCACTCAATGGGGGCTATCGTTTTTGAGCTCACCAGATGGCGCACTGTCGAGTAAGGTCCTGTCAATAATTCTATTTTATATTTTAAAGCACCAATAACTTCATAGAAAAGTTTATTTTATTACGTATTCATATTCATATTCATATTCATTTATTTTGCATTCCATATTGTATAAAAGGTGTTACAAAGGGCTTAAAGCTAGGTACATAACGTATAACGACACAGTGTAAGCTTTAGATATATATTTACAATATTCTTCCTAAAATTAGTAAGCATGAAACATTTAAAAATCATTCTACCTCCAAGTACTAACAATATTATGGTCCTAAGTTGCTACTTAAAATCTTCAAGTCATAATTAATCAGTAATGGCTCAATCTAAAACACAATCATGAGTAATGGCTCAATCTAAAACACAATCATGAGTATTAGTATAAATACGTGATAAAAATCACGCAACGCGCCAACACTGTATGACATCTGACATTTTGGAGGACCTTAGTCTACACAAGCGCCTCTAGCGGCAAATTCACACGCGATAGCCCCCATTAAAACTGTGTTCACTCCCTACAAGAAAATCGGGCGAAGTTTGCGTTCACCAAAAGACAAACTGCCCTTAGAACATCCTGGGGTTTGCAAAATTGACTGCAGTTGCGGTAGCTCATACATTGGACAAACCAAACGAAACATCTCATGCAGGATTAATGAACACATCAAAGCAGTGAAAAACAATGAGAGACACAAATCGGCCATAGCTGAAAATCTGCTGGCCTCAGGGCCAAATCACTGGATTGAGTTTCATAAACCACAAATCTTATCTACAGACCGATACTACATCCCAAGTAACCAGATAAGCTATTGAAATTTCAAAACACAAAAACTTCAATCGTGAGGACGGTTTTAAACTATCAAGTACGTGGAATCCAGTGATAAACCTAATAAAAAATAACATGCGTCTCCGCTATCAAGAAAAACCTACCGTGATACCGTGAGTGCGTTTTGTCGCGAGTTACAATCGAGTTCCAGTAGTGCGCGTAATAAAAGACTAAGAAAGAGGGTAGACAGATTTTTCTGCTCCTATTAAATAATTTTCGCCCCACCCGCATACCTCTTCAGTATTCCCGCGATCATGATGCTTGCAACAGCGTCGAAATATCGGGAGCTCATTAATAAAGAAAACCAC